>OZ030014.1:87009693-87379693 GCA_964023405.1 Apodemus agrarius
CAAAACAACATACATGCAAGGAAAACATTCGTACACATAGATATAATTGCAGAGCATCTGGCTAAGGATATAGGTCAAGGGGTAGAGTGCTTTCCTCGAATACTCATGGACTTAGATTTGATCACAGTCATTGTATAAACCAGGTGTAGTAGCACATGCCTATATCCCAAGCACTTATGAAATAAGAGTGGGGAGGAACAGAAGTACAATGACATCTTCAGCTACATAGAAAGTTCAAGGCCGCCGGATGTGGTGGCACACACCTGTAATCCCAGCACTTGGGAGGCAGAGGCAGGCAGATTTCTGAGTTCGAGGCCAGCCTGGTGGTCTACAGAGTGAGTTCCAGGACAGCCAGGACTACACAGAGAAACCCTGTCTCGAAAAACCGGGGGGTGGGGGGGGAGTTCAAGGCCAACCTGAACTACCAAAGACCCTCTCTCTCAGAGAGAGAGAGAGAGAGAGAGAGAGAGAGAGAGAGAGAGAGAGAGAGAGAGAGCGGTCCTTGGGTCACTGAGAGCACAGCCCTTCTGAGGGGATTGCTCAGAGGGTACATTACTAGGGTCCCCTTTGCTCATCTGTTTGAGTTAGGGTCTCCATATATAGCCCAGGCTGACCTGGAATTCACCTTTCCTGCTTCAGTCTCACAAAGACTGGGGTTATCACTCAGTAACCAGAATTCTTGGTCAAATATTGTGTTTTTTAAAGGTTTATTTTTATTTTTTCATATTATTCTTTTTATTATTTTGAGACAGAGTCTGTCTATGTGGTCTTGTTTCTCCTGGAACGAGCATGTTAGACCAGGCTGGTCCAAACTCCCAGAGATCTGCCTGCCTCTGCCTCTATTTTTATTATCTTTAAATTACGTGTATGCGTGTATGTTTGTGTATGAGCATTTGTGAGTACGGGTACCCACAGAATCCAGAAGAGGGCATCAGATGCCTTGGAGCTGGAGATGCGATGCAGGTGGTTGAGTCTTCGTATATGGATGATGGGAACTAGACTCGGGCCCTCTGGAAGAGCAGCATCTCCTCCCGACTGCTGCCTCGTCATCTCACCAGAACTGATATTGTCTTTTTGACAGATGATTTAGTGATTCTTTTTTTTTTTGTAACACTGACATTTCTTTCTGTGTTAGCTATTTATGTTGGCCTTAACACACCATCTGATGACTCCCTGGCTTAAAATAATAATTAACATTTATCAGCTCACCAAGCATCTGAGAGGGTTAGGGATTCAGAAGCAGTTTAATTGGGTGAGTCTGACTCAGGATCTCTCGTGTGGCTGCAGTTAAAATGGCAGGTGGGATGCCGTCATCTAAGGCTGCACTTGGACTGGAGAAGCTGTTTGTAATGTGACTCATTCCTGCAGTTTAAAGGTTGGTCCTGGCTGTTGGCAGGAGGCCTCAATTGCCCGCCATGGAAACTTCTCTGGGCTTTTTCAGTGTTTTCCCAGCATGGAGATGCATTCGCTGCACCTCTGGCCCTTTCCAAACCAAGACGTCTTTTGCTTTCAATGCCCATTTGTGTGGATGTGTGATCCACCTGTGGGCAGACTACCTGATTGTGGTCAAGGGCTTTAGTGTTAGAACACCAGCTGGGATGGATTTCCACCCAGCACAAGTGCTTCAAGAGAGTAAAGTGTAAGTCGTTTTGGACTTTAGATTCAGAAAGCACACTTCATTTCCCCTGTAGCCCACTCATTACATAGGTTGGCTTTACCGAGGAGAAATGGCAGGAGCCATCTTAGAGTTAACCATTACAGAATCAGAGCTCTTAATCACCAGTAACAGGCACTAAGCCAGACTGGTTGAAACAGGAAAGGAATCAATGGAGAAGACATTGATGAGCTCCAAGAAAGACTAGCAGAGGAAGGGGGGTGGGTATCAAGCTAAAAAATGGGCATGAAGCCAAACAACTGGGACACAGGCCAAGAGCCCAGCCTGGGAATCAGCCAGGGATAGCCACTGCCCTGCTGCTCAGAACTCTGTGGTGGTATGTTTCCTCGGGTCATTTACTTCAGCTCCACACGCCAAAGCTAAGCTCAGTCATGTGCCAATGAATTGGGGTTGAGGGGTAGCATTTGGAATTTTTGTTTTCTTCTGTAAAGGAGAGCAGGTGCTGCCAGGTCCTGCTTCCCATTAACAGTCTTACTCTCCCCAAACATGGGAAAGTCTTCCAAGTGCAGAAGACACTAGGAAGTGGCAGGTGCCCACTACAGAGGCACCCATGGGTTTTTTTGTTTGTTTGTTTTTAGTCGGGGTCTCACTGTGTAGCGAAGGCTATCCTGGAACTCACAGTCTTCCTGCCCCAACCTTCCCGTTGCTAAGATAAGAGTGTGCATGGCTATTCCTGCCTTTCTTTGTGACTTTGGACCTTGGAATAATTCCTGTAGGTAAAAAGGTCAAAGTAGAAAAGAAAATATATTTAAGGGAACATATATAGTATTCTCTCTTCTTTTAAAAAAAAAAAAGTATGCTATTTTTATTTTTTCTTTGAGAAGGCCATACACATGTACAATGTATTTTGATCATATCCACTGCCCTACTGCTTGCCCCCTCCCCACTTCTCCCCAGTCAGGGTTCTTTCTAATGGTAAAACCCTCGAAAGCAAACAGGCAGTCTGTCTACAGGTGGATCACACATCCCCACAAATGGGCATTGAAAACAAAAGACGTCTTGTTTGTTGGGGGAAAAGTCAGGGTTACAGCAATAGGCACAGTGATGTTACATGCTTAGTTTGTCTGTTTTAGATGGGATGCATACAACCATGTCTCTGCCCAAGAAGACTGGATGCTTCATGACAGCAGCAACCACGTGGGTTTTGGGGTAACCACTGCATCCCCAGAACAAAGTAACGCTGAATATGCAGGAACTCTTTGTCCTTGTTCATATATGCAAAATGTTGTGCACATGAAACAGAGGGGAGGAGACCCCATAGTCCCATAGGCCAGGGTGAGGACATTCGGGTTTTCCTCTTTATGCTTTTGATTATTAAAAAAAAATGTAACTGTATGATATTGCTTTTATACTATAATACCTACCACCACCATCACCACTATTTTTATTTTTCAATAAAATAAAGTAGAGTTGTTTTGTATTTCAGTCTGGTCATGAGTTTGACATGTAGCCAAGGATGATCTTCAACTTGTGATTCTCCTGCCTTCACAGCTCAAAACTAGGATTGCAGACTTGTGCTCTCAAGCTTTCTTTATGAGGTACTGGGGATCCAATTGTGGATGAAATCTTAAGGAGCCATTAAGATTCCTTTGTCTGGAGAGAACCAGTGGCCAAAACATGTCCTCTGACCTCTATGTGCATCATGAGTTAGACTCCCTCCCCCAGCATCCTCAATAAGTACATGTAATAAAAAATAAAAATAATTCCTTCTTCCCAGATAACTTTACCTTTTATCAAGTTTAAAACTGGCCAGCCTAATGTGTAACAGACTTTTACTGAGGAGACACAACATATACATGTGTACTCATCTCAGATAGGGGCCCCACTACAAAATACAGATATTACTATAGTGCAACTTGGTGAACTAATGAATTTTATTGGTGTTACTTAACAGCAGTATGGGTGGAGGTTACTTACAGGAGTAGAAATGACTTAAAGACAGCAACATCATAAAGCCTGCCCCAGCATGGGTGACAGCTCATGACAGCTGGGAGCCTGCAGGCGGCTCATCAGGGTTGGAGAGTGTCCTTTCCAGGTGTTCAATTGGTCTAATCTTCTTCCAGGAGGCTAGTCTGGTCTGGTCTGAGAGTCTTTGTTGCAGCTTGGATTGTCTGAGTGATTCTCAGTACTCAGTGATTATTCTTGGAAGGAATGGCCTAGTGAATTCGGTGAGTTTCAGAAACTTCCTGAAGTTAGTTAGTATTGATTACTTCCCTGGGAGACAGGATGTTTTAACATTGGAGGAAACTGCTGTAGAAGACCTAAACTATGTAAAACCATATCTCAAACTTTCACCTCCCTACAAAAGGGGAAAAAGGGCCTGTGAGATGATTTTATAGATGAATTGCCACCAAGCCTGATGACCTAAGTTCTACATGGTAGAGGGAGAGAAGGGTTTCTCTGTGTAGCCCTGGCTGTCCTGGAACTCACTCTGTAGACCAGGCTGGCCTCGAACTCAGAAATCTGCCTGCCTCTGCCTCCCAAGTGCTGGGATTACAGGTGTGCGCCACCACCGCCTGGCTCACAGTTATCATCTCTATGGCCTATTCTGAGCATGTTTCCTCAGCTCTGTCATTCCTTGCATTTTCCCTTTGTTTTCTAGGCCAACCCTCTTAGAGTTCTATGTTGGCCCATTTCCAATTATTATAATAAAATACTGAAGCCTGGTAACTTTTTAAGAAAAGAGCCTTATTTTACTCACAGTTTTGGAGGTTAGTAATCCAACTAGCATAGCACAAGCTCTAGTAAGGTCTCTAAGGTGTGCCACATAATGGCAATGGCATCATGATGGGTGTATGTGTGAAAAGGAGAGAACCTGTAATGAAATAAGAAGTCAGGGTATGGGTTCCATTGGGCTCAATCCTCTCCTAAGCTATGTGTCGCTACGCTCTCATACCAACATCCTACAAACATGGATCAGGTAATGCAGTTTGTCGAGTCAAGTTGGTAGTTTGTAAAGGACTCAGTTCAGCTGGTTAAAAGATGTGCCAAACTAGCTGGGCATGGTGGCACACGCCTGTAATCCCAGCACTTGGGAGGCAGAGGCAGGCGGATTTCTGAGTTTGAAGCCAGCCTGGTCTACAGAATGAGTTCCAGGACAGCCAGGACTACACAGAGAAACCCTGTCTCGAAAAACTATAAAAAAAAAAAAAAAAAAAAAAAAAAAAAAAGAAAGAAAGAAAGAAAGAAAGAAAAAAAGCACCAAACACGACAGAAAAGAACTCCAGAAGATCACCATGGCCACAGCTACTATAAGATTTTCTATTATGGGATTCATTGGCTTCTTTGTGAAACTGATCCACATCCCTATTGATGACATTATTGTGGGTGGCTGAGTCCTTTTTCTCATCATGGATTAAAGGCATGCGCCACCACTGCCTGGCCAACAGCAACTCTTATAAAACATTTAATTGGGACTGGCTCACAGTTCAGAGCTTCAGTCCATTATCATCATCGAGGGAAGCATGGCAGCATGCATGCAGGCATAGTGCTGGAGAAGGAGCTGACAGTTCTACAACTGTCAGCAGGCAGCAGGAAGAGACAGTGAGGTGCTCTAGGTCTCACTATCTGAGCATCTGAGACCTCAAAGCCTATGACACACTTCTTCCAACAAAGCCACACCTACTCCAATAAGGCCATACCTCTCTAACAATGCCACTCTCTGAGTCTATGAGTTTCTTTCAAACCATTACAAGGGAACAAACTTCATGCAAACCGTAATCTTAGTAGGTCCCAGTCAGAGTGGCTATTGGCCACCAACAGTTTGTTTCCCTTTGCTTCTACTTTTAAACTTTCCAGACCTCTTATCATCATCTCTTTCCTAACTTTCTGTTCCTCCTGCCTGGACATTTGTAGGCACCAAATCCAAGACCATTTCACCAGCCCTATACCTCTTGGCCCATCTCTCTCTCTCTCTCTCTCTCTCTCTTTTTTTTTTTTTTTTGGTTTTTCGAGACAGAGTTTCTCTGTGTAGTCCTGGCTGTCCTGGAACTCACTCTGTAGACCAGGCTGGCCTCGAACTCAGAAATCTGCCTGCTTCTGCCTCCCAAGTGCTGGGATTACAGGCGTGTGCCACCACGCCTGGCTCTCTTGGCCCATCTCTAATCGGCACTACTAACTGGTCCTTTCCTGATTCTGCTGAGATGAGCTCCTTCTTCTAGCCTAATGTACCAGACATCTCTATCAACAATACCTTTTCCTCCCAAAAGGCATGAGCTTCTTACTTTCCTGCTGAATACAGGCAGTTACCTGGGGTTTCAAACACTCAGAGCCTCAGCTCGAATTACCTCTGACCCTGTCTTTTCATCCTTATGATGATTACATTAGCTTGTCAGGGCTGTTATAACCAAAGTGGCTTAATACAGATATTTTAAATTAGTCATGTGTAGAGTTTGAATGAGAATGGCTCCTATAGGCTCCTATATTTTAATACGTGGTTTCTAGTTGGTGGGATGGTTTGGGGAGTGTATTAATCAGAGTAACTTAGACAAACTGATGAGATAAAACACACACATACATAATGTAAACATTATATAAATATACAAATATACATAAATATACAATATATTATATAAATGTAGTATATAAGTACAATATATACATATATAAGTTTATATAGTTAAAAAGGGTTTATTACAGTGGCTAACAGGTTGTGTCCTGTAACGGTCCAACAATATCTGTTTCCCAAGAGCAAATCTAAGAATTTAGTAGTTTTTTAGTTCATGAGGCTGGATGTCTCAGCTGGTCTTCAGTATATGGGAATCCCGAAGAAATAGCCCATAGTGCTAGTGAAGTGAGATTAAGGGCAAGCAGGCAAAGAGCAAAAATCTTTTACTTCCTTTTCCTTCTTTTGGCTGCCACAAGGAGGTGTGGCACAGATTTAGGGTGGGTCTTCCTACTTCAAATAAGTCATATAAAAGTAACTGAGACCTCATGTTAAATAAGCCAATTAACTAAAAATCTCTCACAGTGCCCAGTGATTTAGTCAGTGAGTGGGGTTTCTGGTCAATTCCAGAAGTAGCCAAGTTGACAGCTAAGAATAGCCATCCCAGGAAGCGCCTAGCCTCTGTATAATCTAATCTGGACTGTTCTCAGCCTCTGAGACTTCTTCATTCTGAACTCTAGCTGGCTGGTTCACCTCGGCTGCTCTGGCTCAGCCTCCTCTCCCAGTCGTTTTAGTCAGTTCGGCTTCTCTCTGCCTCTGAATTGTTCAGCTTGACCTCAGGCTAACTCTATCAATCCTCTCTATCTTCTGGCTCCTCCTCATTCTCTGTCCTCACCTGTATCTAGCATGTTTTCTCTTCAATCTATTTCTGTAAAACTCTCCTGATAAAACTGCTTCCCTTTCCCTCTCTGTGCTGTGCTCTCTCTCTCTCTCTCTCTCTCTCTCTCTCTCTCTCTCTCTCCTCTACTGCACTGCTCTCCACGAACTCTGCTGTATTCTGTACTGTACTCTCTTCTTCCAGTCCTGTCTGTCTCTCCCTTAAGTGACTTCCCTTTCCTCTTGTTTATTTTATTTTTTATTTTTTATGAGACAGGGTTTCTCTGTGTAGCTCCGGCTGTCCTGGAACTCACTCTGTAGACCAGGCTGGCCTCGAACTCAGAAATCCACCTGCCTCTACCTCCCAAGTGCTGGGATTACAGGCATGCGCCACCACCGCCCGGCTACTCTTTCCTCTTTCTTATGAGAGTTGGGCATATCCTATTCTGTCAACTTTTTCTCTGATTCGTCACTTTTTCTGCCACTCAATCGGACAAGGCTTTCAAACATGGGTGTTTTCATCTACAAACTTACTTTATCTTCATTGTTTGGAATTAAAGGTGAGTACTAAGGGCGTGTCCGTATTTCAGCCAGAGGAATTAAAGGAGTGTGCTAAGGGCTGGGCCATACAGGTTCAATTACCCTGTAACAACATCTCTCAACTCCTTGTTTATGTATTGGGATGTGAGCTCTAACATTTCGCTCTGCCATCACGCACTCTAGCCTTCTGAAACTGTTAGTTCAATTAAATGCTTTCTTTTGTAAGTTGCCTTGGTCATGGAGACTTTTGTTTGTTGTTTGTTTATTTGTTTTTGTTTTTGTTTTTTCCACAGCAGTAAGTAGATAAGTAACTAAGACATCATGTCTATTTTTGAAGTTGGTTGTCAAATTGTTTGCTGGTTGACTTCGAAAGCTGTGAAAGAGACTCTGTCTCATGCCTCTCTTACTGGTTGCCAGCAATTTTTGGCATTTCCCAGCTTGTAGAAACATCACCCTCGCTTCTGCCTTCATTTTCAAATGATATTCTCCTTGTGTGTCTTTTTGACCAATGCTCCCCTGCTTCCATGAGTTTTGAAAGAGAGTCTTACTATATAGTTCAGAGTGGCCTTGAACTCACAGTGATCCTCCTGCTTCATCCTCCGGCTTTATTTCCCCATTTTTATAAGGGCACCAGGCACATTAGATTAGTGCTGACCTTAACTTATCTCATTTTGTCTTGAGTAACCTTTGAAGGCCCGTCTTCAGATAAGGTCACTCTAAGGTACTTGGGGGTTAGGATGCCAGCATATCTTTTTGGGAGACACAATTTAATCCATAATCATGATGTTCCAGACACTGTTGCTGTAAACAAATTACTCTAAGACATAATGACTTCAAATGTCCATTTTATTATGCTGAAGGAGTCAATGGATTAGGAATTCAGACAAAGTGCCATGAAAGTGCTTGTCTCTCCTTCATGATGTCTTGGGCTTTGATGCCCTGGGATGACCTGACTGGCAGGGCCAGATTCATCTAGTGGTTTTTTTCCACTTAGTCTTCTGGCTGTTGATGCTGGCTGTTGGCTGAGGCTTCAGTTGGGGCTGTTGATGAAAAAGCCACATACATGGGCCTCTTCTTGTGGTTTAAACTCAAGGCAGTATTCTAATTAACCCTAATTGTCAATTTGACACAGCCTAGAGTCATCTGAGAGGAATGGGTTTCCAATTGGGGAACTGCCTAAATTAGATTGGCCTGTGGGCTTGTTAGTGGGGGATTGCCTGAGTTGTTAATTGATGTAGAAGGGCCTGGCCCATCGCAGGCAGCAGAATCCCTGGGCAGGCAGTCCTGGGTTGTCTGAGAACACTAGTAAGCATGGGCCCAGAAGCAAGATTGTGGGCAACCCTTTCCATGGGTTCTGCTTTGAGGTCCTGCTTACATTTTCACTGTGAGCCTCTCATAAATTTGCTCAGATATTTGTTTCCATGGTGATTCCAAATCTCATCAAGTTGACAGTCAAGATTAGTGATCACTCTCAGAATTTAATGCTCTTTTATATGGTTTGACTTTGAAAGGGAATCAAGGTTCAGGAAGGGAGGCAGAGGGGGAAGTTGGTATATATATATATATATATATATATATATATATATATATCAGCACTCCATATATATATATATATGTATGTATGTATGTATGTTTCTGAGTATTGAGTCCAGGGCTCCCAACTAGCTAGGTTGGAAGTCTACCACTATGTTCTGAAACTTAAGCTTTTCCTTTTAAGATAAAGACATTTGAATATGTCTGGAAAAAAAAGTTGATGGAAAGAACTGTGATAAATGCTGGAGGATGTTTTACAGTGCTTGTGTGAAATCCTTGAGTTGATCCCAAACACCAAAGGTGGTAAAAAGGCAGGAAACGATTAATGGCCCTAGAAAGACCGGGCAAATTGAAATGGTAGGTGAACCAGGTTTAGCAAATCCAGGTATGTCCAGGTAAATATGAGTTCCAGAAAGACAGCAGATGCCAGGCAGTGGTGGCACACGCGGGTAATCCCAGCACTCTGGGAGGCAGAGGCAGGTGGATTTCTGAGTTCGAGGCCAGCCTGGTCTACAGAGTGAGTTCCAGGACAGCTAGGACTATACAGAGAAACCCTGTATCGGATAAACAAAACAACAAAACAAAACAAAGCAAAAAACAAAACAAAACAAAAAACAAGTCCAAAAAAAAAAAAAAAAAAAGGAAAGAAAAAAAGCAGATAATTTCCTTTCTTCTGTATTGCCGGTTTCTTATTCCTTATGTAGCAACCCCAAAATGGGAAGGCAATATATATAAAGGTGGTGTAGGTCCGTCCACATGTAGTGCAGGAACTTTAAAACCCTTCCCAGCTGTCACATTCCAGCACTCCAGAATGAATTCCCACTTCTACAAGAAAGGAAACTGCTTTGAATTTCAGCCTCACCATTTGCCCCATGATGGACAAAACTGGCAGGAAAACGCTAGACCAAAAGCTGTGGAAAAGTTCTAGCTTGGAAAACCAGCTCATAAGTGATGTAGAGATTTTTATACTGCAAACGGGCACTGGATTGGGTGCATTGGACAGTGAGTCATAGAGCCTCTGGCCAGGTTCCAATTAGGGACACCAGCTCAACTCTAAGGCAGTAGGAGATGCAGCCAAGGGTCCCACTGTGCGCCTGCGCTACTCCAGCTCCGCCCTCTCCCAGCCCTGCATCCGGGTCTCAGGAAGGGGCGTGTCCGAGTGGAGGGGCGGGCCGTAGAGGAAGGGAACGATGTCGTGGGAAGCTGGAGAGCAGGGAGGGAGGGAGGCGGGGATGTAGGCGGGGCGGGGGGCGGGGCGGCGCGCGGGGTCACGTGACGTGCGTGGCGACGTGTCGGCCATCTTGTGTTGTTGAGGCTGAGGATTGACTTGGGTTCTGAGAGACTCCTGTCCCGGACCGCAGGTAACCAGTGGCTCGGTGTGTCTTCCCTGCCCGCGGCCATCCCGCGCCCAGTCCCCGCCATAGCACCCCAAGGTGCCGTGGCCTGGCGCCCACCGTCGCGTCCCCGCCACTCCGGTCCGAGCCGGCCGCATGGACACACTCAGGCTGCCCGGCAGTGGCTGCGGCCGGCTGGGGGCGTCAGACATGGGGACAGGGCAGGTGCGGTGTCGGTAGGAGTCTTCTCCCGTGCGAGGGTCGTGGCGGGCCCGGGAGCGTCCCGGCCGAGGGCGGCCCCCTGCTTTCGCCCCCGTGGCATCGCGGGGGAAGCCGAGGAGAGGAGGCGGGAGGCGGGGTGGGCAGTGTCAGGCCGGAGGGCTCGCCTTCCGCTGCCCGCTCCTCGGGGCCGGTCGCCCGCGCAGCCTCGGGGTACCCCGGCTAACAGCTGCTGCGAGCCGACAGCTGCTCCTGCCGGCGCTCCTGCCCGCACCTGCCCCGGGGAGGTGCGCTCTTGCCTTCTCCACCGAGCATCTGGACTGGGGAAGTCTGCCTCCACGGCTGGAGGACTGGTCTGGAGCAGGCCCCAGGCGAGGTGGAGTCATGGTCTGATCCTGGGACTGAGAGGCTTGGGAAAGTAGAGCCCGGGGCAGCTCCAGGGACCCGAATGTTCACACCGGGTTGAAATGGGCAAGCAGTTTCCCACGAAGCACTCTTGAACACTAAGGTTCGGTTTTGTAGCTGAAATAGCAATCAAGCCAGCAAGGAAGGGGAGGGTGTGAAAGGAGCAGGTTGTGTGACCGCGTTTGGGAAGCAGTAATGTTGCTTTGCATTTATCTAGTACCCTCACCTCCAGTTTTCTTGAAAGTCAAAGCACTTAAACACACCTAGTGGTTCTTTAGGAAGGTAAGTATTCCAATATAACTTAAGACATTAAGGGACTTGAATCAGTGATGGCTTCCCACCTACCTTGGATTATAGGTAATTACGGCCCAGAGTGTTGTATTCAGGGAATGTAGTCTTCCTTATATAGTTTCTCCTCTTTAATAACCAACGACTTCCTGAATTATAAAAACGGTTATCATACTTTTTGTACAAGAGTTTTCATCCCCTTTTGTGGCTCCGGCTGGCAGGACTTTTCCTTTTTGGTTAGAACACATACTTGGTCTTCATTTAATGATGTTTTCCTAATGTAGCGGCTTTTGGATTGCTTAAACTGGGATATGTACTTCATTGTTACATTAGAAGACACTAGAAAAACATTTAGAAGTGACATGTGTCTGGAAAAATACCAACATTGAAGATGTTAGTGATCTCCTAGAAAGGAAAAGACCATACCTTTTTTGATACTTGATAAAGGGGTTTGTGGCTGGGGAACAAGAGACTATGTACTATATGTTTCTTTTCTTTACTATTCTTTTCTTTCCTTTTCTTTTGGACTACAAGTACTTACAGTGTGTATGTTGAGGGACAAACATTTCTGTTTTTGTTGAGTTCCCTTCTAGACACCTAAATACTTAAGTAAAAATATACAAATACTTCTTGATGTTATGTTAGGGCTGTGTCCCTTAAACTGATTGAAAGTTGAAATATATAAGCTGAAAATGCATTTAAAGCTATCAGTCTGCTGTCCCTTAATAACAGCAAAGCCTCCTATAGATTTTTTTTTTTTTTTTTTTGGTTTTTCAAGACAGGGTTTCTCTGTATAGTCCTGGCTGTCCTGGAACTCACTCTGTAGACCAGGCTGGCCTAGAACTCAGAAATCCACCTGCCTCTGCCTCCCAAGTGCTGGGATTACAGGGGTGCGCCACCACGCTCGGCTTTCCTATAGAATCTTGATTATTTCCCGCTTATAATTGTATGGTTAGAGTTTATGTGATTTTGTGATTCTCTGGTCCTAGCAGTGCCAGGGAGTATTGTACTACATATTGTTAACTCAGGAAGAAATCATAATTTGAAATATGAAGAATGATTTCTACTGAGTCCATATTGTTTTTACCTCATGGTAAAGTGCAAACTCTTAAGGCGAACAATTCTGTTCAGGGACCATTTGTTTATGTAGGAATAACAAACAGAAAAAAAGAAAAAAAATAGGGAGACAGGATAATAATAGTGGGAAGGGTTAATTTTTAAATTTGGTCCTGTGAGGAGGCTTTACTGGTAAGCTAAAATTTGAGGAAACACCAGATAGGTAGAGGGCAGGGTACTTCACCAAGAGGCAAAAAGGTCAAAGATCCTGAGACAAGAAGATAAAACTTAGGTGGGACCTATCTAGGGCTTGCTAGGAAGAGTACTGAGTACTATCTAGTCTGGAGAGACTGGAAGAAACTGATCAGAATGTATCTACACACCTCTTTGGCAGGATGATAAGGTAGATCATTCACCGCTCTGGAGTCTTTCCTTCAGAGTGTGTGTGTGCATGTGTACTCCAGGCAGACCTGAGACTTGGCCTTCTCGTGCCTCAGCCTCCCAAGTTTCTGAGATCTATGGAAAAGTCTTAGGAAAATCAGATTCTATAGATTTGAGCCAAGATCCCTCCCACCCATTCATTTGGAAAACTCAGGATGTTCATCTATTTCAGGAATTATAATGAATTTCTTAAAAGTAAGCTTTTAGCCTGGCAGTGGCTAAAACCAACCCCTCCCCCCACCCCCCACCCCCAAAAAAGTTTTTAGGTGTAATTGGTGTTAGACTGCCTGGAAATTCATTCTCATTCATCCATTCATTAACACCCCCCCCACCCCCCGTTTTTCAGGACAGGGTTTCTCTGTGTAGCCCAGGCTGTCCTGGAACTCTGCTCTGTAGACCTGTAGACCAGACTGGCCTCAGAAAACTGCCTGCCTCTGCCTCCCAAGTGCTGGGATTAAAGGCAGTGTGCCACCACTGCCCCGGCCTGGAAATACTTTTTAAAAGGAATGGCCTTTAGTTTGGTTTTGGTTTTTAGTTTTTGATTTTTCCAGGCAGGGCTTCTTGTTGTAGCCTTGGCTGGCCTGGAACTTGTTCTAGACCAGGCTGACCTTGGAACTCCTGCCTCTGCCTCCTGAGCACTTTGGTTAAAGATGTTTGCCAACACTGCCTAGCAAGAAATGGCTTTTAAAGAAGGGTATCTAAGCCAGGCAGTGGTGGCGCACGCCTGTAATCCCAGTGCTTGGGAGGTAGAGGCAGGCGGATTTCTGAGTTCAAGGCCAGCCTGGTCTACAGAGTGGGTTCCAGGGCAGCCAGGGCTACACAGAGAAAACCTGTCTCTAAAAACTGGGAAAACAAAACAAAGCAAAGGGCATCTATCCCAGCTTATTGATTGAGTAGGAACATTTTGTAAGCTTAGGGATTACCTAGTGACATGGTAACTAAGACTCAGAAGACCTAGGAATATAGCTTCGGGGTAGATACTTGTCTAGCATGCCTGATGATGAGGTTCAGTCCTCAGTACTGCCTAATCAAAAAAGAATGGAGAATTCAGAATATTTGGAAGTGAGGAGTTGTTCTCAGGCACTGGTGATTAAGGAATATAATCAAATGAATCAATATACTAACCCAAATTATCCACATTTGGTTAGTGAAGTTTACGTCTATACAGTTCAGCCTAGTTTTAACTGGCTCTCCTAATTTTTGCGGCTATATCTTACATCATTTTGCTTGTGTGTAGTGTTTTCTATTTTTCTTTTTTTACCTGTTAAGCTAGATTTCAAATTAATTTGCTGCTTAATAGTCTGGGAACTTTTTTCTGAGGACCTTCCAGTTTATTTTCATATTCATAAATGGTCGACTTAATAACCTTTTATTTTAACTTTCCTGATAAATTTAGTGTTGTGACTTTTGGAGCATTTTTTTTTTTTTTGCTGATGGATTGACTATGAAAAATAGTAGACCTGCTTCAAAGTCATGTGAAGATAGGAATTGCACAGCAGAGCACGAATGGAGCTTTGCAGCTAGAGGGCACAGTGATGGTGGTGCTGAGGTGGCGCTCTCACGCACCACCTCTACATCCTGGTCCCTTGCTCAGTTTTGAAATGACATTTTAAAATTATACTCTGATGTCATATCAGTTTATTTGTTCTCATGACTCTGCATTTTAATACTCTGTACATGCATTCTTTATGTTGACCTTCACAGTGGAAGATGTAATGGTAGTAATTACTGTCTGGGAAGACCTTTTTAGGTGGAAAAATAAATTGTTTTATCCCAAGCCCTCCTCAAAAAAACTATGATTTGTGCCATTTAAAAAAAAAGATGACTTTTTTTCAGTTCTCCTTTAGTTTATTAAATTTTTTATACTTTCTGCTTTATTCTATAGTTTGGCCAGTCTCATAGGTTGAATATACAATTTATGTTGGTGTTAATTCATCTACATATTTTATGCAAGTTAAATGTCCCATTTTCTTCAACAGTTTGAAATGTCTGTCTCTCCCTCCCCCCCCCCCCCTCTCTCTCTCTCTCTTTTTTTTTTATGAGACAGGTTTTCTCTGGCCGTCCTGGAAATCATTCTGTAGATCAGGCTGGCCTTGAACTCAGAGATCCACCTGCCTCTGTCTTCCAAGAGCTGGAATTAAACATATGCCATCAACCACCAGCCTTGAAAAATATGTAGCCAAGGCTGGCCCGGAATTCATGATCCTCTTGCCTTCACCTTCTTTAGCAGTACCACACTGTGTGCCACCAAAACTGCCTGAATTTTTCTTAAGATTGCTTGTTAATTCTTGTAAAAATTTGACCCTTCCCCCCCAATTTCCCCTTAACCCTTATTAGTTTTATTTTAAAATTGCATTACTTAGGGTGTGTGTCTGTGTGTCTGTGGATCTGTGGATCTGTGAATGTATTCATGCCATTGAGTTCCTGTGGCGGTTAGTGGAAACTTGTGGAAGTTGGTTTTCTCCTTCCACTGTGAGTCTAAGGACTGAACTCAGGGTATCAGGCTTGGCAGCAGGCGGTTACTCCCTGAGCCATATTGGTGGCTCCCTAGTTAGTGTTTTCTGGTAGATATTGTAAGAGTTGCCTTTTTTTTTTTTTTTTTTTGGTTTTTGGTTTTTCGAGACAGGGTTTCTCTGTGTAGTCCTGGCTGTCCTGGAACTCACTCTGTAGACCAGGCTGGCCTTGAACTCAGAAATCCACCTGCCTCTGCCTCCCAAGTGCTGGGATTACAGGTGTGCACCACCACGCCCCGTGCCATTGGATTTTGATGCCCTAAAGAGTTGTATCTCTAAAATAGAATTTTTTATTTTATAAGTTTACTATTGTTGTTATTATTTTGTTTTGTTTAAAAAGAATTTGTGTTGTGTCTGTGGAGGTTGGAGGACAACTTTGTGAAACTGGCTCTTCCCTTCTAACATACAGGCTCCTGGAGTTGGAACGCAGAGCATCAGGCTTAAGGGCCCGTGCCCACACCATTGAACTGTCTCGCAGTTGTGTCCTTCCACCTCCACTCAGCTAGGTCCAGTAGTTCAGCCTTGAACTGTGTATGGGAGGATGACCTTGAACATGATGATCCTCCTGTTTCCAGGGTTACTAGCCTCTGCTTCCTGCCTCTCTCCCCATACCTCCCTTATGCTGGGGAATCAAACCGAGATTGGTTCTCCAGCCCAGATCTGAGTATTTTGACTAGATTATTTTTTTTATGTTGTCATGCATTCATATGAATGAAAAATACACTAATTTCATAGGATATAAAATAATACCATTAGTTTTCCCTGACCTCATTGTGTGAGGTCAGAAAAAAGGGGAAGAAATCTGAAAAGAATATTCTTGTAAGTTACCAAACTTAATTTTGTAAAAATCTTTTTTAACTAGGCTAGTAACCTAGCACTTGGGAGGTGGAGGCTGGAGGATCAGGAGTTCAAGGTCACCTTTAAGTAGTGAGTTGGAGGCTGGCCTGGGCTAAAAGAGAGATCATCTCAAAAAAACAAGAAAGCAAGTTTTCAAGGTTACCTCTCTATACTAAGAAACACTTTTTTTTTTTTTAAACTGAAAGGTTTTTATTAACTTGAGGAGGATACCCTGAACTTAAATTCTGTAGGAGAGTTGTATTGTCTCAGCCTACTCCCAGTTCTCTGTCCCTTTAAAAACTGTAGCGTTTATGGGGCTGGAGTAGGGGCTTGGCAGCTAGAGCACTTGCTCTTGTTCAGTCAGTACCCACAGCCACAACTGTCAGCTCTAGGATATTCTCTGGCCGCCTTTGGCACGCCCCACTTCTGAAGGTGCATGCATCCACATATTAATAAAAAATATGGCGGCCGGGCAGTGGTGGTGCATGCCTGTAATCCCAGCACTCTGGGAGGCAGAGGCAGGTGGATTTCTGAGTTTGAGGCCAGCCTGGTCTACAGAGTGACCAGGACAGTGTTTCAGGACAGCCAGGGCTATACAGAGAAACCCTGTCTCGAAAAAAAACCAAATAAAAAAAAATATGTAGCTTTCTAAGGCTATCTGGTGAATTTTATGACATTGTAATATGTCTTTTTGAGGAATTAAAAGTGAAGTGGGGTTTCTCAAGTTGTTTCCCTACAGTTCATGAAATTGTCAGCTTTTTGTTTTTAACTAAAAATTTACTGTTTATGTGTGTATGAGTGCTTTGTTTGCATGTATTTCTGTATATCGTGTGTATGCCTGGTGCTTGTAGAGGCTAGAAGAGGGCATTGGAGACATGTGGGTGCTGGGAATTGAATCTGGGTCCTCTGGAAGAGCAGCCAGTGCCCTTAGCCACTGAGCCTTCTTCCTGTCTAGCCCTTTGAGGCAAGTTCTTGCTGTGTAGTCCAGGCAGGCCTCAGTGCATGGTCCTCCTGCCTCTCTGCCTTCTCCGTACTGGGATTACAGGTATGTGCCACCATGCTTGAGATTTCTTGGACAGTGTTCTTGTCATCATTTTAGCCAAGAAACTACTTGACGTTGTGCTTTAAAACACTTTTTTGTAATCATTAAGATTCTAAGCAGCCCAGACCACAGTGATAGATGAATTTAATATCAGTATTTGGGAGGCAGAGGTAGGTGGATTTTTATGATTGCCAGGACTGCATAGTTGAGACCCTGTCTCAAAAGCAAGCAGGTTGTGATTTAGCCCCTGAAGCCATACTTGAAGGTTTTACTTGTTAGACATTGTATACCAGTCAGATTCTGGGGGCTCTGGTATTATTTGCATAGGAGTCACATTGTTGTGGTGCTGCTTTTTCCCTTCCTGCCATCAGATATGCTTTAAAGGTTAGTACCAGAGCTCTATAAAGCAGTTTTTGAAAGGAAACCTCAAGTCATCACTTGAGTTCCTAAGTTGTGTTTGTCATTGTCACCAAAACCACTTAGGACTTTAAGTTCTGTACTTTTTCCATCTCTCTGTAGAACTAGTGAGATTCTCTAGATGTGGCAGAATCTACTTTGTTGTTGACTTTAGTTGTTTTCTGAGAGAGCCTTGCTGTACTGTCTAGGAATCCTCTCCTTCTTGGTCTCATAAGTACTACAGGCACATTGCTATTGTGTTGGGCAGAGCGTCTGATTCACAAACATACCAGATGCTCTTAGTATTTTGATCAGGCTTGGAAACTATTTCCGGTGAAATACATTCATGAGAAAAACTTTTTCTTGTAAAGTTTACTGAGACTGCTAGATGATTTACATTGATATTTTTTATAATTCACAGTGTTAAAAAAGACCTGAAAACATTTGCTGAAACCTCTTGCTGTGAGAAAGCAGAACTTTTGAACAGGTAAGGTTGAAGGGAAGCACAGAATGTATGTTTATGACAGTAATCCCCTATCCCCTAAGGATCCAGGCCAGCGCCTTGTGTGTGCTAGGTAAGTGCTTTACCACTGAATTTTATCTAGCCCCCAAATAGGAGAGTTCACTTTTGCTTTTAGGGTTCAATTTTTTTTTTTGGTCTCATTTTTTCTGAGGTTACAGAGAGTGAAAAGGTACCTTCAGATCCTTTATGAATCAGAATAACATACTCTTTCTGAATTGGTTGTAGTGTGACTTTGTGTTTTAGACTGCTGTAATGTTTTTGAGGACAAGGAGCAGGAAGAACAATGTTTTGAGTACAAATGTGCTGAGAGGCCAAGGTATTTTCAAGAGTTGAGGCTTCGTGAGGAACTTGGACTAGGAGTCATGATCTCTAGCATGTACTTTCCCCCAGCAGGTTAAAAGCATCCTCTTTTTCTGTTCTGTTTTAGTTGTGTTTCTGTAGTTAGGACTTTCATATGAAGAAGAATATGGCTGCTTCACTCCTGGGGTTACAGATAAACTTGAGCAAACTAATGACTAGCTCAGGGACCCAGCTCCTATGAAGGAGATAGGATGGATTGCATTTCCTTTGGTTTCCATCTTTGTTTCATCTAGTTGTGGCAAAGGTCCTTCTAGAGGACAAGTATAGCAAGCTGACAGTCTGCGTTTGCCTCCAAAACTAGTGGCAGATCTCAGAGAGTGTATATTGGTAGTTCTTCTAAGGTAGATCCAGTAGAAACTTCTAGACATTTTCTGTTCTAGCATTCTAGAACAATTTTTATATGTCTTGCTAAACTTAAATGTTCTGAAGATGTATCTTAAGCATCTTATTTTGGAGATGCAGGCCTAGTAATTCTTACCTTGCATCAGTGTTGGAACCTCCCAGTTCTCTTTCTCTCTCTTTCTTCTCTTAATTACATTTATTATGTTGTGTATATATGTGAGTATGTGTGTGGGAGTAAATGCCATGCCACTTGTGTAGAGGTCGGGGATTGGTTCTCTGCTTCAACCATCATATGTCCAGGGATTATTGAACATAGGTTGTCAGGCTTGGCAACAAGCACCTTTTTCTGGCTGACCTGTTTTTTGTTAGCCCCAGTCGACAAAAGTTCTAGATTTGGGGATGGGAAAGCCCAGGCTAGAAATTTAGCAAAGTAACAAAAACAGGTGACTTTTGTTTGTGGAAAAAATTGTTGATTGCTTTTATTTATACATTGTAACTGTTGATACCTCTTACAGTATTAAGCTCATGGGCTGTATTCAGAATTTATAGATGATATTCACATTATTACAGAATCAACAGGACTATGTAGTGAGACACTCCTCATGGCAGCCTCCCTGACAAAAAAATAAAATAAAGAAAAGAAGCAAGAATAAAGAGCAATAGTACTTAGCTGTTGGAGAAGATGAGTGACATAATATAGATTTTAGAAATTACATTTGTCTATAAATCATTAGGAAATTTAGAAGTAAACTTAGTGTTTTTAATATGGTATTAGGGGTCTAACTCAGAGCATTGGGTATTCTAAGCACATGATTTATTATTGAACTACATCCTTTGTTCCTTAAGTAAGCTGTGTGTATGTGTCTGTATATGTATATGTGTAAAACAGGGTCTCAACTATATAACCGTAGGACTAAGGGGCTCCCCTCCCATTGATGTCAGATAGGGTAATCCTCTGCTACATATGCAGCTGGAATGGTGACTGATCTTAACTGTATCTGGAATCAACTAAAACCAAAGATGCTGGGCACACCAGTGAGGGATTTTTTTCTTGAGGGAGGGGGTGGATGGGTGAGGAGTACCCTCTTAGAAGTAGGGGAGGACAGGAGAGGGGATCAAGGTTTAACTGGGAAGGGGGATAACATTTGAAATGTAAATAAAACAACAACAACAACAACAACAACAACAACAACAAAGGTTAGTCATCACAGTATTGAAGGCCATATCATTAAATAGGGAAAAGCAGAGAGATGTGTGTTTAGTTTTCTGATAGTAGTAACAATATAATAATAATAATAATAACAACAACAACAACAACAACAACAAAAAACCCTTATTATCTGAAGGTTTAGACAAGTTAAACGCTTGGAACCTTAATTTCATAACCTTAAGTATCCTACGGAAATTGTGAGAATTTAAAATGTCTAAGCAGTTCCTGGCATGAAGTAGTCATTCAATGAATGTGATAGCTTTTATAAATGTTATAAGTAAATAGGTAAATCTTGAGTCTAAAATTTTATATATTTTTTTAGAAGTTTAGTTTTTTGCTTTTTTGTTAAGTGTTTTGCCTACATGTGTGTATGCACACCACATATGTGCCTGGTGCCTGAGGAATCCAAAGAAGGGATTAGATTCCCTGAAACTGATTAGAATATGCTTGTGAAGCACAGTGTGGGTGCTGGGATCTGAGACTGTGTCTTCTGCAAGAGCAGTGAAGTGAGCTTAACTTCTAAGGTATTTCTCCAGCCCCCTTGGCGTTTGTTGTTGTTTTGAGATAGTTTTTTTAAAAGATTTATTGTTATATGTAAGTACACTGTAGCTGTCTTCAGGTGCACCAGAAGAGGGCGTCATATCTCATTAAGGATGGTTGTGAGCCACCATGTGGTTGTTGGAATGTGGTTGTTGGAATTGAACTGAACTTAGGATCTTCAGAAGAACAGTCAATGCTCTTAACTGCTGAGCCATCTCTCCAGCCGTATAGTTTTTGATATTCTGTGTTTGAGCTTGTGGAAATCTTCTGGCTTCTTTTTCCTGAGAGCTCAGATTCAAGGCATGTACCACCATTTAAAACTTTATTTTAGGGACCGGAGAAGAGGGCTCAGTGGTTATGAGCACTGTTGCTCTTACAGAAAACCTGGGTTTGGTTCCTGGCACTCAACAGGTGGTTCACAAACATCTGTAATTTCAGCTCCAGGGGATCTAAAGGCATACTAGGTGCACATGGTGCACAGACTTGAATGCAGACACACAGAAAATTAAAATAATAAATCTTTTTTAAAAACTTTATTTTTATGTATATTAGTATTTGTATGTATGTATGTATGTATGTATGTATGTGCACAGTACACATGCCTGGTGAATGAGGGAGCCAGAAGAGGGCATTGTAGCCCTTGGAACAAGATGTAGAGATTGTTGTGAACTGCTGTGTAGGTGTTGGTAATAGAGCCTGGGACCTCTGCAAGAACAACAAGTACTTTTAATAGTTGAGCCATTCCTTACTGTACCACCATTTAAAGTATCTTTCCTGTTCTTGTTTTCAAAAACGAGGTCACACTGTATATCCCACTGCATGTATTTCCGCGTGCAGTGCCCAAAGAGGCCAGAAGAGGCTGTTGGAATCCTCTGGAATTGGATGGTTTTGAGCAGTCATGTGGGTGCTGGGAATTAAATCTTTTGGAAGAACAGTCAGTACTCTTAACTGCTGAGGCAAGTTTCCAGCCCGAGAAAGATACAATTTTAAAACTGCATTGTCACATTTTAGATCTTAGGTATGGCCAAGGTGATCTTTTATGCCCCTTGATAAGCTTTCCAGGGTGTATGCATGAGCTTATATATTATAATTTGATATTTTGTGGCAGGATCATGCCATGTAACCCCAGCTGGCCTGGAACTCACTGTGTGGACCAAACTGACTGTCCTTGAACCTGCCGAGTTCCTCCACCTCTTGAGTACTGAGATTACAGATGTGTGTCATCATACCTGGCTGTTTGTTTTAAAATTATTATGTTTCTTTTTTTATGTTTTCTTCTTTCTCTGAGATATATGCTGATTTGCAGTTGCTGGGGATTTAACCTCAGGGCCTTGTACATGCTAGACAAACACTTCATCATTGCCTACTCCATTCCATTTTGATCTTAGGACCTGCATTAGTGTGATTGCTGCAGTAACAACACACAGGTGTGAACCTCAGTGGAAGCATTGTAACAGCGTCTACATAGACTTGTGTTTAGGGTGTACCATCCTATGGTGGAAGGCAGGAAGTGAGAGAGAGCAGGGGAATGAGGAGGGATTTGAACTTGCTTTCTAATGACTCTCATTAGTGATGACTAACCACATCCCATTCCTGGTTAATAGCATTAATTCATTCACGAGAGCAGAGTATTCTTTTTACTTAATCATCTCTTGTGACTGTTGTGTTGGGGAAATTTCCAGCACATGATCTTTGGGGGATGTATTAAAACTGTAGCAGGATCTGTTTACTGCTAAAAAGTTAACTGAATACCCAACAAAATCAGTTGTTTTTCTTGTGGTAATAGTCTCTTTGTTTTCTTTGAAAAAATGACTCCATTTGTCTGTTACCTGTTTTGTTTTTCTTTCTTCCAAAACAGTCTCCCTTGGGGGAAAAAAAACCAAACAGCTTAGTTGATCTAAAACTCATGAGTGGTTGCACCTTTCTTGATGACACTGGTATGCAGGAAAAGTTAGTGCTTTAGTTTATTTCCTATTTCATCAAACAGATTATTAAAACACATACTCAGCATTTTTTTTTTTTTTTTTTTTTTTTACTTGTCAAACAAGGCATTCTTTAAAAAAGGTGCTTTTTGCCAGGTGTGGTGGCGCACGCCTATAATCCCAGCACTTGGGAGGCAGAGGCAGGCAGATTTCTGAGTTCGAGGCCAGCCTGGTCTACAGAGTGAGTTCCAGGACAGCCAGGACTACACAGAGAAACCCTGACTTGAAAAAACCAAAAAAAAAAAAAAAAAAAAAAAAAAAAAAGGTGCTTTTCCTCTTTTGTGATATGTGCTGCTAGCAATGAAGAATAGACTGACTGCTAGTGTGGTTCGTTCTTAATAACTTGAATGTTGTTATAGTGACAGTAATAGTACCACTCATTGCATGGTTAGTACAGTGCTGACTCATAGTAAAGGCAAATAATATTTTAGCAGTACAATGCTCAAATATTGATATTATAAATATAAAATATCCAATGTCAAATGTTACATAATGATACTGAATTTTGATATTGTTGGCCCCCTCTTTTTGAGACAGGGCCACATGTATTCCAGGTTGGTCTTGAACTTCTGAACCTGTGTTTCCACAGTGCTAGGTTTACATGTATGTATTAGTTCTGTGAAGTGCTTGGGATTGGACCCAGGGCTTTATACATGAAAGGCAAACACTATCATCTAAACTACATCTCTAGTTCATATATTGAGTTCTTAAAACCAATTTAAAATTTGTTTGAATTGTAATCAGATATCATTGAGGTTTAAATTTTGTTGTAGGGATTGAATCCAGGGCCTTGTGTAAGCAAAACCTGTTATTTCCACAGTTTTCAACCTAGAGCCTTCATTGAAGGTTTTTAGGGCTGAGTAGGTACAGATTTTGTGGAAGTTATAATCAGTTCTAATTCCTTTAAAAGTAATCTCCAGCACCATTAAATAGGATTTATGCTATGATGGACTGTTCTGTCAGTCACCATTGACCAGTGCAGTAGCTATACACAAATATGTTTAATGAATTGTGGTTGTGTGACTGAGGAACTTTTATTTATTTATTTACTTACTTAATAGTAGTTAGTAGTTCAGGTTGGTTTGGAACTTTATGTGTATGTAGTCTGGGCTGACCTGAAATTCATAGCAATCTTCTTGTGTCTGTCGTGAGTGCTGAGACTATTGGAGGGAATGTGTTAATCATACTTTATTTTTGAATGTTACAAAATGGCTGGAGATGCTGGGTAGTGGTGGCGCATGCCTGTAATCCCAGCACTTGGGAGGCAGAGGCAGGCAAATTTCTGAGTTTGAGGCTAGTCTGGTCTACAGAGTAAGTTCCAGGATAGCCAGGGCTGCCCCGAGAAACTCTGTCTCGAAAAACAAAACAACAACAATAACAAAAATACAAAATGGCTGTAGATGTATGTAGTTTAGTAGTAGAATCTGGCATGCACAAAATTGGATTCCATCCCAAGCAACACCAAAAAATGCCACCAAACCAAAATAATAAGAATTGAATGCAGCTGGGCGGTGGTGGCGCATGCCTGTAATCCCAGCACTTGGGAGACAGAGGCAAGTGGATTTCTGAGTTCGAGGCCAGCCTGGTCTACAGAGTGAGTTCCAGGACAGCCAGGGCTATACAGAGAAACCCTGTCTCGAAAAAAAACCAAAAAAAAAAAAAAAAAGAATTGAATGCAAAAAAGTTAACTTTGTAGTTATAGTCTTAGTTTCTTTCTTTCTTTCTTTCTTTCTTTCTTTCTTTCTTTCTTTTATGATAGGCTTTAGTTTTACAAAAGTTTGTAGAAAATTGAAAAAAAAAAGGAAAGAACAATTATAGAAAATTGAGAGGATACTATAGAGATTTCTCCCATGTCTATGACATTGTTTCTGTGATACATTATTATACTTAGCCAAAATTGGCACCTTGTTGTTAAAATGTGTCATTTGTTCTTTCCCTGTTTATTTAGTTTTATCTGGTACTTTTTGTTGGCAGATAAGTGCAGGACACCATATGACATTTAGTTTGTATCCTTACCCTTTGGCTCTGACTGCTTTCTTTGTTTTAACATCCTTGATGAGTTTAGCACTGGTCAGGTGTTTCTGTAGAACTTTATTATTAGAGTTTGACTGGAGTTTTCCTTATGATTTGATGGGGTTTGTAGGATTTTAGGAGATCACAGGGTAGAAAGTGCCATGTATATCATACTAAGGGAATACATAGAAGGTAGAAGAGGATCTCTTGAATTCAAGTCTAGCCTGGTCTAGTAAGTTCCAGACTAATTGAGGCAAAGTGAGACTCTGTCTCAAAAAAAGGGGTGGGGGAATACACTGACCATGTGGTTTATCATATTACTCTTTTTTTTTTTTAACATTTTTTTTTAAAGATTTATTTATTATATGTAAGAACACTGTTGCTGTCTTCAGACACACTAGAAAAGGGTGTCAGATCTCATTAAAGATGGTTGTGAGCCACCATGTAGTTGCTGGGATTTGAACTCAGGACCTTTGGAAGAGCAGTCGGTGCTCTTAACCGCTGAGCCATCTCTCCAGCCCCATATTACTTTTGATACATGTGGCCATTGTAGTTATTTCTTCTAAGTTAAGCTGTAGCTACTTTGTTTTTCCTCTTCCCTCCTTCTTCCAACCCTCCCCATTTACTTCTACCTGGTTTCTCAATTGTGTAGCCTCTTATTTTTTCACACACAAACACACACACACACACACACACACACAATGTATAATGTCACTTGTATTCATTCTTTTGGAATATATATATTTTTTTCCGAGACAGGGGTTTTCTGTGTAGCCCTGGCTGTCCTGGAACTCTGTAGACCAAGCTGGCCTCAACTCAGAAGTCCACCTTCCTCCACCTCCCAAGTGCTGGGATTAAAGGTGTGCGCCACCAACTGCCTGGCCTTTTTGGAATTCTTAAATTAATTAAATTAATTTTTTGGGGGGGCATTTAACTCTTACATTTAATTTTTTTAAAAAAATCAACCTTTTTGGGCTGTTGAGATAGCTTAGCAGGTAAAGGTGCCCGTTGCCAAGTCTGCTTGCTGATCCCTATTCCTGGGATGCACATGGTGGAAGGAGAGAACCAATTCCTGCAGATCTGTCCTCTGATCTCCATAGATGTGCCCAAGGTATGCATGTATCTACACATATACATACATAATACACAACAAATAAAATACCCTTTTGAAGGTTGGGTGATACTTCTGTTGCTAAGTAATGAGTAATGAGTTTGATTTCCAGAACCCATGTAGAAAAGGCCAGGACTATAATCCACTAATGCTGGCCAGCCAGTCTGTAATTTCCATAAGCTTCAGGCTAGTGAGAGATCCCAGTTCAAAAAATGGATGGTACCTCAAGAGCAACACCTGAGGCTTTTCTGTGACTTACATGAATGGTTGTACATGCATCTCCTGACCCAAATCAAAATTTTTGGCAAAGAAATGTTTTTATTATTATTATTATTATTATTATTATTATTTTGGTTTTTTGAGACAGGGTTTCTCTGTGTAGCCCTGGGCTATCCTGGAACTCACTCTGTAGATCCGCCTGCCTCTGCCTCCCAAGTGCTGGGATTAAAGGTATGTGCCATCACTGTCTGGCTGATTTTTATTATTTTTAATTATGTATATATGTGTGTGTTTATGCTCTTAATACTTTTGTTTTCCATTTTCTGAGTACTGGGATTATTCAGTTTTTCTCTTTATACTTGAGCTGTGGCATGGGTCCTTTCTCTCTCTCTCTCTCTCTCTCTCTCTCTCTCTGTTTTTTTTTTTTTTAAAAAAAACACATCTAAAACTCATGGGCTGGCCAGAGGGCTTAACAGGTAAGGATGATTGCCATCAAGCCTGATAACCTGAATTCAGTTCCTGGGACTGGCATGCTGTCCCTCTTCCCCCAACAGGTAAACAGATATAATATCAAAACAAAAGTAAACATTGTTTTGGATACACACATGTGTGGTCTTTTAAATTGTATTGGGTGAGGCCGGGCGGTGGTGGCGCATGCCTGTAATCCCAGCACTTGGGAGGCAGAGGCAGGCGGATTTCTGAGTTCGAGGCCAGCCTGGCCAACAGAGTGAGTTCCAGGACAGCCAGGGCTATACAGAGAAAACCTGTCTCGAAAAAAACCAAATCCAAAAAACAAAAAAACAAACAAAAAATTGTGTTGGGTGTAGTCGCTGTAATTTTTCCTATAGTCCTTATGCCTGCTTTTACTCAGTTGCTTTTACTAGGCTGGTGTCTTTACTGGCTGTTGCCATTGTATTCCTTATTTTAATTCAGTCAGGTAGTCTGGTTTTGTGTTATCAAATAGTGTTATCTGAATCCACTAGATTTTTATATTGGACCCAAGGAAATATTATACATTTCTTTTAGAAAACTTACCCTTAAATACTTATGTACCTAAATGTTACTCTCTAGAAGTTGGGCCTGCTGGGAAAGAGATTAAGAGAGTAGAAGAGCTTAGGAGAGGGATGTCCTGCCCGGCAGTAATGAAGTTCCTTCCAGTAGGAAGAATGGCTTTTGCCTTTTTGCAGTTTGGAGTTTTAAAACATAATCAGCCAAGATGTTCTTTTCTCCCAAAACAAATACCTTTTTATTGGAAATTAGGAGTGTAAGGTAAGCCAGGCGGTGGTGGTGCACACCTTTAGTCCCAGCACTTGGGAGGCAGAGGCAGGTGGATTTCTGAGTTTGAGGCCAGCCAGCCAGGTCTTTAGAGTGACTTCCAGGACAGCCAGGGCTACATAGAGAAACCCTGTCTCAAAAAAAAAAAGAAGAAGAAGAAGAAGAAGAAGAAGAAGAAGAAGAAGAAGAAGAAGAAGAAGAAGAAGAAGAAGAAGAAGAAGAAGAAGAAGTAGTACTAGTAGTAGTAGTAGTAGTACAAGGTAAAAGAAAAACAAAGAGGTCTCATAAACAGTGAAGATTTGATTTTTTTGGGGATTGCTCATCAGGAACGTTGAAATTGCATAAGCTTTTATGGCAGGAAAACCCTTGGAGTATTTTTATTTGCTTTTCATTAGTGGTTAGATGGAGTTTTATGAGTTTAAAATTCATTTGAAAATATTTGTGACAAGAGACTAATAGCAAATGCTATGTTTAATTTTTTGGAACAAACAAGGCTTTGTTGTTACCCTAGGCTGGCCCAAAACTCATGCTCCTCCTGCATTGACCTTCTGAGCTGGAATAGGAAAAATAGATGTAGGGTATTTCCTACAACCAGTCATTCTCTGAGAACTAGTGTTTATGTTTTATGTACAGTCTATCACTTTTTTGTGTGTATGCATTGTATATTTAAGAACATGAATATAGTGCTTTTCTGAAAAACTAATATTTTTAAGATAAAGTTGGTTTGTGAAATTAGTCTTTTATTTAATGATTTATTTTTATTTTATGTGTATTGGTGTTTTGTCTGAATGTATGTCTGTGTGTCAGATCCCCTGGAAGTGGAGTTACAGACAATTATGAGCTGCCATATGGGTGTTGGGGGGTGAAGCCTGGTCCTCTGGAAGAGCAGCCAGTGCTCTTAACCATTGAGCCATCTCTCCAGGTCCTCCTAATCTTCTGTTTTAAAAGTTTTTAATTGTAAGATAACAGATTGGTTCTGATTTACAAGACTTATAATTCCTCATGTATATTAAGGTTTAAATCTTTTTAATACAAAGTAAGACATTTGGTAACAAACATTTCATTATAAATTATCAACCTGGATAATGTCAAGAACAGTTCAAAGCCTAGCTGTCACCATTTCAGCCCTCTGTAGCTTGTCCTTCATGTAGCAGCTGCAGGATGAGCTGCATGTATTGCTTAGTGTCTGAGCAAGACTGTTCTCTTGATACTGGGACTTGATTTCCTGATTCCTTTGTCACTTAAAGTGTTCCCTGGACTCATCCATCAAATCTTGTGTTCTGTTAAAATCTTGCTTTCTTCTTGAGAGCTTTGGAGGTTTTTAAAATATATATATTTTTTTGTTTGTGTATTATAGACAACTGTATTGAATGCACAGTATTAGTGTTTTGCCTTCATGGGTGTTTATGTACTATGTATGTATGTATTTGGTGCACATGGAGGCATTGGATCTCTTGGAACTAGAGTTCTAGATAGTTGTGAGCTACCATGTGGGTGTGGGGAATCTAATCCAGGTTTTCTTAAAAGAGCAGTCATTACTCTTTACTCTGGTTTTTTTTTTTTTTTGGTGTTTTTCGAGACAGGGTTTCTCTGTGTAGCCCTGGCTGTCCTGGAACTCACTCTGTAGACCAGGCTGGCCTCGAACTCAGAAATCCGCCTGCCTCTACCTCCCAAGTGCTGGGTTTAAAGGCGTGCGCCACCACCGCCGCCCAGCCACTCTTTACTCTTGAGCCATCTCTTCAGTCCCTCTAGTTTCTTGAATGCAGTGCTTCTCTGTAGCCCAGAACCCAATAGGGACTGGTGTTTGGTTGGCATTTGATAAATAGTTTTGGGAGAACACTGTTGTCTTATTGTAATGTAGGTGCCTTTTTTTTTTTTTTTTTAGACTTAACAGTTTCTGTCTTTAAGCTGTATTAGTCCATTTAAGACTTTGGACACTTACAGATGAGCAGCACTGACAGTCTTACTTTTTGGAAACTGAATTGTTCATGTTGACTTAGTAGTTGTTTAGCTAGTTTTTGGGATGTCATAGTAATTTTGATCAATAATGGTCCTCACCTTGGGTTGTGTGTGTGTGTGTGTGTGTGTGTGTGTGTGTGTGTTTAACTGACGCCTAACACATGCTAGACAGGCACTCTTCCACCAAGTTATACAATCTTTCTTCCCTTTAATATATTTGATACATTTAATATATTTATACAACCTAAGTTTGGGCTTATGTTTTTGTGTGGGTATGAGAGAGACAGAGAGCAAGAGCGAGAGTGAGTGTACCTACTAGAGATTAATATCTAGTGTTTCACCTTACTGGTTTCCACCTTATTTTATGAGACAGGTTCTCATTGAGCTTAAAGCTCAATTTCAGTTCAACTGGCTATTAGGTACCCCAGTTCTTCTTTCTCAGCCTTTATTGCTGCTAGGGATGCTGTTACAGCTAGGTGCTGTTATGACCAGCTTTTATGTGGATGCTGGCAGTCTGATTCTCATGTTTGTTGCTTAGCAAGCCGTTTACTCAAAGTCATCTTCCCATACCCTAATGTATGTTTTAACGCTTGCTATGTGTAATTGCTGTTATGAGTCTAAATATAATATGGAGTCCCTGTCTTTGTGTCTGTGTGTGCATGTGCATATTTGTGTGCCAGATATGTTTGTATATGTGTATGCTTAAATGTAGTTCCCAGAAGACATTAGCTTTTGCTCCTTAGGAACCAATCATCTCATCTTTAATTTAATTAATTAATGCCTCTTTGTGTGTATGTCCCCATGTGTATATATGTGTTATAGCACACACATGGAAGTTAGAGGACCCCCTACAGGAATCTTTTACTATGGGTTCTGGGGATCAAAATCAGCCCCTTAGGCTTAATGGCAATACAAGCTGAGCCATTTTGTTAGTCCCACTTTTTTTTTTTCTTTTTTAAAGACAAGGGCTCTCCTAGGCCTGAGCTCATTGATTAGGCTAAATTGGCTGGCCATTGAACCTCAGAGATTCATTTGCCTTTCCCTCCCTAGCACTGGGATTGGTGTTGCCTGGCTTTTAAAATGTGGATTCTAAGGCTTGAAATGAGGTCTTACTGTTGGTTTGTTTTTCTTTTTTGTTTTTTTGTCTTTTGTTTTTTTTTCGAGACAGGGTTTCTCTGTGTAGCCCTGGCTGTCCTAGAAATCACTCTGTAGACCAGGCTGGCCTCGAACTCAGAAATCCACCTGCCTCTGCCTCCCAAGTGCTGGGATTAAAGGCATGGGCCACCACCGCCCGGCCTGAGGTCTTACTGTTTATAGGGTATTTTACTGACTGAGCCATCTCCTTTACCCTTGTGTCTTAGAAACTTTATCTGATTTAAAGGTGTAAGTGAAAAGTTAAAGGTAACTCTAAGGCGGGTGTGAGCACCCGCTTAGCATGGACCATGCCTTTTGGGCTTTGGTGAACACTGTCCAACCTCCAAAAGACACAAGAATGAGTGTGGACTCTTTACTTTATAGACAGCTGTATTGAATGCACACTTTATAGACAGCTGTATTGAATGCACAGTGTGTATAATGAACTTGAAATGCATTTCTCTAATTCACTATACTTGCTGATCTTGGTAGTATGCTTCTATAATTCCAGTACTTGACAAAGGATAGAGGATAGAGGATAATGAGTTATGGACCAACCTTGTTTACTTGGTAAGATCTAGTCTCCAAACAGGGAAATCAATGTGTTTAAGAAAGAACTGATTTGAAACAAAATGTTGTTAAGAAACAACATTGTAAGAAACAACTGATTTTGGGAATTTGTTCAGTATTAAAAAACATAACTATTGCTTGTTTAAAGTAGTGTTCAGTCACAAGCAAAAAAACTTGAAGTACCTGTTTTTATAAACATAATTTTTTTTTTTTTTTTTTTTTTTTTTTTTTTGGTTTTTCGAGACAGGGTTTCTCTGTGTAGCCCTGGCTGTCCTGGAACTCACTCTGTAGACCAGGCTGGCCTTGAACTCAGAAATCCACCTGCCTCTGCCTCCCAAGTGCTGGGATTAAAGGCGTGCGCCGCCGCCGCCGCCGCCTCCGCCTCCGCCGCCGCCGCCGCCGCCGCCGCCGCCGCCACCACCACCCGGCACTTGTTCACTTTCAAAGTTAGAATTTAAGGGAAGGCAAGAGTAATCATTGACTTATTCAAAATATTACGTCATGGATATGGATAAACATGGTGACTGTTGCGTCTCCAGAGGAGAAAGCTTGTGATGAAATTGAGTTAAGTAAAAGTTGTGAGCTGCAGATGGCTAGCCTCATGGCCTTTCTCTGCCTGGCCCTCCTGTGCTTGCCCTCACCCAGGTTGGGTTTTTATTTTCTTCTCTCTCTCTCCTTTTTTAAAGACAGAACTTATGTAGCTTAAGCTAGCCTCTAACTCATTGTTAGCTGAGGCTGACTGACTTCCTAATCCTTCCTCCTCCTCCATCTCCCTGGGAGAGTGTCCAAGTTCTTGGAACTGGAGTTACAGGCAGTGGTGTGCTGCTTTCGGTGGGTGCTGGCAATTAGACTTTGCTCCTCTGGAAGAGCAGAATGTCTCCTAATTACTGTACCATCCCTCTAGCTTTGCAAATTGGGTTTCTAAAAAATTAAATTATTTTGGAGATACATAGCACAGACTAACTATCCTTGAACACATTTCTTCCTTTGCCTTTGTAGTATTCATGCATTATCATATCTAGTTTAGGAATTTTGTTATAATAAGGTATGAGTTAAAAGAATTCAGACTATTGAGAGACTATGTAAGAAGAGTTAGCAGTAAGCTGGGCAGTGGTTGCGCATACCTGTAATCCCAGCACTTGGGAGGCAGAGGCAGGCAGATTTCTGAGTTCGAGGCCAGCCTGTGTTCCAGGACAGCCAGGGCTACACAGAGAAACCCTGTCTCGAGAAAACCAAAATCCAGTAGCAGTAGCAGTAGTTGAGAGAAAATGACTAGGTGAAGGATTGAGAAGTGGAAGGAGTTTTTATGTGATTGGCTTTTTCAGTGTGATTGACCAGTAAAATTTTCAAAAACTATGGTACCGTATCAGTTGCTGCTTCCTTTGAGGTAGGCTAATTCAATTGATTTAGAATGATACACAATGAATAAAAAATAATAATAAGTAATAAAATAAAGAAAAGTTAATAATACAGGGAAAAAACCCCAAGTTTGTAATTTGTGGGATGGTGGGCTGGCTCTTCCTCCCACATTCCTTTTCCCAGGCCATTTAGAGACTTGTCCTCATTTCCCATGTGCCCTTTTACACTTTAAGTGAGCAGAGTTCTATCCACAGGGACTTAGTAGAAGACAGAACTTGAGCTCACAGTTAAATAAATTAGCCATGGATAGTCTGGGGGAAATTAGGAAAGGAGAAACAAAAGTTTGAGCCCAAACTATCCAGATAATACTAGTCATAAGTAGAAAAATGAACCTTTTTTTCCCCCCAAGACAGGGTTTCTCTGTATAACTGTCCTGGCTATCCTGGAATTGATTTGTAGAACAGGTTGGCCTTACAGAGATCTGACTGCCTCTGCCTCATGAGTATTAGGGGGATTAAAGGTGTGTGCCACTATACCTGGCTTGAAGAACTCTTTTTTAAAAGAAGACGTCATGTCCTACATTTTACAAACTCAGAGCTATTTTCCAGTGGTCAGGAGTCTTGTAGAGGTTTGAGTTGAACATGTTTGGCTAGGTGGGGTTTGAAGTAATGTAGAGCCTAATCTACAGAGTAAGTTCCTCAGGACAGCCAAGGCTATAGTGAGACCCTGTCCAACATAACAAATAAAGAAGAAAGGCTATTCTCTCTTCAGCACTTAGCTATAGCTTTAGAAAGGATTCTTCAGAGATAAGGTGTAAGTTTTATTTCATCTATTTTATAATTATAATTATATATTATAAGTTATAATATAAAAACTATGTAAGGCAGTCCCTGCAGAACATAGATATCTATAAATTGGCTGTATTAAATCGATTGGGATGAAGATTAGGGTATAGAACTCAGAATTGAGTACAGTCCTTAACCCCTCCTTTAATTCATAAAGGAAAGGAGTGGGACACTTCCGTTTGCTCTCCTGAGAATTAATTGCTTTGATTGTTCTTAGAGTTCTCCAGAAGTGTTTACACCAGGAGATAATTCTAGGGAACTATGTTATAATTGATAGCCGGGTTCAAGTTTTGGAGCATTTGGTGTTTGTGAGGTTTTGCCATACCTAAAGGTTTATAGTGAGGATGATCAAGTACGCTCATTTACTTGTTCCCTAGGGAACACACATAGATATATATGTGCACCACACATGCTTCTGTGTCTAGGAGCTTCTCTCACAGTTTAGACTTCTGTCAGGAGTGAAGTTCAAACCAGTCTCAGAGGCTCTGTTTGTACCTTCTTTGTTATTAGCACTGGTGGGGTTTGGTGCTTTGAAAGCCTGTGTGATCATATGTGCCTTGTGGTAAGTTAAATAGGAAAATAAATAGTTAAGTGAATTTTTAAAAAAAAAAAAAATAAGTATTTTCATAAATACTAAGTAATTTTTTTTTTTTTTTTTGGATTTGGTTTTTTCGAGACAGGGCTTCTCTGTGTAGCCCTGGCTGTCCTGGAACTCACTCTGTAGACCAGGCTGGCCTCGAACTCAGAAATCCACCTGCCTCTGCCTCCCAAGTGCTGGGATTACACCACCACTGCCCGGCAGTAATTTCATTTTTGTTAGCATCTGCTTGCTCTTCAAGTCCAGTCTAGTTCAAACCCTAACTTGTTTTAGAAATTTAGATCCTCTTTGCAATAGTTAGAAGTCCCCTCAAAGTTCATTTGAAAAAATTTAGCTTGAAATAGTGGCTTAAAAAAACTTAAGATTTAAAAAAAAAAAAGCATGCCTTTAATGCAAGTGCTTGGGAGACGGAGGCAGGTGGATCTCAGTGAGTTTGAGGTTAGCCTGGTATATAGAGTAAGTTCTGGGACAGCCAGAGCTGTACGGTAAGATCTACATAGAAAACAACAACAAACAATCAATAGCAACAAAAAGATTAAAACACTTTGAAGCTCTTAATCTCACATATTATTTAGAAGAAAATATGCTCACTGAATGTATTGGCACACATATGTAATCTCAGTATTCAAGAGGCAGAGTTTGGGTGTAGACTGGACTATGTGGTCAGTTCTTAGGAAAACTGGCACAGAATTTCAATTTTTAAAAATTTATTTATTTTTATGTGCATTGGTGTTTTACCTGCATGAATATATATAAGCATATGTATATATATGCATATACATACACACATACACATGCACACATAGATATATATGTACACCACAAGTGTTCTTGGTGCCTGCAGAGGCCAGAAGAGGGCATTGGATCTCCTGAAATAGTAGTTACAGACAGTTGTGAGCCACCATGTGGGTGTTGGAAACTTCACCTGTATCTTTTGTAAGAACAGCAAGTGTTCTTAACCAGTGAGCAATCTCTTTAGCTCCTAAATGTGTTGTATTATGGAAAAAAAAAAAACTTAGAAAACACAATTAATACATCTTTATTTGGTAGCTAGGTGGTTACTTTCACATTCTTGTACAAAACATACTAACTATGGCTGATTTTGGTATGCAGAAGTGTTTGTTTGTTTGTTTGTTTTTTTAACAGTCTGTAGTCTTGCCTGATAACTTAATTTGGGGTGTACTATGAGTTTAATTAGCTCTAACACATCCATTGTAAAGCGCTTAACCTTATATATTATTTAGAAGAAAATATGCTAACTGAATGTATTGGCACACATTTGTAATCTCAGTACTCAAGAGGCAGAATTTGGGTGTAGCTGGACTTCGAGGTCAGTCCTTTTCTCAAACAAAAGAAATGATTTTCTTAGGAACTCTGGCACAATATTTTGTTTTTAAAAATTTATTTTTTTTTTTACCTGCATGTATGTCTGTATGAAGGTGTCAGATTCCCTGGAACTAGAGATGCAGACCATTCCGAGCTGCCGTGTGGGTGTTGGGAATTGAACGTAGGTCCTCTGGAAGAGCAGCCCAGTGTTTTAAACCACTGAGTCATCTCTCTAGCCTCCATATATATTTTTTTAAGGTCTATTTATTTATTATATGTGAGTACACTGTAGCTATCTTCAGACACTCCAGAAGAGGGGATCAGATCCCATCATGGATGGTTGTGAGCCATGTGGTTGCTGGGATGTGAACTCAGGACCTTCAGAAGAGCAGTCAGTGCTCTTAACCACTGAGCCATCTCTCCTGCCCTATCGTCCATATTTTTAAAAAGAGCTCTTTTTGGGGACTTGGGAGATGGCTCAGTGATCTAAGTGTTTGTCATGAAAGCCTGAGGACTAGAGTTTGGCTCCTTAGAACCCATATAAATGCCAGGTGGGAACGGCAGCTTGCCAGTAAGTCTAAACTCAGAAGTCAGAGACAAGGAATCACCTGATGAGTCTAGCTAGGAATACTTAATGATTGATGCTGGTGGGTTCTGGGTTTGATTGAGAGACTCTGCCTCAAGTATGCCATCAAGGATGATTCCTAAAACCAGCTTTGGGTCTTTACGTGCACAGGCACCCATGCCCCTGGAACATGCAAACATTCAGGCTTACGGCATATACTACAGGAAAATTGAAAAAGGGAAACGTTTTTTAATTAAGGGAGTTTTAGTAGATTTTAATTATACAGTGTATTATTTTTGTGTACCTCTTAGAAGGAAAAGGGGCTAGAGAGATGACTATGTTGGTTAAGTACTTGCCATGCAAACATTGGGCTTGATTCCTTAGAACCATTATCTAAAACCTGGGTACAGTGGTATGTGTCTATGGTTTGAGCACTAGGGAGGCAGAAACAGGAGGGTCCCTGAGCCTTGCTGGTTGGCTAATCTAATCACATTGGTCAGCTTCAGTAAGAAACCGTACCTCAAAAAGCAGTTAGTGATTGAAAAGTGTACCAGAGAGCCACCTCTGGGACTTCACACACAACATGTAAGAACATAGTTAGTTCCCACGTCCTCTCCTTTCCCAGGTGTGCAGTAGTAGTGATGTGTCACTCAGAGTGGTGAGGAAGCAGTTTCATTAGGCTCACTCTTGTAATTCAGGTTGACCTTGAACACAGATCCTTCTGCCATAGTCTTCCCCAAGTGTTGGGATTACATGTGTGCTGGGATTACCAATGGTCTAGAATCATAGGTATGCGCATGCCTGGCTCCAGTATTATCAGTGTAAAATTCAGTCATTTGGTTTTTCCAACAACTTTAGAAACAATATAATCAGTTTAGTCTTAATTTTTTTGACATATTTGGTGTATACTATGTGAGTACTGTGTATATTTGAGTATTCTATGTGCGTGTGTGTGCATATGAGTATGAAGGCCAGAGGAGGATATTTGGTGTTTTCCTTAGTTGATTTCCACATCATTAACACATAATCATCATCTTCATCATCATCAGAGACAGGTCTCACTGAACCTGGAGTGCACTGGTTTGGATTGACTGTCTGTCTAGCGTGTTCTAGGGATCTTCCTGTCTTTGTACTTTTATAACATCCATTTAGCAAAACAATAGTAGTAGGTTCCTCTCTAGGGCTTATGACATTCTGAGAGCCATGGGCTTCTGACCATGCTCACAGTCCTAGGCATAGATTCCCTTTGGAGCAGGCCTCTAGTCAGAAAGTATCCAGTTTACCTCCATCACAATCATGTAACTATTGTACGAGTGGACACATTGTTCCTAGCACTGGTGTCAACAGCGTTGAGGATTCACTGCTGTATAATACCTTTGATGGCTTTTCTCCTGCATAGCACTTTCTGGCACTGTGAAAACTAGCCACCAGGAAGGCAAATTTTAGGTTGGTTCCACCTTGATTAATGTCCTACAACTAAAGTGTTGTGAAATTAGTAATAGGGTCTTACCATGCTGTTCTAGTAGGTAACCAAGAGCAATGACAGTTGCCTCTGTTATTTTGAGGCTTTGGGGCATCCCTGTCCACTGATGGTTTCATTTAATAACTCATGTCTTCTGAGGGAAACATTGTCTACTTACTCATTCAGGGTATCTGCGTTTAAAGCCCCTGTCCTTAAAACAAACAAAAGCTTGTATTTTAGCTTTCTAAGTAGTGGGTTTCTTTTTTTTTTTTTTTTTTTTTTTGGTTTTCCGAGACAGGGTTTCTCTGTGTAGTCCTGGCTGTCCTGGAACTCACTCTGTAGACCAGGCTGGCCTCGAACTCAGAAATCCGCCTGCCTCTGCCTCCCAAGCGCTGGGATTACAGGCGTGCACCACCACACCCAGCAGTAGTGGGTTTCTATAAGCATTTCCCACATATCCTTTGTTTTCATCATCACCCTCCATTCCATCTTTTTTTTTCATGATTTATTTCCTTATTTAATGTATACGCCCTATTTGCATGGACTCCTACATGCCAGAATAGGGCATCAGAGCCCATTACAGGTAGTTGTGAGCCACCAGGTGGTTGCTGGGAATTGTTTTTAACCACTGAGCATCTCTCCAGCTCTCCACTCCCATCTTTATTCCCTTTAAATAAATATTAAATAACTATTAAAGTAAGTTTGAAGACATTTTTAGTGGTAGTTAGGACCAAATTTGGGCTATATCTGGATAGTAGATAGTTACATCCCAGATATATATTAATTTTAATGTATTTTATTGATTTTAAGATCTATATTAGCCGGTGTGGTGGCGCACGCCTTTAATCCCAGCACTTGGGAGGCAGAGGCAGGCGGATTTCTGAGTTCCAGGCCAGCCTGGTCTACAGAGTGAGTTCCAGGACCGCCAGGGCGATACAGAGAAACCCTGTCTCGAAAAACCAAAAAGAAAAAAAAAAGATCTATATTAATTTTAAAGAAATTAAAGATGAAAAAGATAACTGGGACTGTGGAGTGGTAGAGTGCTTGCGTAGCATGCGTGGGGCTGGGTTCAACCCCCAACACCACATGGTGATTGATAGTGGACCTATTGCAAGAGAATGACAGAAACTGAAATGAAAGTGTTGCTACCATTTACTTACTCTTTCTTGCTCTAAGGCTAAAGTAGAATAACCGCCATGTGACTCCAGGTCCCTGCATCTGTTTCTCACTGTGTCACACATTTCATGTACTCCACGCCTCCTTCCCAGATACATGCAGCAGGAAGTTGAAAGAGAGGGATAGATGTACTCATTTCACTTGGCCAGCTGCATTGCCATAAACAGTCGTTAAGCAATCTCATTCTTAGGAGATTATAAGCAGATCACACATTGTCTGGCTATATGTTCTGGTCTAGTATTCTTCTTTTTCTTGACATTGTTTGACAAAGATATGTTTCTATTTAACAGGTTTCTTCACACATAAAAATATTTTTAAAAATTCGGAGAAGAATGGCAGCAGAAACACAGACACTAAACTTTGGGCCTGAATGGTGAGTTTTCAGTTTCATCCTGTTTATATTGGATGACATATTTACTAGTATGACACATACAGGTGCTGGGTGGCATATAAATATGCATATTTCTGAGACTTGGTTTTATGTGTATAGCTAAAAAAAATGTGACTAGCTTATAGTAACTTAAATTTGGAAAAGGACTGCATTCTCTAATTTTTTCATGGTTTGGTTAGGTGTTGATAATGAAATTAAAATTGTAATTTACTACCCTAGAACATTATTTTTGAACCTTTGTGTATATACCTAAATATTTATAAACTATCAGTAATATTTAATATCTATGTTTTCTGCTATAAATATACCTATTAAAAAGTTTTAATAAAGCATTTGAAATTTTTTTATTGATGGGCTAGGCAGGTGGTCCAGAATTAATACTGGCTATTAGCAGTAGCCCATCTAGAGCTGAGTTAGCATTTGCCATAATAACAATTAATTGACCTTTGAGTCTCTTACAGATATGTTTGGACCCCGAATATGGAATTCTCATGGAATTTTGAGATCCATCACATTATAGTGTGGCTTTCCCCCCCTCTTCTTCTTTCCCCCCCAATGTTGGTGATTGAAGATCCTCTCTTCAGTGGCGTGAATAATGATAGTTAACTTTCCATTCATACTTGGAACAAACCCCTTTGGTAATGTCAAAGGCAGCACCTTAACCAGGAATTGAAGTAGTGTCAATATTCTTTATGTTTAGGTAGCAGTTTGTAAGATTTCTTCTGTAAGAGGTCCTTGTTTGAGGAGTCTTACAAACTTAACTCCTCATAATACTTCTTTTGACATGTAATTCCTAGATATTCTTAACGTTCATAGTTAGCATTCAGAAACTGAAAGAGAAAGCATTTGAACTTCTGAGAACCAACACACTGCCTATAGTTTGAGTTTATTTTGAAATGTTGATCTAAACAATGCTGCACCTGTTTCAGTTATTTTATATTTAAAATACTTTTCTTATTAAATCTATTTTGTTTCTAGAAAGATCAGAGATTATAAGTAAGCAAGGAAAAGATATAATTACCTTAATTTGATTCTTAGTACACACTGTTCATATCTTGATATATATTTCCAGGTGGTTTTATGTATCTTGTTTGTATATATGTATATATTATTTCCACAAAATCGGATCATATTGTGCATTCAATCTTGTAACCTTTAAAAAACTAAGTAAAAAAAATTTTTTAATAAATGTTTTTTGGTTCTATTTAATAGTTTCATTGTATGGATGTACTATCATTTAACCAATTCTCCAGATGGAGCATGTAGAGGCTATTCTCAGCTATTAGTATTATAGAAACATTCTAACATTTTTATAGCTAAATCTTTATTCATATCTTAGTAACTCCTTTAACTAGGTGGATTTAAATGCATATAGTTCACTTTGTAAACCATGGTTTTTTTGTACAGCTGTTCTGCCATTATTTTCTTTTGTATTTATACATCCTATATGATTTTCTTTGTAAAACCATGATTAAAATTGTTAAGTAATTTAAAGAGTTTTCTTCTTAAAGCACTTGATAATAATATGTAGTGGAAAAGCAACACCAGAAAATTTAGCCAAAACCAAAGAATTAAAAACAAAACAAAACCAAAACAACCAAACTGGTGATATTCTTGAGTTTGTTCTTCTATCACTGGTTGGCATGTAGAATCCTGTTGGAGTGTAAGTAAAGTTTTTGTAAATAAAGTTTTATTGGAAGACAGCATGTTCTTTTTTTGTTTCCATGTTACCTTGATGTTTTTGTGCTACTCTCTCTGGCAAGGATTAGTTCTATCAGAGGTTGCCTAGTTCTCAGAGCTTGTACACTTCCTTTTTGGTCCTTTGTAGAAAGTTTGCTGTCCTACAACATGTGTTACCAAGCATTAAATCATTTCCAGGTGTCTCTTTGCCATTGGTTCAGTTTGTCTGTAGTGCCTTACACGTCCTTATTGTTACCCTGAAGTATTATATAGTGTTTAATTTTAACTGAGATAACTTTATCAGAGGATAGACATCAATTCCATTCCTAAACAGTTGTTACCTAGGCTAAGCGCGTAAGCATTGGTAGCTAGTAGCCTTTACTGAGTCACCTGAATTGCAGATCTGAGGAGTGGAGAGCTGAGTAGGCACGGCCTTATTTGTACATCCATGAATTCTTTCCAGCTAAGATAGTTTATGAGGTCCTTAAACTGAAGTATTCCTGAGATAGAAAGCTGCCATGTGCCTGGAGACTGCTGGAATATTTTCTTTTAGAACATGTTCATTTCAAATATTGATGTGATGAATTGTGTTCAGAATAGTTGAAAATCATTGAATAGAGTGATTATGTTGAGTTATATTGTAACTCTGAACCATATTGAAACATTTAATGAAATTCTTTATATTGAAGTTATCAATGCTTAGTGAGCAATGCATAAAATGAATTTTTATGTTTTATTTTTAAAAATTGACTTGTAATTGAAAATTTTATCTTCCCATTTCTTCCTCTAGTCCTGTCTGGGGCAGTTGTGTTGATAGAAGAACTTTGAAAATTATGGGGAAGGACCATACCTTCTGTAGCCTTACTAAAGCCAACAGAGGAATCATTAGGTTGTAGATTGTTTAGGATAAGGAAACACAGATTCACCAAAATAGTGTGAAAGGATATGACAGATTTAGTGAGGAAAATAATTTCTAGGTATTAAAACACTACTCAATTTTTAAATGCCTTTCTACAAATATTACCACTTCAGAATTTCTGACTGTATAGCTTTCCCCCTCACTCCCTAAGTCCTTTAGTGCTCCATATCAAAATGTGATTGCTAAGTACTTTTCTTGCTCATAACATAACCTCTAGCTCTCACTAGACTGTGAGCTCCACTGTGAGCAGGCATTTGGTCTGGATTGTTGTATAGCTTGTTACTGCTGTGGTTCCAGTGCCTGGCTCATAGGCACTCAATAAATGTTTATTAAATTATTATTAAATGAATGAGTGAATTGCTGGAAAGTAAAGATGTTTTCAGTGTTTTGTTATTGTAAATGATATATGTATACTTATGAATGATTTTGTTTATATTCTGATCATTTTCCTTGGATTAATTTCCTTGAAGTAGAATTATTAAATCAAAAGTTGGATTTTTAATTTAAGGTTTAGATAACACTTTACAGATTAACCACCAGAAGAATAGTGTGAGCTTAATTCACTTCTGTGTTGTCTTTGACAAACCTTTTTGTTGTTTATTTGAGACATGATTTCTCTGTGTAGCCTTGGCTGTTCTGGAACTCTGTAGACCAAGCTGGCCTTGAACTTCCACCTGCCTCCTGAAATGCTTAAAATACTGTTTTGAAAAGTTGTTTCCTTGTTTGATTTAGATTACGTCTTCTAGGTTTTTTTTTTTTTTTTTTTTTTTTTTTTTTTTTAAAGATTGTAGTAACCAGGAAATCTGGAAGAAATAGTAGTACAGGAAAAAAAAAAATAGAAAAGGTCAAAATTACCTGTAGTCCTACCTCTTAGAGAGTCTGTGCTGTGTGAGTTTATGTCCTATGATACTGTCTTTGCAAATGTGTATTTCAAAACACCTCAAAATCATATTTAACTTGAGAAAAATTTAAAGACCAGATATCTACTTAGATAATTCCGGATAACTTTTTTTTTTTCTTCCTATTCAGCTGACTTTATTTTATAGTGAGAATAATTATGGACACCTTGCTTTCTGGGGAAGACTCACAGGAATCCCCTGGGGTTTCTCATCCTCCCCATCCCCCTCAAAGAAGTCTTAGGTCTTTGCTTACAAAAGAAGGGACTCAGCACTTCATTATATCTTTGTTAAAATAGTTAACATATCCTTTTTTCAATTTGATTGTCTTAGGAAAGAACCAATTTCACTATTAAAGACAGTTAATTTTCAGTTTTGATCAGTACACCAGAATTATTAATTAGGCAGTCCACAGCCTTTCCTCGAAAGAAGGTATTCAGGCTTTATTGGCAAAGGTGGGTAGGGGCAAGAGAATGTAACCGTGAGGCTGCTAGATTACTATCCATACTCAGTTTTGTCAGATGATCCTCTCAGAAAAGGGCTAAAGGGAAGGTGAGTGAGCTTCTAGCCAAAGGAGCTCTGTTTTAGAAGAGAATATTAAAAACAAAACCCAGTTGACAAGTGCCCGCTACAGCCTGCCTACCCCCCTCCCCCTCGGTTCCTTTGAGAGCTAACATCTGCTGTTCTTAGTGTCTGATAAAGGTTCAGAAAAATATAAGTAATTCTGAATGAAAAAGGGGCATGTTAAAAGACAGGGATGCAAGAGATTGCAGATTTAAGATGTAAACTTGAAGACATAGCCTTTAATGTAGTGTGAGGTGTGGGAGGGGTGAGCCTGGAGGCACACTCCAGGTGACTTGTTGGAGTTTTCTATGGCCATTGTGCACCAACAAAGAATCGGGGAGTTTTAGTCACATTTGCATTGGAAATGAGAAATGTCAAAGATAGAATAATTGTTTCCAGTATCGTTCGAGATGCTTACAAAAATAAAAACATGAAGAATTGGAGATAGTGTGAGAGATTTAGGATTGAGATATTGTGAGTAGGTGTAGGAGATGGAGAGGTGAAGTATGAGCCCTGAGGATGGAGTGGTGGAGACATGGGCTGAAAAGCTGACGATGAGTGAAGGGCTGGACATGCTGGACCCCATAGGTGATCTGTGGTTGTATATGAAGACCTGCCTCTAAGGAGCGATCATAGCAGTTAGAAAAACAGAACTTAAGCAGAAGTGGTTTCTGGTTCCCATGCTGTCACACAAATGTGGACATTCCAAATTGCTATATAAGTTTAAGTGAATTTTGAATAGTTTTATGTCTGGACCCTCTCTTTCATTACATATGGGAGGACTAGACTCTGGTAGGCTGGTAGGTGAAGGCCGCAGGATTAGAGCCTTTGTCTGCCTTTGTCTTGTTTTTGTTGTTATGGTTTTGTTTTTGTTTTTGTTTTGCAGTGTTAAAGCACTTTGTAGAGTAATGCAATGGTGAGAGAAGCCAGGTTGTATTGGGTTTTGAAGTTATAAGGAAATAAGGAAGCAGAAACATTTCTAGAATGAAAGACCAATAGTTCAGAGCTACAAGTAAGGTGCTATACTAATAAGTCACTGTTATATTATATTTAAAGTCTAGGGAAGAGCATGGGAGATCAGATTCTAGAATGGAGGAATGTTGAAGTGGTTAAAGGTCCCTGGTGAACTTCAGGGATGGCTACCCCTCCATTCCGCTCAGCTTTTCCATGTCTGGGTAGGGGGCCTTGGAATTGATGTTGAGCCAGATCACAGTGCTTATTCCAGCTCAATAAATGATCTTTTTTTTCTTTTCTTTTTAAAATTGCTTTAATTCCTGCCCCCCGCCCCCCCCCCAAAAAAAAAAAAAAGCCAGGCGTTGGTGGCACACACCTTTGATCCCAGCGCTTGGGAGGCAGAGGCAGGCGGATTTCTGAGTTCGAGGCCAGCCTGGTCTACAGAGTGAGTTCCAGGACAGCCAGGACTACACAGAGAAACCCTGTCTCAAACAAACAAAATTGCTTTAATCTCTTCACAGATACTGGAGAGGCAGCTCTGATAATGTTAGTTAGTGACTGGTGCCTGTGAGAAGTTCTTGGTTCTTTTTGAGACGTCATTGGGATTCAAGGAAGGGACCAGAGTAGTAAATGAATTGGGAAACTTGATATGAGGAGCTGTTTCAGAATTAGGGCTCTTAGGTTATCAGGGAGTTCCTGGTAAAACATTGGTGACTCTGAGTCACTAGGATTTTCACATGAACTAGCTTAGGTGTACCCTCTGGTGTTAGAAACTACTGGGAAGATATTAAAACTAATTTCTAATATTTTAAAGTTAGTACCTGGCAAATAAATTGGCTATTCAAAAGAAAAATTGGCAACTTACTAGTATAATAGTCATTTAAATCAGAAATCCTAGGCTTGAATTTTAGTTCTGTGTGACTGCTCAGATGCAGTAGTTGCTCTCCCGCCCCCACCCCACCCCCCCTTTTTTTTTGTCTTTTCAGTACTGGGGACAGAACTCAAAGTTCTGTATGCTTAGCCAATGCCCTGTCACTATGCTTCATACTTCTCTTTTGTATTGTGGTTCTTATAAAGCTTAAGTTAGCAAATATGCCAACATGTATTTCCCAGTTTTTGTTCTAAGAGGCAAACTGCCTACTTTTTCAGGGCAGTCCAACCCACTGTTATTTGTTTATTGTGTGCGTGGCCTCGTGCACGTTTATGGAGATTGAGGAGTGCACATGGAGACCAGAGGTCTTCATTGAATTACTTGCTTATGTATATATGTATGTATGTATGTATATGTATATGTATATGTATATGTATATGTATTTCAGACAGATTCTCTCATTGAACTTGGAATTTGATTGGATAGATAGGCTGCCTAGTAAGACAGCTTCTACCTTCTCTACCCTTTGTGTCCACCACTCCTGAGCTGTGAGCGTAAACATCTGCCATTATGCCTGTCTTTTTATGAAATGGTTGTGTGGGGAATCTAAACTCATGCTTAGCAAGTGCTTTGCCCACTGAGATGTATCCCCAGCAGACCAAGCCTAACTCTTGCGATTCTGATGGAAAGCAGTTTCTTGGAGGTCTTTATCAGTGGTTGGCTTACTCTTTTGTGCAGTGTTTGCTGTCTTTAGTATGTGTTTTGGACACTGAGCCACATCCGGCAAGATTAATTTGAAAGTAAACAAAAGACCAATTCAGTAGTAGTGAGTGCTCCTAGTACTTCCTTTGGAGAAATGGGGGATTCTTGAATTGATGCAAGAAATGATATACAATGACCCTGGAACACTTGGTACTAGATAGAAAATAAACTGTTAAAAAGAGTTAACAGGGTTGTATCATAGCAGGAGCTATAGGAAGAGTTTACTAGTTAGTAATGAGATAGTGGGAGCATTGTTAAGAGTAGTTTCAGTGAATTTAAGTATTTTGAGAAGTAATGTTAGTTAATGTTGGATTTTTTTTGAAAATGAGACAGGGTTTTTCCCTTCCTTTCCTATGTAGACTATAACATTGAGTTACTGTACCAAATGGTATGAGACAAGTTTCTCTTTGCAGAAGTGCTACAAGAGAAGAGAAGGTACAATAGCATAGAGCCACTTGGCGGCAATTGTAGTGAAGTTAGGGATCCAGGCATTATTATCAGTATATGCTAGCTGTACAGAACACCAAACAGGCACTATGTGCCTCATGATGGATAATATACTACTACAGAGGAGGGATTGTCAAAATAACAGAACATATCGAGTCTTTACACTCACTTGCCAGTTTAAATGGAGAAGAAAGAAGCTTTAAAAACCACATCATAGATAAGACCAGCAAATTCAGACTTTAAATTAAACTCTGAGATAATTTACATATAAAAGCTTTGTAATACTTTCTTATGGGTTCAGAAATTTTAAACAGGATAAGAAGATAGAATCATTCTCACTGTACTTTATTAGTGTCTGTTCTTTTTTAGTATTCTCTGTAAACATGTTTACTATGCATCTACATTTTTGAATAATAAGCAAATATTTACTCCCCTTTAACTTATCTTCATGTTCATTTTTAATACTTAGCACTTTAGAGGATACCTTTTAGATTGTCTGTTGGATTTTCCTTTAGGGTATACATGTTGAATTAAAGTAACTTAGTCTCTTTCAGGTATCTGGTGTCTGTTACTGGGTCGCCCAACAGCCAGCTGTTTCTAGTGTAGTACAAACCATTCATCTTATCCCAGCCTTGCCTTGCCTTTTATTTATTTTCCTTTGTTTTTGAGACAGGGTCCCTCTGTGTAGTCCTGTCTTGGTAATAGACCCTGCTGGCCTTGAACTTAAAGAGATCCTACCTGGGCTTCCCAAGAGCTGGGATTAAATGTGCCGCCATCATTGGCTAGTTGTAGCTTTCTTTTGCTAGTTTTGCTGAATATTCCTTTACTGCCCCAGGTTGGTCTTTCTTTATAACATTACTTTGGGTTGGGTAGATTACTATTATTACCCTAGTACTACTGAGTAGGTTCTTTAACAGCTTAGTTAACAGCTTAGTTAAAGAAACTACCTAGCTGCTAGTATGAATCCCAGGCACTGCCTAGAACTGGGCCTGCACTTAGACCTTTATATAGGAGGTCAAGGCAGAGGATTGGAAGCTTATGGCTATCCTTGGCTACATAGTGGTGAAAGCAAGTCACCTTAAGTTGTGTGAGACCGAGTCTCACAACAACCATCCCCCAACCAAATCCCAACTTGTTGTTTATTTTGGTAGTAGTGATTCAAACCTAGGAGCTATGCTGATGACTCAAGAGACTTTTAAGATTACTTTTTATTGTAAGTTTCTGTATTTAGCTTTTTCTTATTTTCCATACTTTACTAAATATTTTGCTATTATCAAGTAGCCAAAGAACTTTTAAATGCTTAACTGTTTCAAAAATCTTTCTTGGAAGTGGCCATTACAATTTATAATCCTGATCATCACCTGTATTTCTCTTTTTAGTCTTGGCTGACAGTCAGAAAGTCCAAGGATAGCTTCATGCATTCATCTGCCTTATAATCCTTTACAATTTTTAAAATTTTGTGCATGTGCATGTGAGTACAGGCTTTAGGTCTTCTGGAGCTAGTTATAGGCCCTTGTAAGATGCCTGAAGTAGGTTCTGGGAACCAAACTCAGGAACTATGCAAGAGCAGTATGTATTCTCAATTGCTAAGCCATCTCTCTAATCCTAATCTTTTAAAAAATTAAAAATTATTGTTTATGTGCACATGAGTGAGTGAGAGAGAGAGAGAGAGAGAGAGAATGTATATATATGTGCACATGTGTACTTAGCCCATATGGAAGTCAGAGGACAGCTTCAGAGTTGGTTCTTTTCTCACCTTTTTGTTGCCTTCCAGGGGCTGCCTTCTTGCCTGTAGATGCAAGTGCCCTTACCTGCTGAGTTTCTATTATTTCACATCTTCACCAATACTTAGTTAACTTACTTTGAGTCCAGTGCTCTCCCTGGTTTGTATTTTGGTTAAAAAAAAAAGTGTCTTATTTCCAAACTTGAAACTTCTTAGAGACAATGGTGGCGCCCTTGTAGGTACTGAACTGCTTAGTTATCACTGACTGGTTAGCACTGAGTGCACTTCTCAGTGTGCTATGGCAGAGATTTATGTGAAAGGTAAAAATCTTTGCTGCTTAAGATAACAGAGTTTTTGCTTTTTTAAAAGAACTGCAAAAAGCCAATAGTGTCAGAATATCTGTCACTTCATTTTATTATATTTTCTGTTTTTCCTATTTTAGGCTCCGTGCTCTGTCCAGTGGTGGGAGTATCACGTCCCCTCCTCTTTCTCCGGCCCTGCCAAAGTATAAATTAGCAGATTATCGATATGGCCGAGAAGAAATGTTAGCACTTTTCCTTAAAGACTACAAGGTAAGAAAATACAAAACGAATTTAATTGCCGCCGAGCCAGGGATGAACACTGCACCTAGTCAGTGTCTGATGGCCTCCTCTTCTTCCATCTCACTGCTTTTGGAGTACACTGGGGTTAATAGTGACTGACACTGTGCTGGCCTTTGAGAGGACCCGTGGTGTCAGGAGGGGAGCAGCTGACTTTGTGGCAGCAGGAGAGTCCGCACGGTTGATAATCTCTCTCTCTCTCTCTCTCTCTCTCTCTCTCTCTCTCTCTCTCTCTCTCTCTCTCTCTCTCCCCCTCTCTCCCTCCCTCCCTCCCTCCTTCCCTCCCTCCCTCCCTCCCCTCTCTCTCTTTCGTTCCTTCCCTCTCTCCATGTTGTATCTCTTACCTTCCTTACCAGTTGCGGTCTAGGAGTGAGGAAGGAGCAGCTTTCTTCTGCCTTCCTTAAGTAAAATTAAAAGTAAAATTAAAAATTGAAGTCTAAAGCCGGGCGTGGTGGCGCACGCCTTTAATCCCAGCACTTGGGAGGCAGAGGCAGGCGGATTTCTGAGTTCGAGGCCAGCCTGGTCTACAAAGTGAGTTCCGGGACAGCCAGGGCTACATAGAGAAACCCTGTCTCGAAAAACCAAAAAAAAAAAAAAAAAAAAATTGAAATCTAACACTTGCTTCACTTAAAAAAAGACCAAACTGAAACAATGGGAAATAGACTTTTCTTATCTGCCTAGGGCAGATAATATCTTCTTTTTTTTCAGTATACTTTGTTTTTAATCTATTAACGGGTAGGGAATCTCATATTTAGGACAGACAAAATTGCTTTGAAATTTCCTTAGTATCTGCTTTAAGTTAAATGTGGAGATATTATTCCTCTGCTCTGTACTTTGGAATACCAGATTCAATGTCAAATCCAAAGGAAGTGGCTTCATAGGAGGAGAGGGTGGATGGCTGAAGTATTTTATTTTTTGAGATGGGGTCTTAAAAAGATCCTGCTGGCCTAAAAGCCCCTGTAGGTCAGGCTGCATAAAAGAGGTCTGCTTTGCCTCTGCCTCCCGCTGCTGAGAGTAAAGGCACGTGCCACCATGTCTGGCTATGACTGGAGTTTTTAAGTACTGCATAATTAACAGAAATTAATCAAATAAGCTCATTTGATTACAAAATCATTGCTAGATAACAGTGCCTTTTGTTGGGTTTATCTTGCAATTGGAGAAATAGCAATCTCTGGCCTTTTTTTATCACACAGATACCTTTTGACCTTCTGGAGAAAGAATTCCTGCCTATCCTACAGGAGGAGCCCTTGCCACCATTGGCTCTAGTACCCTTTACAGAAGAAGAGCAGGTTTGTACATAGCTCTAAGCCTTAGGCCCAACTCTTACTGCTTTTGATACAGTAAGGATATGGAGAGTCGTCATTAAGGTCCTGGGGATAGCCCCTCATCAGCACAGGTTGGCATTTTTACTGATGCTTGCTGTCTCTAAGGCTGTGACTTGTTAAGGTTTTGCTTTCTATTCTGAATTTGTTGAGTGCAATGTAGAGATCAGGAAATCTACATTTTTTTAATTTAAAAATTTTAACTTATATGGGTATTTTGCCTTTTTTATATATTTGAACCACGTGTGTGCCTGGACCCCAAAGAGGCCAGAAGAGTGCATCATAGTTACAGATACTTGTGAGCCACCATGTGGGTGCTGGGAATTGGACCCTTGTCCTCTGGAAGAGCATCCAGTGCTCTTAACTGCTAACCTGTCTCTGAAGCCTTGTTTCTAGATCTTTTAAGGACATTGGGAATTATTCCTTATGAAATAACCAAGTTTAGAGGAAATGCTCCCCTCTCACTCCCCAAGAAGGAAGGGGAAGATCATCTTTGCAGAAAAGCATACTTTTTTCACAGGTAATTGCCTACCTGAATTCTCAGCAATGAATTCATTTAACTACTATTTTATTATTGTTTTTCAGTTGCACATATTAATTAATTAAATTTTCAGCTTAGAACATACCTGAAACTCTCTGTCAGCATTGTGCTTGGTGGTTCTTTTTTTTTAGAGGTGTTGTGGTAATGTAAGAAAGTAAGATTTTGGTCTAAAAAGTGGCAGTTTTATGTAGTGACTTTATCGATGAAAGTTTTATTTAAAGGAGTTTATAGATACTACACTACGATGGAGAAAGTAAGATTTTGTTGGAATTCTGTATTCCATGTTAAATGAAGAATCCCCTCAGCTTCACTATTTTTTAAGGTAGATTGTCTCTTGTAACCTAGACTGGCTTTGAATTTGAAATGTATCCAAGGATGACCTTGAACTCTTAATCCTCCCATCTGTACCACCAGGTGCTTGAGATTGTGTATATTGAGCAGTGTGTCTGATTTTATACATTACTGAGGACCATACCCAGGGCTTTGTGCATGAGGAAGTGCTGTAGCCATTTGACGCTTTTTTTTGGGGTGGGTTATTTTGGATTTGGATTTTTCGAGACAGGGTTTCTCTGTGTAGCCCTGGCTGTCCTGGAACTCACTCTGCAGACCAGGCTGGCCTCAAACTCAGAAATCTGCCTGCCTCTGCCACCACCGCCTGGCTTCTTCTTCTTTTTTTTTTTTTTTTTTTTTTTTTTGGTTTTTTTTTTGTTTTGTTTCGTTTTTTTTGAGACAAGGTTTCTCTGTGTAGTCATGGCTGTCCTGGAACTCACTCTGTAGATCAGGCTGGCCTCGAACTCAGAAATCCGCCTGCCTCTGCCTCCCAAGTGCTGGGATTACAGGCATGCGCCACCACGCCTGGCTCTTCTTCTTTTTTTAAATAGCTTTGATACAAAATTCCCATCATAAAATTGACCTTTTAAAATTTTGAGACTGCCTTGAATTCATTTTCATAACCAAGGATAACTTTGAACTTCTGATCCTACCTTTATCTCTCAAGTGTTGGAATTATATATATGTATCATCACACTCTGTAAAGCCCACCATTTTGTGTGTACAAATATACATGCATGTTCAGGTGCTTGTGGAGGCTAGAGGAAAAACTCATCATTTTTCAGGTGCTGTGCACCTTCATTTTGTTTATTTTTAATTTTTATTGGATTTTGCAATTGCTCGTATTAATGAATGCTTTGCATATTGACCATTCTGACCTCACACCTCCCCACCTCCCCCACTCTGCTCCATCTCACATACCACTCTTGTCTCATCCTGTTGGTGACCAACCAGGGACACCTGTGTGACCATGGGTTTTGACCATTGGCACTGGGTGGGTTAGAGACAAAACTGTTGACAGTGATTTCAAACCCCTCTACCAGATGTTATTAAACATAATAGTTGAGAGGTAAAGGATAGAGCCCTGGGAGCCACCCCCCTTTACTTGACTGTTGATCTAGGGGATGGCAATGCTTGGCTCTTCAAGCTGTTTTGTATTGGATAACCCTCTTCCTCAGGATTTGTGAGTCTTAGAGAGGCTGATATTAATGTCTTGATTAGTGCTAGCTAAGTTCTGAATTTTGTGCAAACTCCCACCCCCCTGTTTGGTTTTTTTGTTGTTGTTTTTGCTTTTTGAGACAAGGTTTGTCTAAATTGGAACTGACCAAGTAGGTGTGCTAGTTGGCCGGCCGGCTAGTGAAGCCCAGGAGTCTTTCTCTTCCTTCATAGCTCTGAGAGTATAGTGTGTGCCATTTGCATTTTTTTTTTTTACTTTAATATGTATTTTAATTTATTTTTTAGAAATTATGTGTATGTGTCTACATGCAGGCCTGTGTGCTCATATCATGTGGTGCTTGTACCCCTAGAGGCCAAAGGTCAGATCCCTGGGAGTTGGAGTTGTGAACTGCCTAACAGGGGTGCTGGGAACCAAACTGAGTTTTTCTAGAAGATCAATACATACTCTCAACCATTTAGCCACCTTTCCAGCCCCAGTTTGACAATTTTTATGTAAGTTTTGGGGAACCAAATTCAGGCTCTAGTACTTGGGCAAGCGCTTTACCAACTGAGCTATTTCTCTAGCCCAAAATTTACTATTTTAATGAGTATACACTTGTATTAGGGTTCTCTAGAGTCCTAGAACTTATGGATAGTCTCTATATATTAAGACTTACAGTCTGTAGTCTAACTCTCCAGCAGTGGTCAGCTGTAATAGAAGTCCAAGGATGAGGAGTTGCTCAGTCCCATGCTACTTGTCTCAGCTGGTCTTCAGTAGCAGTAAGTTCCAACAGATGTGCTGGCAAGTAAATGCAAGCTGGGAAGTAAATCCAAGAGCGACTCTTCCTCCTTCTAATGTCCTTGTGTAGGCCTCCAGCAGAAGGTGTGGCCCATATTAAAGGTGTGTACACCATGCCTGGATCTAGGACTTGCTTTGCCCAGGCTGACCTTCAACTCAGAGGTCTCCTTGCCTTAATCTCCTGGGATTAAAGGAATGTACTACCTTGCCTGGGCCTAAGCTTTTCATGGCCACCATGCCTCAAGATCTCTATGCCAAGATCCAGGTCAAAAGCCTGTGTCTTCCAGTCCTAAGATCTGGATCACAGGTGAGTCCTCCAATTCTGGATTGTAAGTCATTCCAGTTATAGTCAAGTTGACAACTAGGAATAGCCATCACAACACTTCATTGTCGTTTAGTATGTTCACTAGAGTTCTATAGCTAATAATGGTGTCTAATTGAAGAGCATTCTCTTGGATCTGCCCTCCCTCCCTCGCTTTTGCTTCTGTCCTCTTTCCATCCCTCCTCATAGTTTTCCCATTGTGTGTTGTAGGGTGTCTGGGTGTTGTGATCATTCTTTTTCATTGTAGATTGTGCTTCAGTGATACTTTGTGTTCTGTGGTGATGCTGCTGGAGTTAACCTAGGGCCTTGGGTATGCTGGGCAACCCCCTTGTCATGCTGCTCCTTCTGTGTCGTTTTTGTAGTAAGTGTGAACTAGAAGAGTGGACCTTTGGATTTTAGTTCTTGACAGGTTTTTTTTTTTAAAGCTCTTTTGGATATTATCTATAGGGTCTATGACAGACTCCATTTGGGTATAGTTTTTCTAGTTCTTGGTTTTTAAGTTTTGACCAAAGTAGGTTCTCTCTGTCTGTCTCTTTCTTTGTGTGTGCACGCTCAAGTAAGTGTGTGAGAGTGTGTGTGTGTGTGTGTGTGTGTGTGTGTGAGTGAGTGAGAGAGAGAGAGAGAGAGAGAGAGAGAGAGACAGTCTTTTTCCATGAGAGAGAGTTTTTTTCCGTGTTGGCTGTAGGTTTGTCATACAAAGCCTTGCATTTTGAGATATGCTACATCTGTTGTTAAGTCTCTAGGATTTTTGTTGTGAAGGTATGTTGGACTTTGTTAATTATCCATTCTGCATCGATTGAGATTATGTGATTGCTATTTTTAAGCTTATGATATATTACACTTATTAGTTTGAATGTGTTGAACCAACCTTGCAGCTTTGAGATGAAGCCCACTTGCTCATGATGTATGGTCTTAATATGTTTCTGAATTCAGTTTCAGATATTTTGCTGAGAATTTTTATATCATTTAAAAAAACTTACATATTTTATTAATGAGCAAGAAATCAAATGGTTTTAATAGAAACATACAGACAGGGCTGTGGAGATAGTTCAATGGGGAAAATGATTCCTAGCATCCACATGAAAGCTGTGTGAAATGGAAAATGCTTGCAAGCTCAGCTTTTGGATGCATAAACAAGAGCATCTTGGGCACGGGCTGGCCAGCCAGTTTAGCTTAAATGAAAATATCAGCGTTCAGTGAGAGATTTTTGTCTCAAAACAAGGTTAGGGAGATAGGAAGGGGAGCTGGCTCCATGGTTTAAACATGCTTGCACAGCAAACACTTTGGATCTGAATTCAGATTCTAGTAGCCATGCAAAAGTTGTCTATGCATGCCTATAATTTCAGTGATTTTTGAGGATAGAGACAGGAGGTTTTTTAGAGCTCCCTGACTAACAGCTCCAGAATTAGCGAGAGACCCTGCCTTAAGGAATAAATGGAAATGATAGAGCATGGGGTCCTTGTCTGGCCTCCATTCAAGTGTGTACCTGAACATACACATGTGCACATACCACACACACATAGCACTTGCTTGCTTACATGTGTGCATTCATTCCTTCTCTGTCTTTCTCTCCCTCTCTGCCTGTCCCTCCCCCATTCACTCCAACAGTAATCAGAAGAGAAAAGGAAATTTAAAAAAGAAAAGGAAATTTAAAAAAAGTTGCCCCATGTTGATTTGGCGTCTGTCTGGGAACACATTCTTCACCCCCTACATACATTTATGTATACATATGTATGTACATATACATGTATTCAAATGTTCATCAGGTCAATACCCTTGCTATACAAGCTTGTGACCTGAGTTTGGTCCCTGAAACCTTTGTTTAAAAAAGCAATTCACAAGCGGAGCGTTAGTGGTGCATACCTTTAATCCCAGCATTTGGGAGGCAGAGGCAAGCAGATTTCTAAGTTCGAGGCCAGCCTGGTCTACAGAGTGAGTTCCAGGTCAGCCAGGGCTACACAGAGAGACCCCGTCTTGAAAAAAAAAAAATCACCCCCCAAAACAAACAAACAAACAAACAAACAAACAAGCAATTCACTGTGTGCAGTGGCTCACATCCATAATCTCAGCTTTCCTAAGTCAGAAGAGACAGGAGAGCAATCAGACGTTCTGAGGCCAGCTACTCTGGAGTATGAAGCACAATAGCAAAAGCAAGAGGGACAGAGACACGATAAAGAGACCTGCTGCCAGACCCTGAGGTCCACCTGGCGAAGGAAAGAATTGAATCCTTGAGTTATCTTCTGCCCTCTATGTGTGGGTAGTGGTACACATGTACCTTGCATGTGCAGGCACACACACATACAACTAAAAATATATAATAAGATGTATTATCAAAATAACTCTTAACAAGGTAGAATGCAAGTTGTCCTTTGACCTCTATACATGCACTATGACACACGCTTTCCCTGCCCCATCAAATAATTGATGAATAATAAAAGTATAAATTTGTAAGAGATGCTTAAAAATAGAATTAAAACATAGAAAATAATATATAACATAATAATAATAAAGAAAAGTCCTCTGTCTTTTCCCCCATATATGCTCTTTTTCTTCACAGGATGCAGTGTTAGCAGTATATATATAGATTTTTGTATATTTGTGGAGACTAGGTCTCCATATTGCTTAAGTTGGTTTCCAACTTGTGGACTCAAGTGAGTTTTCTTCTATGCAGGGATTACTTGTGGGCATCACTATATCCAGTTATTGTACATTTTTCCAAGTAAATATTTATTTTCCTTTTTATGCAAATGGTACTATATTATTTTCCCCTTCTGACAAAAGCTGGTTTTATTGAAAGAATTCTTTGCTCATTGGGAAAAAAAGGTTTCTATTGTTTTGAGTTTGCTTTCTGTCCATGTTGATGAACTTACAGATCCTTACCATTCATATTTCTCTTACTATTCTTGTCTCTGAATTTTCTTTCATAGAGGTAGTCTTTACTGGTTTTTATTATCTATATGAGTTCCTTATATTTTTAGGTCTGTTGTAGAAATATTTGAAAATTCTTATGACATGATTTTTGAATGTAGCTAAAGGGGGCTGCAGAGATGGCTCAGTGGTTAAGAGCAAAGGCTGCTCTTCCAAAAGACCCGGGCTCAATTCCCAGTACTCACATGGCAAGCTCACACCTGTAACTACAGTTCCAGTGGGTCTGACAGTCTCTCACACACATACAAGCAGGAAGAACACATGAAATTAAAAAAGTAAATAAACCATAAAGAAAAAAAAATTTAGCCTAAGGCAGTGAGCCTAGGGCCTTCAGTGTGCTAGTCAAGCCCTCGACCACTAATCTGTGTTCTACTGATGCACTAATTTTATATTCCTTATGCAGTTTACTGGTATTATTTTGTGAACTTTCATGTTGGGGTTGTTTGTACTTACTGAAATTACAGTGTTTTTTTTTTCTCAAGACTATTTTTTGATTTTTAGAGATAACAGTGGCCAGAAAAGCTAGATTGGGAGGAGCTTTACTCCTTGTTAAAAATCCTGCTAGACTCAGGATCAAAAGAATGAGTTTGGAAAAAAAAGGGGGGAGGGGGAAATGGAGCTGGAGAGATGGCTCAGTGGTTAAGAGCACAGACTGCTCTTCTGGAGGTCCTGAGTTCAAATCCCAGAAACCACATGGTGGCTCACAACCATCTGTAACGAGATCTGACGCCTTCTTCTGGTGCCTGAAGACAGCCACAATGCCCTTTCACATATAATAATAATAAATAAATCTTTAAAAAAAAGAGTTTGGCGGGCGGTGGCGCACGCCTGTAATCCCAGCACTTGGCAGGCAGAGGCAAGTGGATTTCTGTGTTGGAGGCCAGCCTGGTCTACAGAGTGAGTTCCAGGACAGCCAGGGCTACATAGAGAAACCCTGTCTCAACAAAACAAAACAAAACAAAACAAAACAAAACAAAACAAAGCAAAACAAAGCAAAACAAAAAAACAAACAAAAAAAAGAGTTTGGAAATCTCCCATAACATTTCTTTTTTTTCCAAGACAGAGTTTCTTTTTGTAGCCTGGCTGTAGCAACTTGCTTTCTTAGAGTAGGGTTGCCTTGAACTCACAGAGGTCTGCCTGCCTCTGCCTCCTGAATGCTAGGATTAAAGAGTTGTGTCATTCCTGGTCCCATAATATTCCTTAAGAAATCAGGGTCTTGTAATTGGCTAAATGAATCATTGGGAAAATTTTAAAGATTTTTCAACAAATATGCTTGAAAACTGTTGATTAATAGTAGTGAACCAATAACTGGAAATGATGGAATGCTGGCTTTATTTTTTAAAATATGGCTTAAATTAACGCCTCATCATCTCTTAGGAAATAGTAAGAAGACTTTGCTATTTAAGGTTGCCATTATTGGTTAATATTATTATTGGTTAACAAGGTAGCTTCCATGTTTTGCCTTTATAAACAGTACTGCATTTAGCAATTTATTTACTTATCTTATGTGTATATGTAGTAGCAATTTTGCATTAGAAATGGATGAACATTTAAATACCTGAGCATTTAAAAGTATGTTGAATTTCCCTTTTAAAGAGATTAAACATTGTTTGTAACTTAGCAACAAAATATGAAAATACATGCTTCTCTATTATTTTTTATACATGATACAGTTGGCTTTTATACATGTTGAATGGGATCCTGGTATACAAAATGCTGTTAGTATTGATCTTTCTTTTTAAAAAAATATTATTTTTATGTGTGTGTTGGATTGCATATATTCTGAACATCTTATGTACGCCTAGTATCCATAGAGGGTAGAAGAGGGTACCTGATCCCCTGAAACTGGTGAGCTGCCATTTGGTTCCTGGGAACTGAACCCAGGTCCTCTGCCAAGAGGATGTGCTCTTAACCACTGAGCCACCTCTTAGCCTTGACCCCATGCCCATTTAAGTATTACAATATATTGGTTAAGATTCTGGGACTTTACAGTCTTGCTTAATTTTTGTAATGCCAAGAGGCATATTTGGTAGTCCAATGATTACTATTAAACAAAAGGTAAGTTAATATGTGTTTCAGCCACTTTTTATTAAAAAATTTTACTATAATACAGCTTGAAATTCATGATTTTTGAGTTAGGTATTTTCTCTTAACTTTAGTTTTCTATTTTATTGTATGTTTTTTGAAGTTACTTGACTATATGATAAAACAACTTTTTTACACTGACAGTTTCTAAAAGTTACTTGAACAAATTACAGTTAACAAAATTGAGAGAAAGATAAGGAGAAAATGATCCACATATTAAAAATTCAATAATGAAGACAGTTTTAATCAGTTGCATGGTCTTTAAAAGAGGGTAGTATAGATAAGGTTTTAATTGATTGGAATTTAAGAACACCGAGGACTAAAGTAGAATTGAGGTTTATAACCTTGGATAGTCTTGGGAATTGAACCCAGGGGTTCTTGCATGGTGGCCACACACAGCACCACTGATCTACATCCTAGTCCCCCCTTTTTTCTTTTAAAGCTTGAGATAGTGTTTTACCAAGGTGGTCAAGCTGACCTGGAACTTAAGGCTGTACAGGCCTCAACCTCATAATCCTCCTGAGATCTTGGATTGCTGGCATGTACTTCCTCACCCAACCTACAGTTCACATTTTATTCCCTTGCCTGGCTGCTGGTTGGTGACTGCAGCCAGGTCCAAGGTTTCTTCCTTCATTGTATTACACTAGTGCACATCTGTCTAGGTGTACAAGGTCCAGTTAATCTGTTACAATATTTTCGTTTAAATTTTCTTGCTGAATTCTCTATTACATATCCAGAGTTATGTATTTTATAGTTCATCTGAAGATGTTTAATACTTGTTACCTTTTCCTAAGCCTCTTAATTTATTCAGGTGTATTAACAGACATATTTTAAAGCCTCTGTGCATCCCCTTTCCCATGTGGCTACTCATTTGCTACTCTAATTGTGCTTGATTATATTCCAGATTGGCTCTGGGTGCAATGCAGGTTTGTACCAAATGATTGTGATCATACACACATGTGCACACACCTCAGCACACATTAATCACATGATTTACACAAGCACGCACGCACACAGGTGCACATTTCAGGTGATTGACATCATAGAGATCTTTGCTTGACATTTTCCCATTCTAGCAAATACTTCTTGGGGTTATTGGACAGTGTGGATTGTTGAGTACAGTCAGGCAGAAAGGGGGGTCTTTCCTTTTTATATTACTTTGCTTCAGACCTTTTCATGAAAGTCTTTACTCCTTTCATAAGTTGAAGAGACTTAGGTGCCGTTCAAAAATGAAATGTAATCATTTTATAATGAACTCACAAAAACCTCCCATAACTAGATTTTGATAGCTACCCAAACTTGTCCAGTCCCAAACGCCACGGGTCTCTATACAGTTAGAATGGATACTCTTGAAAAGTGTCAACCTAGCCTCCTTTACAAAACTTTCTCTGCTCTGTTTATTTTGTCTGTATCTAGATACGTTGAGTACATTTAATTTGTTTCTTGTATAATATCTCAACAAGCCTAGCTTTGTGTAACACATTGGTGTCAACTTGGCTGATCTGAAAGGTCAATTTGAAATTGTCTTTAAGGCCAGCCTGGTCTACATAGCAAGTTCCAGGGCAGGTAGTACTACATAGTGACATATCTGTCAAAGATAGAAAGAAATTGTCAGGTAAATAGATTTGAATGATCTTTATGTGTTGCAAAGTTATAGTTTCCCATTGCTTATAGTAATTAGATACCATTACATGTATAAGGGCAGTGGGAGGTGGGGAGAAACAATATGTAGTTTTGTGTGTTTTTTCCAGTTTTCTTTTGTTTCCTTTATTTTTATTTTTATTTTTATTTTTTGGCAGAGAAACTTTTCCATGTCTGTAAATAGTGCCGCTGTCCTGCGATTGACAGGACGAGGAGGAGGAGGAACAGTGGTGGGGGCTCCTAGAGGTCGAAGTTCTTCAAGAGGGCGAGGTGAGCTATGTGAAAAAATAACCCTGGAAGAGGAGCAGCAGGCTAGGGAATCAGTAAATACTTTAATGCCTAATTGAAACATGAAACCAACTGCTCTTTGATGTTGACTGCAAATGCCTGAACATTTATTTCTGCAACATTTCTGAGATGCCTTCTCTACTGCCCCTACTTTGGAGAGGAATTTGTTTCTAGCTGTATAGGCTGAAGCAAGAAGTGAGACAGTCCAGTTAACCTCTAACGAGTCATTCTTCTTCATGGTCTTCATCCCTTAAGTTTTGCGTGTTGGGCTTGAGTATCCTGAAAGTTATGGTTGCTTGAGGCACCAGTGTCTCAGTGGAGCTCTCAACAATATAGTGTTTCTTTCTAAGGGCCATGTCACATATCACCATAGCCAGGAGGACTTTAGTGAGACATACCTCAGGGCCTAGGTCTCCTAGCAGGCAGAGCCAAATATAAGCAGGGAGCATCCACTGCTCTGACGTGTAGTTTTATGATTTTATGCCTTAGAGTTTCTGATTTGCCTGTTTTTTGTCATTCCTTATTTTGCATTCATTGGCTTTCTGTTAAAAATAATTCTTGATGTTTATAATAGATATTCTTCCTTCAGCATTAAACTGTATGTGTGTTGAATCATAACATTAGTCCAAACATATGTTGTAATTTTTCTCTAAGAAATGTCTTAGAAGTTGAATTGGGTGTCAGGAGTGGCCAACAGGATTACCTCTGCATTGTGTGGGGGCATGATTATGGAGGTGGAATACCTACATTCTTTTTCAATTTTATTTATTAAAAAATCCTGAAAGCCTAGTGAATACTTTATACACAAGTTCTTAAAATATGGAGAATATATTGCTTTTCTTTGAATGTGACTTCTCTACAGGTTTATGAACAATGAAGACGCTAACTACAACTTTCATTTCCCCCTAGCCCCAGGTACAACCAGTCTTTTATTTCCCTTTTCTTTGTAACTTAAAAAAAAATTTAAAATAATAATTTATTTTATGTATGAGTAGTAAGTACACTGTTGCTGTCTTCTTCAGACATATCAGAAGAAGGCATCTCATCCCATTATAGATGGCTGTGGGCCACCATCTGGTTGCTGGGAATTGCTCAGGGCCTCTGGAAGAGCAGTCAGTGTTCTTAACCATGAGCCATCTCTCCAGCTTTTCTTTGTAATTTGTCTTTTTTTTTTTTATAGCAATTTTTTTGGGGGGGGGGTGGATTTGTTTTTTTTTTCGAGACAGGGTTTCTCTGTATAGCCTTGGCTGTCCTGGAACTCACTCTGTAGACCAGGCTGGCCTCGAACTCAGAAATCCACCTGCCTCTGCCTCCCAGAGTGCTGGGATTACAGGCGTGCGCCACCACCGCCCGGCTTTATAGCAAACTTTTAAAAAAAGATTTATTTGATTTATATGATTACACTCTATCTGTCTTCAGACATATCAGAAGAGGGCATTAGATGGTTGTGAGCTACCATATGATTGCTGGGAATTGAACTCAGAACCTCTGGAAGAGCAGTCAGTACTCTTAACTGCTGAGCCTTCTCTTCAGCCTCTAAAGCAGTATTAACCTGAATATTGTTTAACCTCATTGTTGTTGTTGACTTCAAAGAAACAGCATTGCCACAGTCATTGAGTTGGTGAGAGCTAGGCATGTCTGCATCACAAGCCATGTCCACATGCTCATTACCTGGGATCTGTGCATATTGGTATATGGTAGTATTTTGGAGATGCAATTGACTGGTCATGGGTCTAGTCTCCCTGTGGACATTTCCCTTGTGGGAGGCAGTGAGAAGAAGTTTAATTCTGAAAACTTTGCTTCCTGTGCACTTCAGGTCAAGCCAGAAAAAAATTTTCTTAATCAAGAGTGCAGACCACACACATCCTCCACCTGCTCTCTGTAGGCCTTAGAAAAACCTTACGGATTTAGAAGGGAGCAAATCTGGGTGTGGAAATGTACTCCTGCAATCCCAGAACTTGGGCGGTGCTATCAGGAGGGTCAGGAGTTCAGGCCCAAATTTCTGTTACATTGACAGTTTAAGGCCAGCCTGAGCTATATTAGGCACCCCCTAGAGCAACAACAACTAAGCTGTGCCGCCCTCCCCCCCAACAAATACAGTACCCCAGAGCAACACCAGATAGAAACAAGTGAGGGACCAATGAGTTGTTTTTGTTTGTTTCTTTGAAGTAAGAGTTTTTGTAATCAGAGCTTACATAAAGCCCATATAAATGACATGTGCTGTGAAATACAAGTCAGTTAGTGTGCTGATGCTGAAGGGTACAGAACTAGTCAAGTGGATGCTCTTAGCTTTGTGAAAATACTTGGAATACTATAGTCACAATGGCCTGTAATGGTTGTATCTTTGTTACCTCACTGGTTAAATAATGACTTTTGATTGTAGTATCTGTTTCCAACTCAAGGAAAAACTCACATGCAAATCTTTTGGTTTCTAGACTTAAAGATATCCCATTCTGATAATGTTTAAGAGAACAAGGGGCTATGTAATATTGTGTTATCTTTTCCTTTTTTTACATGGTTTGTATGTTAGAAAGAATCCATATACTGTCAATTGCACCAGTGGCATTGTTAGAAGGAAACATTTTATCCTTAAAGAATAGGGTGAGCTCTCAGGTAATAGTATAGTCCTTCAAGTTGGTAAGGCTGATCTAATGTTTTCCTGCTTGTTCTTGTGCATGAGAACCACATTTATAGATGACTTAAATGTGGAAAGATCTAGAATCTGATTTCTCTAATGCTGACCTCGCAGTAAAACTTCTTCCACACAAGCAGGTGTGGAGCTAGTCAGAGTTGCAAAACCCATTGTGTGTGTTTTTCTTGGTCCCTGCCCCCCTAGTCACCCAGGAGCTATTCTTTATATTCATCTACTTCAAGACTACAATGCTTTTCTCAAAGTGCTTCTACAGAATAGGTTTTCCTGAGAATTTTTGTTTGTTTTTTATTTTTCGAGGCAGGGTTTCTCTGTGTAGCCTCTGTGGCTGTCCTGGAACTCACTCTGTACACTGGCTGACTGCACATGCCTCTGCCTCCCAAGTGCTGGAATAAATACCATTTTTAAAAATTATATTCATGTGTGGGAATGTGTATTTGAGTAGAGGTACTGTCAGGGGACAGAAGAGGGTACTGGATCCTCTGTAGTTGGAATTAAACAGTTGGAGCTATGCGGTGTGGGTATTGGCTGTCCAACTCAGTTCACTTATGTGCTGTTTAGTGCTGGGCCATCTATCCAGTCTGGACAAACTTAATCTTGAAAAAGGAGAGGGTTTTTCTTCCCTATCCTAAAGTCACTGTTGTGGAGGAATATTCTCATATTAGAGTAGTTACTATTAAATTATTTTAGGATTTTAAGTAAAATGTATGCATATTCTGAATGTAGGGCCGAGGGAAAGCTACTTAAACTAAGTTGACTTTAGGTTGACTTAAAGTGATGAACCTAGAAGATAACTTTGTGATTATTATAGTTGGACTGGAGTTTTCACTTTTATTTTATAGACAAAGTAGATACTTAGTCTAGTCAAGAGAATATTGTAAGATTACTTCTATATTCTCTCTCTCACTCTCACTCTCCACTCCTCCTTCCCTCCCTCCCTCCCTCCACACACACTTCTTGAGTATGCTTTTGTCATTCAGTAGCACAGATCTGAATTAACATGAGTACCTTATTTCTGTGGATTCAGATTGTTCTAGGATGTTTTATAATAATTTACTTAGGCAATCATTATTAGATTGTTTCTAGTGTTTTGAAATTCAGTTGTTCGTTTCCATACACATATGTAGTCATGCCTTATTTAACAAGATACGAGCCTCATTAGGTAATTGTATTTTCATTAATATGTGAACATTATACTTTATACAGGCTTATATGGTTTAGGTTATTTACTTGGCTTGGCCTCTTGATACAGTTAAGAGACAATGATTATAAGGTATATGCTGCTGCTTGTGGTATAAATGGAATATTGTTTTGTAAGAAACTTAAAGTTAAGTACACTTGAAACTATAATACAGTATATCCTCAAATAACTGTTCATTGTCACAGTCACATACTGTCTACTACATTATGTCAAATATGCTGTGTTTTATGTGACTGACAGTTCAGTGATTACTTAGACCAGCACTATCACAAATAAGTCTCTAGTTCAGAGACTTTCAACTCCATTATAATCTGGTTGAACAGTGGTTATAGGAAGTCTTATCACTGGTTGAAACTATGTGCATTGCATGATGGTTTACATACTTGTGAGTGCCTCCCTCTCTTTCCCTTTTGTTCTTTTTTTCTTCTTTCCCTTTCTGTCCTTTTCATCTTTCTCAGGCTTTTTTAGTTATTCTTGAGGTAACACAGGCTGGCTTTGAGCTTTCGATTCTCTGCTTCAGCCCTAAATGCAGAGATTATAGGTATGTTCCACCTCACTTGACTCTGTAAGGTATTTCTACTGGGTTAAATTCTGAGCAGAGTCACAGGTTGATAGTTAACCAGATAGCCTTCATTAGAAGCATGCTTACGTTTGATTGCAGAGCCTCTAAGTCCCTATACTCCAGCCACTCTGTGGATTAACTTTAGTGTTGTTTATTTTCCTTACCTCAGTGAAGGATTCTTTTTTTCCTGTAAAAATGTAGTTCACAATCCTACAGTTGTTCAATTCACTTACGCTATCCGCCCCCCCGCCCCCCCCCCCCCGGAATTGGATAAAGGAATTTTATTGTGCTTGACACTTTCTACTATAGTTTCTCTCTAGAAATTTCCCATATTAAGATTTCCCCCAATTGTTATTGGAAACAATCCATTAAAACATTCAATTTAAAATGGTTTCTTGGACTTGTTAGAATTGTGCTGTGGCAAGCCGGGCGGTGGTGGCGCACACCTGTAATCCCAGAACTTGGGAGGCAGAGGTAGGCGGATTTCTGAGTTTGAGGCTAGCCTGGTCTACAAAGTGAGTTCCAGGACAGCCAGGACTACACAGAGAAACCCTGTCACTGGGGGGTGGGGGTGGGGGGACAGAATTGTGCTGTGGTCTTTGTCACTGATGAGCTTCCTGCTGCTGCTGTTTGTTGCTCAGCCCGGGGCTCCTTCAGGAGTGCCTGGTTTATTTTCTTCAGACCACAGCTCAGCTCTATCAGAGCCATTATAGGTCTTGCTAAATATTTAAATCTTACTCAGATGTGGCCGTCCTGCTGTGTGCAGGGACAGAACTTCATATTAACCTTCAGTGTTGAACATATTTGTTGGATGTTGGTTTCTAATTATTTCCCCTCCCCCTGTTTTCTTATTTTCAGGCAGAGGTAGAGGTGAATGTGGTTTCTACCAAAGAAGTTTTGATGAAGTAGAGGGTGTGTTTGGGCGAGGAGGTGGCAGGGAAATGCATAGATCACAGAGCTGGGAAGAAAGGTAACTAAAGTGTTGAGATTGTAATGTAAGCATTTGTTGATCTATAAAACTCACCCTACTGGTATTCCATAGGACTTGCCTGCAGTGCCATTTATTTGGCAGGATGAGGAAGGAGATTCTAGAGTACTGGCTATCCTGCACAATTTTGCAAACTCCTGAACTCAAAATAAAAATGGACAAAATGGCTAGGATTCTAACCCATTGGTAGCTCTCTGGGGAGGTTCAGCCCTCAGTACTCCAAACAAAACAAAGCACACTGCGTTCCTTTTATGAGCGGTACAGGGTTGCATGTTCCTGTGATCCTAACACTTGGGAGGCCAAGACAGAAGAATCAGAAGTTCCAGACCAAAATGGACTGCATGGTGTGACCTAGAGAATCACAGAAATTGTGTGGGAGTGCTGTCTCCTCTCTAGCCCCCTCAAGAAAGAACATTTGGAAAACACAGAACTTACCCCTTTTCTGCTTTTCTGAAATTTCTATACAATAAATTTTAATATATAATTATTACAGTTAAGGATGAGCCTTGATCTCAAAATAAGGGTCGAAGGGTTAAAGTTGTAACAGTGGTAGCTGTCTTGCTTAGCACCCTGAGGTTTAGTACTCAGGACTACAAACGGAAAACAACAATGTGGGATAATATTGCCAAAGTAGTATATATCATGTTTCCATCTAAAATAATAATATTCTAGTCATTAGGAGCTAAGTTTTGGTATGTGGCCTGGTAGAATTTTTGTTCTCATCATTGCTTTCCTGTATGTTCTAAATACTAACTCGCAGAACTGCTGCTAAAGGGACTGCAGGAGAGGAGTATCATGATAGGAAATCTATGTTGTTTTTAAGGCGTTTTTTGAAATTTATTTTGTCTTTTTAGGGGTGACAGGCGCTTTGAAAAACCAGGAAGAAAAGATGTAGGTAAGGATCTTACTGTTTTGAAATACCTCCTGCACTCTCCTGGTATTAGTGCTAACAAGGTCCATTCAGAAGGATAAATTTAGCATTTTACATGCATGGATCCAGTAGATGGAGCTGTGACACAGATGTCCTATGAGTGAGACCAGGAGTGGTGGATACAACCAATAAGACATACCTGACTCGATGTTTTAGGGTTGTGTTTCTGTGAGGCTTGTCTTTTTTCCATAAGGCTCTTTAGTGGGACTGAAATTCTAAATCAGGAACTAATTTGATCACTCGTTTATTATGGAGAGTATCTCCCAGGTAAGAATAGGGAAGGTGTGGCTTTTGTTCAAGGAGGCAAACTGAATATTTTTACTTTAATCAATGATTGAACTGTTTCTTTTATTGTGTATGTATGGAGGATATGTATATGGAGGTGGGACACACAAAACACACACACGCACACGCTACGCCATGCCTGTGAAGGCTGTGGAGTTGGTTCTGTCACCCCTTCATATGGGTTCTGGGGCTCAAACTCAGCAGCACCTTTACCTGCAAGCTCTCTCTCCAGTCTGGCTGTCTTCTTTCTGTATATATATTTTCCTTGTGAGTGCTTATGATAATTTAGTCAATTTGTAAAGTTAAGGTGGTCTTTCTGATTGATAAATTGGTGATCTACATTAATATTTGGTAAAAAAAAAAAGTGCCAGTTTATAGTATTGGTGCTAATTTGTGATCTTTCAGTTTCTATATTCCTTCAAATATCAAAAATGTCCCACAGAATATGGTTATATCTGATAGTGATTAATGCTTCTCATAAACGTTAACTCTGCAAACACCGATCACAGACTAAATTGAATGCACATGGTTTTGAAAACAAGGAAGTTAGAATGATCAGTTTGATTTCACTGTTTCACATATAAACCTCATTGAAACATATTTGTGATTTAAAGTCTTTATTCATTAACATGTCTTTGGAAATTCTCGGTTCTCATTATTGAAATGACATTAAATGAGTGTTGCATGAAGAAATGTGGATTTGACTAGGTAATATATTAACATACTTTACCCATTTTTGTGAGGGCTGCATGAAGAGAATTTGTTAGGTCCTTTATTTTCATCCTGATCTGATTCGGTACTTTAAAAACATTTTTTTTAAAGATTTATTTATTTATATATGTGAGTACACTGTTGCTGTCTTCATACACGCCAGAAGAGGGCATCAGATCCCATTACAGATGGTTGTAAGCCACCATGTGGTTGCTGGGAATTAAACACATGACCTCTGAAAGAGCAGTCTGTGCTTTTAACTGTGGAGCCATCTCTCCAGCCCCCTTTAAACGTGTGTGTGTGTGTGTGTGTGTGTGTGTGTGTGTGTGTGTGTGTGTCTGTCTGTCTCTCTGTCTCTCTGTCTCTCTGTCTCTCGGTCTCTTGGTCTCTTGTGTGTGCCCATGCCTACTGAGGCAAGAAGAGGTTGTTGGATCCCTCGGACCTTGAGTTACAGGTGGCTGTGAGCCACTATATGCCTGCTCGGAACTGAACTCTGGACTCTTGGAAGAGCAGCAAGCAGTAATAACTGCTGAGCCTTTTATTCAAGGCCCTGATTCAGCACTTTTGCTCTTGATTATGGAGAGGTGATGAAGGGTAGTTAGTATAGGATTCAAAATCATGTTTAATCCTTTGTATTCCATAGTCTCCAAATAAAATGAGAAGATAATAACTTTTTGTTTCTTCTTCGAGACAGGGTTTTCTTGTGTATCCCTCGTTGTCCTGGAACTCACTTTATAGACCAGGCTGGCCTTGAACTCAGAAATCTGCCTGCCTCTGCCTCCCGAATGCTGGGATTAAAGGGAGAAGATAATAACTTAAAAGATTCTTTGAACTTGATTCATTCAACAAATATTGAGGCCCTAATTATGTCATAGGCTTTGTGCAGGTGCTAATGTTTTCTTTGGAGGAGATTGTTAGCTGCTGATCAGATTTTTTAAATCACTCAGTGCTCAGAGGGAAGTAGTCTGTGGAGTAGGAAAAATTTAACTTGAGAATCAGAATTAATGTGTAACAAAAAGCCAAGTCTAATGAAATGAAAATTTAACAGTAGAAAATGCAGCCTTAACAGGTGGCGGCGGCACATGCCTTTAATCCCAGTGCTTGGGAGGCAGAGGCAGGCAGATTTCTGAGTTCGAGGCTAGCCTGGTCTACAGAGTGAGTTCCAGGACAGCCAGGGCTACACAGAGAAACCCTGTCTCGAAAAAACAAACAAACAAACAAACAAACAAATAAGAAAATGCAGCCTTATATAAATATATTAAAGAGTTGAAAGATGGCGAAAGACTCAGACTTCTTTCAGATGATCTCAGCTTCATGTTAGTCAGCAAATTACCTTACAGCTCAGGGCAGGAATTATTAGATCTAAATTACCCCAGTGAGCCAAAAGAGGGAAAGCTCATTGCCTTTTATTTGTTTAAGATTTTTCTATTTATGTCTATGTATGTGTGAGTGTAGTATGCATTTATGTGTACTGTAGAGGCCAGAAGAGGTTGTCAGATCCCATATTGCTGAGTTGCAGGCACCTCTAAGCAGTGTGATGTGGGTGCTGGGAAACTGGTTTGCTGCAAGAGTAACAAGTGAGTCATCTCTCCAGCAAATACCAATTCCCCATTACTGTTAGTGCTATTACATAGCCTAAGTTTGGGCAGTCACATTTCTTTTTTTAAAAGATTTATTTATTCATTCATTCATTCATTCATTTATTTATTTATTTATTTATTTATTTATTTATTATATATAAGTACACTGTAGCTGTCTTCAGACACTCCAGAAGAGGGCATCAAATCCCATTATAGATGGTTGTGAGCCACTGTGTTGTTGCTGGGATTTGAACTCAAGACCTTTGGAAGAACAGTCCTGCTGAGCCATCTCTCTAGCCTGGGGTCACATCTTGAATGAAAGTAAAGGGTCATGGTTTACCATTGGAGGCCAAGGCACTTGAAGCCTTTGTGCTCGTGGTGATTGCATTAAAAGATGACATGGGTGTCAGATAGGAGACTAAACTGTGGGCTGGGCAGAGCTTGGGCATTTGCAAGGTCACTACAAATACTCATTTACCGGAATGACCAAAAAAGAAGGCTTGGCCTCCTTGAATTTCAAAGTCTGAACAATGGGTTCAAGGATGTATTAAACACATTCTTTTTTAATTAATTCATTAATTTGTTATTATTTTTCAAGACAGTGTTTCTTGTGTAACCTTGGCTGTCGTGGCACTCACTTTGTAGACCAGCCTGGCCTTGTACTCTGCCTTATTCTGCCTCCCAAGCACTGGGATTAAAGGTGTACACCACCATCAGCTAGCTAGACACAGTCTTAAAATGATGTAACAGTTTTTGAAATTGTTGGGAGGCTTGGGGAAGTAATGTATTCTCTTGGTGAGATTAGCTTTGTTGTTTGTGTAGAGTCTCATTGTTTTCTCTGGAGTTAACATATAAATCTAATTAGTTTTCCTAACTAGCCTCTATTTTAAACAGTAAAGATATTTTGTAGTACTCTATGCGTGTCTTTGATAAGGTGAGTCCCAAGTATTTGTGGTGTTGATGATTTTAATCATAGCAGTTGGGGAGAAAGAGGCTGGCAGATCACCTTTAAGTCCAGCGCTAGCCTGGTCCCCCCCCACAACGCCAACAACAACAAAAGAGAAAAGGTGAATCCATAAGAACTCTGAGACAGTTTGTCACTGAGCCTGCAGTTGTTAGGCTGATTAGCCAGCAAGTTCCTGGAATCTTCTTGTCCTGTTTCCTGTCATGCCTGGTTCTGGGGTTAGAGGTACATGGTGATTTTATATATATATATATATATATATATATATGTGTGTGTGTGTGTGTGTGTGTGTGTGTGTGTGTGTGTATGTATGTTTGTATGTATATATCTTGCTTTTTTACCTAGATTGTAGGATTTGTACTCAGGTCATTGTGCTTATATAGTGGGTACTCTTATCCACTGAGTCATCTTCCCAGCCTCAACTTGTTCCTTTTAGAATTAGAGAAAGGTCATACTATATATTTTATTTATTTGTTTTGATAGGATGGGGGTTGGGTGGGGGTTTGGGGGTGGGATGAGATCAAAACTTAGGAGCTCGTGATTGCTGCAGAGGAGAGATTAGTTCCTGTGATCATCTTGTATGTTTCTGTGAGAGTGCAATGGAATTTATCATTAAAAAAATACTCCTCATGACATCAGTAGGCTCAGTGAACTAATTCAATACATTGTGAATCTTTATGTGAAGTATCTAAAAATAGCACAGTTCTCCTTGTAAATCCACCAACATGGATACCCGTCAGGTTGAATGCAAGGTACAATATGCATTTGGTGTGAAATACTTGGAAATAGACATTGATGATGTTGTTGTTGTTACAGATTTTTTCCCCTGGTATCTAGTAGTATATTCTTTTCGAGCATAAATCTAAGCTGAAGATTTTTGGTAACTGCTTGTTTTCAGTTTGTTAAAACTGTCATATGTTGTTAATGGTTTCCAAGAGTAACTTTGGTTGTTAAGTGGTCTTCATTGTTGATTATATTAGTTCTTAATGATTTCCTCCTTTCTTCCATTTATATTCCATATTCCTGAGGGGTTAATGGTCTCTCTCCAGAAAACTTAATCCTGGGAATTATGATTCTTTGAAATAAATGAATTACAGACAGTGCTCCCAGAATCTTTCTGGTTTTTGAACAATGATTTTGGATTACATTTGTTGTAAAAATTTTTATTTCATGTATTTGAATGTTTTGCTTACATGAATTTCTGTGCACCATATATGTGCCTAGTGCCTGTGGAAGCCAGAGATCTCCTGAAACTAGAGTTCAAGGGCCGGTTGTGAGTTGCCATGTGGATACTGGGAATCAAACTAGGACCCTCTGAAAGAGCAGCTCTTACACGGCATGGTCTGATTTAATTGAAAAACATGAGTTTTGGTTTCAAGTCTCAATGTATTCACAGTCTCCTCAGACAGCTTGATAAATTTGAAATCTGTGTAAGTGTTCTTTAGGAAGCAGCATTCAGAGGAGTCTCACATACACTTTATTTCCACAGGTCAGGTTAATCGCGTTAATAGGAATTTCTGCTCTTTATCAGCAGTCTTAAGTTGGTCTGTCTGCCACGGAAGAGAATATGCCTGCATTTTTAAACAGGCAAACTTTATAATAAATAGGTTCTCTGTTCTTAATAGTCTTCTGCTATTACCATTCTTAGGGCACTCCAACTGTTTTTGTTTTTCTCATCTTTCTGTCAAAGAGTAGAAAAATGAGACTCACTGCTGTCTGTAACATTTACTGTTACATAGTCTATATTTCAAGATGATCGTGCCTGGTTCATCCACTGCAGTGAAAGTTAAACTGTCACTTTTCCCATTTAATTCCGAATAAGGGAAGGATGAGAAACCATGCAGATCTCTTTGAAACTTGATAGTATAACTTTGTTATTGTTTTTGTTTTGCTAAAGGATAGCTCATCTCAGTTTTTTAATTGAAATGAAAATTATTAAAGAAGTATTTTAAGCTGGATATAAAAAGGGGATCATCTTGGTATATGTGAAATAAAAACAGGCAGAGAAAGCATAATTTTCATGGAATATTAGACTTGGAATGAAATAATAGAGATCATCTAGTCCAGCCTCCTACTGGTGAATAAACACTCATTTTGTGTTTATAGAAAAAACTATTTGATGTTGGAAACAGGAATTTGGGTTTGAAAATACTTTGTTACCTAATTTTTTGCTTTATCTATTGGAGATTTTTTTCCTAGTTGAGTTACATATTTAATTAAGGCCTTGATTTATAAAACCTAATTACATATTTGTATTTAGAAAGTTTGTAGGACTCTTTTATATCATTGAATGGGTCATGAGTACAAAGATAATCTCTTACTCAGGGCGGAAGCAGCTCAAATGCCGAGATGATTAGCTTTTAGATTACTACTTGAGTGTTACGCAAGTAAGATTTTAAAATAGTTAGAAACATACAGTTTTGCATCTTGTTAAAATTCCACCCTGCAAGTTCTTTCTGGGCCAGTGCTTTTCTTATTTGTTCTGAATTTTCCACCACAAATACATGAATATACATACGTGTGTTTGGGTGTTGTATTCAAATGCTTTTGGGTTTCCCTTTAAAACCATATTGTTACTTTTCTTTTGTACTTTTGTTTCTCGTTGTAAGAAATTGAGATAATACTTATCCAGTTTTGTAGTTTAAAAACTCAAAGGAATAATGTATGCTATCTTGAAAAAATAAAAGTTGTACAAGGATGGATGTTCACTAAATATTGTGAAATCAGCTTTCCACCCAGGGAGCTAAGTTTGAACTAGACTGTTGTTTCAGTTTACAGATGAATGTGAGGGGTGATTTTCTTAAGAGTTCAACTATGTGTTTCATCACTGTCCATTTTATCTTCGTTTCTGATTCCATGCAGATTTGCTAGCATGGATACCTATCATATTGAGTTGCCTTGATAAGAGTAGATTACCACTGATATAAGTAGGTAACTAGACTGTTTTGTTTTTTGGGGTTGTATATACTTAGATTAGCTATTTTTTTTTTTTTTTTTGTGGGCATAAACATGATTGCTATGATATAATCAGCACTGAGAACAAGGAAACATGAGATACAGTAAAGGAAAATAGCTGCGTAGCTGGCTGCATATATTTAATACATTAAGAAGTAGGATGGAGTAGATGAGTCTTATTCTGTCAGCCCTGTTTCAGCAATCTGAAAATTGTCAATGCTTTGTCCATTGATATGAATATCTAAGTCAGTCCTGTGTGGACTCTTAGAGACCACAGGAGTTGGATGTTCAGGAACAGTCTTCTCAAAATTCTCCATCTTGACTTGATACTCACCTTTGGAACCTCGAGTCATTAGAGCTGCAAATCGGTGATATAACATGATCTCAGAGGGCAGATAGGATGTCCTCCTTTGGCAGATTTCCCCAGTGCCTTCTTGCATTGCTGAGAGGAACACAACTAATTCGAAGTGTGGAGGAGTCTCATGCTGGAGCAGGGTAGCTAGAGGACTTGATGGTGTGATAGTATGGTAATAGGTTAGCGGGAAGATGAAGAATGGGCATTCTTCAGAACTGATGCCATCAAGGTGGAAGTCCACACTGGTCTGGTAGAGTTCACCATTTTCTCTTTCCTGATAGAGCACAGCAGAGACCCGAACACTGGTCAGAGGGCTGGGCCGGGTGTTGGCCACTTGGAAGATAAGATTAGGTTTGCCATCTTTGTGAGCTACAACTGCTAAGTCAGTGAATCGAATTGAGAAAGCTCTGTTTTTTGGCCGTGCAATCTTCGCCACAAAGGCACCTAAATTAAAAACCATTGAAATGTTTTTGTTCTATTTTTTTGGAACAGAAAACTTAAATCTCAATACATTTTTTGAATGAGAAGAGTATGTCAAGTAGTTACATAGTTCTCACATCTACTGAGTAAGAAATTCATCCCATTATAATTTAGGGTAATCATACATTAAAAAAAATATAGTGCGTGTGTGTATTTATTAAGAACCAACAAAAACAACTCCATGATTTCAAAATGTGTAAGAAAAATTTTTGATTTGTTATGAAGAAATGTAGAACTTTATCATGTAAGTTACAATTTCAAGAACTGAGCATGGCTCCTGCTGTGTAACTCAGGTTGGAATGAAGACTACGTGAGAGGAGGGTGCTTTCAAGAGGAGAGGCTGCAAGAAGGAATGATGCAGGAAAGAACTTGTAACCCTGAAACTTCCAGAAAGCTAGTTTTTGGGGAAAACTGGCCATAAGGTGATTGAGTGTATCTTTTAAGTATACACTCATATCCCACCCCAAGCTGTCGCTGAGGATATCCTAAGCATCCTTGTGGCACAGAGCCTGTTGGCAGGCTGTTAAGGCATATGGCAATCATTATAACAATTGTAGCTTTTTTTAAAAAATTATTTTATGTGTATGATGTTTTGCTTGAATGTATGTATATTCACCATATGTGTGTTCAGTCATTGAGGAAGCCAGAAGAAGACATTGTTGTAAGCTGCCACATGTGTTTTGGGAGCTGAACCTAGTTTCTCTCTAAAAGAGCAACAAGTCCTTTTATCCACTGAATTATTTTTTACAAACCCCATAATTACATCGTCAGTGCTTATGTTACAGGTAGTGTGAGGATATCAGTGTATCCTTCCTTCAGTTTATTCATCATTTGTCCATCAGTAAATCAATCTACCTAATCTATATAATTATGTATATTTGTGTAAACTTTATAATTGAAGGAAATGGCAAATTTAGTTAGGGGTTAGCACAAAAATTTAAACATGTTCCCATCTAAATACATAGGTTATCTTAAATTTATCTAAGAACTGAGCCAATGTGGAAATTCTTATAGAAGTTGAGTGATTTGTTACAGGATGCAGAGCACATTGGGTCATCTTTCATGATGCTCAGTGCATATTCTCTATTAGTCTATTAGTGTGTATTTTTTTAAATTGTGTGTTGCATACAAAGAACCAATTCTATGGAGTGCTATATGTTACCAGTCATATAAATGAACATTTATGGCCATATTCACATTGCATTTGGTGCTGAATTGTGTTGCTATGGCATCCTTGTATTGAGTACATGTTGAATAGGTGCTCTTGGAAGAGAAGGTTATATCATAAGAAGAAAGATAGAAAGGGAGCTATGGGGCTAATGAAAGGGCTCAGCAGTTGGGAGCACTGACTGATTTTTCCAGAAGACCCAAGTTCGTTTCCAGTATTCACATGCCAGCTCACAACTGTCTGTAACTCCAAATCTGATACCCTCACACAGTCGTATATGTAGGCAAAACACCAATTCACATAAAATAAATTATAAACAAAAAGGCCAGTTATATACAGGTAACATGACTTAAAGTTTGCATTTAATTTCCTTATTCAAAATAACTTCTGTGTGAATTTATGTTTACGCTTTTTGTTATTATTTTTGCATAGTGTATTCCTGCAAGTTAATGGCATATGGCCTTTTTTCTTTCTTTCTTTCTTTCTTTCTCTTTCTTTCTTTCTTTCTTTCTCTCTCTCTCTCTCTCTCTCTCTCTCTCTCTCTCTCTCTCTTTCTTTTTTTTTTTTTTGAGACAGGGTTTCTCTGTGTAGCCATGGCTGTCCATGACCTCACTCTATAGACCAGGCTAGCCTCAAACTCAGAAAACCGCCTGCCTCTGCCTCCCAAGTGCTCGGATTACAGGCGTGCACCGCCACCACCACCCGGCTTCTTTTTTTTTATTTAGTTCCAAAATTCTTTATGTATTTCTATTGTTTGTCTCTAGATTGTTTCATTCATTTCTTTCTTTGGTATCTCCTGCTTATAATAATGCAAATAAATTACTTATAACAATATAACAGACTTGCCTTAAGCAACTATATACTTTATAAAAGGCTTGTAGTATTTAAAAGAAAAAGCAACAAACATAATTACCTGTGATAAAAGCCTCTAGCATGAGGCCTAGGAGCATTTGTATGGCAAGTAAGGCGATTGCACTTGGACAGTCACCACTGGGGAACATGGTACCATAACCAATTGTAAGTTGTGTCTCCAGAGAGAAGGAGAACGCAGCTGTGAAACTGGTGATGTGCTTCACACAGATAGTGTGGTTTTCAGGTGGGACGTCGTGATCTATTTCCAGATCACCATTCATCTCAGCTACAGCATACCAGAGGACTGCAAAGACAAGCCAGTGGACAACAAAAGAAGCAGAGAAGACCAGCATCATCCAGCGCCAGCGCATGTCCATTAGGATTCCCCATGCATCTCGGAGATACACAAGACCTCTTTGAGCACCATCCATTTGAAGTGTGCTGTGGCCATCTTTTGTGACCATCCTCCGGTATCTTTGACTTAGGAGAGGAGCATTAACTTTACAATTACTGCTGTCCATCTCAGGCTGTATTTCTCTGAAACAAGAGTGAAGTAGTGAGCCTTTAGCTGATTTAGTTAACACTCATAAGTTATGAAGCTTTCTTACAGTCTTTACGTGAGAGAGCAACTACTGGTCAAGTCATTTGTTAACTAGGTATGTATGACTTAAGGATAGTTTTTACACTTTCCTTGATTGACTGTGAAAATACCATTTGATGCTTTGTTTTCTAAATATATTTTGGAATTCCAGAGGGTGAGGCTTATAATTTGTGCTTTCTAAAACAACCTACATGTTGTCTTTGTACAAATTTAGTCCTTAAGTATTGAGTTAACTAAATATATTATTTCTAAATAACAAAATTTTAAACTTTGCTGATAATTATGAATAATGATAGTTAAAAAGACAAGTTTTAAAAACATAAATATTTTACTCTATAAATAAGTAAAAATCATTTGGAAAGCTAGCATTAACTGTCTGCAAATATTTCATTTTCTTGCAGTTGTTGTTGTTTGAACCCAGAGCTCTAGGCCTTGAGCATGCTAGGCAAAGCACCCGATGTTGATCTAGGGCCCCAGCTCTGCATGGATTAAAGTTAGACTTTGAAGTAGGATAAAACTTACATTATGTTAAGCTTTTAGACATTCACAATTTTTTTCTCATTCATTGATTTAATCATTCATTAGTTCTTTGTGTGTGTGGTGGTGGGGAGGGGGGTACATTGCATGTGCTCCACAGCGAGCTTTGGAAGGGCGCAGGGCAATCTGGGAATCAGCATTCTTCCACCCCATCTCTTGATAACCAGTCATCAGGTTAATAACAATCTTCTGCACCCACTGAGCCATCTCTCACTGGCCCACAATACACAGTTTTAATGTATGCCTTAGAATTAGCCTATTTAAAACCTTGTGAAAATGTTTTATAAATCTGTCATCATGGATATATTAATATATTATTTCTGTCCTGACTGATGAATGGATAGCTGTGGAGTACATACATTTTTAGTTCATATTAAATCTTGGCAAAGTAAGAAGTTCCTGGCTGGACTTCTTGGTAAAATCTTCCCCTAACATATATAAGGCCTTTGGTTCAATCCCAGTATAATCCCTGTGCACCAAAGAAAGACATTCCAGCTAGATGTATCTAGATAATGCTAGGACTGGACCCTGGGACCGTGTACATGCTGAGTGCTCTTGTACTAAACCCTCCCTCCAGCTTTGAAGGATAGTAGCTTTGAGAATAAGAAAACCAAAAGAAGTAGTTTTAAGACCTTAATAAGCAAAAATAAACATTAAGAGATCAGATGACAAATATGAAAAGATTTTACTGTAATCAGTTCTTGTGAACAGTTTTTATGAAGGGTTGGTCATTTCTCTATATTATCAATAGACATCTACTGTATGACCAACCTTGGACATGGTAAAAATATATAAATACATCAAGACTTTTGCATCATGACTCTCAGGAACAAATCAGGAATGATGGCCTTGCTTTCATTAAGGATGCTTCTTCAGAAGTAAAAACCTTGAGAGTGCTGCATACCCACTTGTGCTCCCTTCTCTCATTCCCACTCCCCCATTTTCTTTTCTTAGGTAGCTCAGGCTGATGAACTCTGGATCCTTCTGCCTCAGTCCTCTTTAGAAGACTAGAATTACAACTAAGTGCTATCATGCCTCCATGCTTCCTTCCTTTTGTATGGTACTTCGGAGGTGGTGTGAGGTTGCTCAGGTTTGATGAGTTAGTCTGTGTGAGACTGGGGTTCTGTAGACTGTTCTGTGTTCTGGATTTGGGCATTGGACAGCTAGGTATGTTTGACTTTCCCTTTTGTCCTCAGGCTGTTGCAATCTTTGTTGACGGTACTTGGGGCATTCTTCTTTCATATTTTTCTCAGATTTGAGCTAGAGCTGATGGAATACTGGATAGTTCTTCAATTTAGATCAGATGGGCATTTCAGTTTCATGTGATAGACTTTAAAAAACGAAACTGTTGATGTTGTATCACTTACTGCCCTACTGAGCTGTCATAATCATTGGGTGCATTTTTGTTGTTGTTATTGTTTGGCAAGGGCTGACGAGTGAGCCACACCCCAGTCCACATTTCATGCTCCTTATTTGTTAGATTCTTAAAATAGTTTTAAAGGCTTCTTTCCTCCTAGAAACAACCAAAGAGTCTTTGTAGACACTGTGAAGATACTTTGATACTGTTCACCCATCTTTCCCTGTGCTCAGAAGATAGACATGACTACCTCCATTTTTCATGTGGAACTATTAGTGTATAGAAAGGCAAGGCGTTGAACATATGACATGAGGGCTTGGAATTTTTTGGATTATTACTGTCTGGCTAGCCACAGCAAAATCAGTTAATATACTTTTAAATTTTCTCTACAGGAAGCTGTATATTCAGCCTTCACACTGTCCTATACTGTAAAGCTGGTCTTTGATAGTTTCTAGCACTTTTAGTAAGTGTTCTTTTTACTCCTGTAACTCAGGTAACTAACATAAACTATGCTGGCTTTATATGCCCAGTTGTTATGGTGGAAATGATTTGTAATAGTAGCTGATATATGTTGTTTATCCCGTGCTAAGCATTATTCCACATTTAAGGGAGTTGCTAAAAGGCAACACCTTGAATTGGGTAAACTATTATTTGCTTTGTTGCGTTTTGCTGATAATGCTTAACTTTTATAGTAATACCTACTTATGCTATCCCCATTTCATAATCAAAGTGAGACAATAAATTTTCTGAGATAAAATTAGCAGTTTTCAAGTATTATTCCCAAGTATACCAGAGTCTAGAATTAGTACTAAAACCCAAAGCATTTGACTCTGGTTAGCCTTTGTGAACAATGCTGTGTTCTGTGCTCTGTGAACCATTATAGAGGCTAAGGGTGGCAGCAGCATGCCTTTAATTCCTGGACTCCCGGAGGCAGAGGCAGGAGAATCTCACAGCCTCATCTGCACAGTAAACTCTAGGCCAGGCAAGGCTACATGGTGAGACCTAGTTTCAAAAAGCAAAAGTAAAACAAAGAACCAGGAGCCACTACAGAATATTGCTTCTTCAGGAATGTTCATTAGGTTCAGACTTTGGAGCCCAGCCCTACCCGCAGAAGCAGAGCAGAACAAGCTCACCCTTGCTTAAGTGTCACTGCTGTAGAAGCCCACACTAGAAGGAGAGCCTTTCTGTACATACACTGTGCCTTCAACACTATTTTCACTTGGGTCTTTTTATGATTGCTGTTGGTTATCTAAGGTTTTTGTAGCAGAGTTTGTTAGGCTCTCCACAATTTCATTTTTCCCCCCTCCAGCAACTAAATAACATGGAAAAAACCATTGGCAGGGAAGTCAAAAGGCCAGTATCAAAACAATGAAACAATTTTGGTTTTGTTTTTCACCCATGAAACATTGTTGACTTTTGATGGGATCATTTTGGCAAGAAGTTGAGAGAAGTAAAATTTTGATCCTTAGTGGATTACCCGGTGCATTCATATAGTCAGTCCTCGCTGTGTAGTGCAATACAAGGTAGGGAGCATGGCCTGAAGGCGCTCGCTCTTGTCTATTCAGCTCTCTCATTTTGGGCATGCTACCATGTCCTCTCAGCCACATATTGTTAGATTAAAACAGAGAATGTGGTTAAAAGGGAGATTAAATAATACGACCCCTTAAAGTATACCTGCCACTTTAGAAGTTTATGTCTAGTTTCTCAACTGTTTTCTACAGGATGGTTTCTGTGTGGTTTTATGTCTGCTTATCTGGCCTTAAACTTTTTTATTGCTGTTGCCTGATGTTTAAAGAATTTCTTCCCCTTCCTCTTCAAATTTAAGTGTCTAAAGGGCGGACAAATTTTCAAATAATTTTTACATTATCACAAGCACATGAATGCAAAATTACCTCCTTCCCTCCTCCCTTTCTTCTACCCCCCCTCTTTCTGAGATTCTTATACAGTCCAGGTGGATCTCAAACTCAGTTTTTATAGCCAGATGTCTTTGAATTGATGTTGCTGCTTGTATCTCCTAAGTCTCAGGGTTACAGGTTTGTGCTGTATACTTAAATATGAGTGCATGTGGAGTGCATTTATCTAGATTTAGATTTCTGTGTGATTTTCATGAACTGGTCATAGCAGGAAGTAGAATAGACAAGTAGAAGATTTATGTGTGTATTTATGTGGGGGCTGTAAAATATTTATAAATTTATAAATTGTTTGATGGGAAAAGTACTTATTTTAAAAATGGTAGTTTGATAGCTTCATTAATCATCAAAATAACAATGTTGCTCTGTTCATTAGGTGGTAACACTTAAAGTTAGTTTTCTGTTGCTGTGCTTCTAGAGGAGTGCTGTAATTCCTGTTTCTACAGTTAAGATAGAGGCTGCACTTAGAAATGCTAAATGAATACAGTGTTTGTTCATGCCTTATGCAAACATTTTAAAGGCTGTGTTGAAAGTCTCATAAGCACCTTTCCTGGCCTCTATAATTAGAGCAAACAATATGAGTATTAACCCCATTATGTAAGCTAAGAGAGTAGTTCATATTTTATTTTCTTATATACAGAATCTGTTAGTAGTAATCCCCTGCTTTTAAAAGAAATTTTAAATTAGGATACAGATCTTTTTGAAGATTAAGAAAATTAAAATCATAATACTTTACTCCTTTGGCATTTATTTCCATATGCTTATTTTGAGGTTTTTCTAATTCTATCCAAACAACAACAATAACACCCCCCCCAACATTTCTTTTTTAAAGCCACTGAATTTTTATCTAGGATCTTTTCCTACTCATTTACACATTATAGCAAAGAATTAACATGGATTTACTGAAACAACTGAGAGCTAACCTTTCACTAATTCTTTCAGCATGGCTGTTTGCCAATTCTAAAATTTAAGAAAAGAACAAACCATAGCTCTGACTATCTAGGTAATGTCTGTTCAAAGCTCTATTGTAAGCAGTCTAGCTTTGCTCTTATCTGCCGTCAGCTTCCTGCTTGTTCCCCTAAAGGAAAGAGTAAGAGTAAAGGTTACTTAAGTACTCACCAGTTCTTTTGTGGGGTTAGCCTACCAAAGAAGGTCTTAAGGAAGCTAGCAGACTCCTGTCTTTTCAGGTGGTTTTAACCTGCAGTGTCGTTTGTAGGGTCTCGTCTTGGACTGGCTTTGCAGCTTACATTCCTGTGTTTATAATGTCCGTGAGGGTTGGTTTCAGCTGAAGCTGATGTGATTGGTCATTTAGCCTGCAGGGGGGCCAATTAGCTCTGATCATGTGGAAAAGAATGCTGGTTTGTTAGGAGGTCTTTCTTTACCCAACACAAACCTTAACAACTCTGGAGAAAGCCTCTAGAACTGACGTGGAGAAGGGGTGCATTTTTCCCCTCTAATCAGGACCGGTTTTTAGTAAGTTTGCATAATCTTATTTAAGAGTTTATTTGAAAGTTCAAAGGGATAAAATTCCCTGCAAGATTTCCTTTCAGCCCTCTCTCCTTATATTGCGTGTTAAAGTGTGAGATATCTCTTTCACTAATCTTTTTTCCACCATTTCTTGAGGGGGTATTATTTGGATAAGGATGTTTAGGCATAATTGATGAGTTGATTTTTCTGGTTTTCTTATCAGATTCCACTTCATCAGTATGGCTACGATAGTAGGTATAGGTCATTTAGTTACTTGAAACAGTACCTCCCCCCTTCTTAATTGCAAAGGAAGAACTTTGGTCTTTGTTTGGTTTTAAAGCTGTGTAGTATGCTTGACTAGGACTATGATTGCTTGATGCTGTGTGCTTCTCTTTAAGGGGGATCCTGGCGAAAGAAGGAAAGCGTTTTCTTAAGGCTTGCTTTAGTGATCCTTAGGGGTTTTGTCTTGGTATATGTGATTAAGTAGAATAAAATAATATTCAGGGTACATGATCTGTAACTCAGTGCTGAAATTGTATTTACCTGGAAGATGTCTGCAGTCCAGCTTGTAGCAGCCTCCACTTGAGCTGAAAAGTATGGCCTTGTGCAATGCCTGGTGAGCAGTATTTTCTTCTCCTCTCTTAGCTGCCAACTTTAAAACTTTGATCAAATGTTACACATAAGAGGATCTGAAAAACAAAGACACTGTTTGTTTGAAGTAAGAGCTTGGAAAGGCCTGCTGGGAAAGTTATGAATGTAGACCAATCTAATGCTGCTTATGAAGGGAAATCCGACTTTGTAGATTCCTCTCCTTTCCTTCACAAGTTAAAAATACATTAATTCCTTCTTTGTTTTTTATTAATGCCAGACATTTCAATACAAGTTTAGACAGAATGCTGGTAACTTTGACCTTCAGAACCAGGGAGAGTAATCAAGGTGAGATTTGAATGTAATAAGACTTATTCCCTGCATGTTCAAGTAGGGATTTGTATCATTTTCCAGCAGCTGATTGAGGAAAACACCTAACTGAAATAACTAAGATACTAGAGCAAGTAGTGGGATATTCTTCCCCAGAACACAGCACGTTAGTGTATCTCCTACTGTCATGGATAGTAGGTTAAACAAAAGCTTGTCATTCAACTTAGGACACCTCCCTACCACTGCCACCACCTTAAAAAAGGGCATTTTGACTGTATAGTTTACTGTACGTAAATCCCCCTGCATTAGCCTCCCTAGTACTGAGCTTATAGACCAATCTTTTTCAGACTGTTTTGACACAAAAATGATAGAGCGTTAATGATACTGCGAAGTTTACCTACATGTACCCAAACATGCACCCACACAATGGCTTATGTGTCATATTTCTAAATCTGGGATGCTTCCAACTTGAAGGCCTGTCATGGACATTGGTGATCACTGATGGCTTTGGATGTTATACTTTGACTCGGGAGCCCAGTCAGCATCCTATGACAGTCATTTGAGCATGTAAACTATTGTAAGTTGGTTCTATCAGTTTGGCTGAGGTGACATTGAAAATGGCACAGAAGATACACCACCATCATCCTGAAACACACAGTAGGTGTAGTAGTTGGAGTCGGATCTAAAGCATCTCTTATGTGTATGAACATGCATGCTTCTGTTTCATTGGTGATTTGCTTTTTATTAAAAATTATAACGATCATGCCAGGTGCCATGTACAAGTAAGTTAGTCTTTAGTAGACCACGTCTCTGTCCCTAGAGGCATTGATTACTGTTTTAGCTCAAGTAATCCAGTATACAGTCTAGAAAGACACTACAGTTTTTTTTTTAAAATGACAAAGGATTTGTTGGCGTTGTAGTGTCCTGCCTACTCTCCCGTCAAGTCTGCCTGACTGGCTGCCAGTATTCTTAACTGTGTTAAAGATACCTAGACTCTTTCCAGTTAGTGTTGTGAGATGACAGGCAGCTTCTGGGTGTGCTATCTGTACACTGTGCGCACAGGGCTGTGGGGACAAGGACGTGTGCCCGTTGCCTGAAGTACTTTTTCAGAGACATTCTTACAGGCTGCAACTTTCTAGTTGTTGTCCAGCCAGAGCGGCTGTGTTTTCATGACTGCTCACTGCTGGGCAGAGGTTAGGCTGCAGAAGTTCATACTCCTAAGGGTAGACTTTCAGCTGCTATTTCCAGCACTCTGGAATTGTCTTTACAAGTAACTATTGAGAGCAAGGGGAAGTAAGTGGCCACACTTGGATGGGATTCCCTTTCACTATTTAATAGAGAAATTTAAAGTTACTTGCTACAAAAATTTGCACATAAACAAGCTTCAAAGTCTGTCCCATAATTCCGCTTTTGCTTTTGGAGATTGGGTCCTTGTAAGCTCCAAGTTTCACAGCTGTAGATTTTGTTGGCTGAGTGCCTCTTAGCTCCATCTGAAGTTTTCCATAAACACACTTTTTGGCTGCGAGTCAAACACGCACACAGGTGCCCTTTTACCGCTCCTTCTCCTTAGGAAGTCCACCCAGTCAGACTAGGCCGAATCCAGCACTGTTGTCAGTTCATTCGTAGAAGACTCCTATTCTATCTTAATATATTAAGGTAGAAACAGGTATATACCATCATTGGGGGATACTACTTGTACATAGTATGCTACAAATGTATTTTAACAGCTTTATATGCCTTAAGTGACTATGATTTAAGAATGTAAAATATTCTATAGGTAATATAGTTTCCTGATAAACTGTCTGATTTGCTATATTGAGCCGAAAATGCTGAAAAGTTTTTAATTGGTTTCTTTCCTTTTTTTTGTTTTTGTTTTTGTTTTTGTTTTTGTTTTTGTTTTCGAGACAGGGTTTCTCTGTGTAGCCCTGGCTGTCCTGGAACTCACTCTGTAGACCAGGCTGGCCTCAAACTCAGAAATCCACCTGCCTCTGCCTCCCAAGTGCTGGGATTTAAGGCGTGCGCCACCACAACCCGGCTCCTTCTTTTTTTCTTTTAACCCTTTGAAGATCATAGACGCCATTAAGATTCTGTAAGCCATAGACTGCTTGCCCTGGAAAACGAAGCATCCTTGGTCATAACATGCTTCCAGTCTAAGGACTTTCAGCCCTGAGCCCACCCTTGACTGTAGCTTGGGAATAGCTGCCTTATCTAGTTTCTCTTTCCAGGTTGGTGTGTTTAAGCCTCCTTGGTGACTGCCTTCCCCAGATATTCTAGGTGTGTACCAGCAGACAGCAAGCATGAGGGCTTAGGGGTGGGGCCATATTCCTATTGCTTGAGATATTGTTTCAAAGAAAATTCTGACCTTCTGTAATCCTCCCAGTCTCTCTGGCTAGGAACTGTTCTGTTTTCAGTCATTGGATTTAGATTCACTTTTAAATCACCTTGTGTATAAATTATGTTTTAAAAAGAAGTTAACAAGAGTACTTCTTTACCTAACTGTCATAGTGCTGATACATTACAGAGAGGATCTGAGTTTGAATCCTGAGAAGGGCTCATGTGGGTGGCCCTCATTGTGGCCCTGGCCATCAGAGAATACTACAGTTATTAGGCATGAAAAGAACATGAGATAGCATCTTTTAAACTGCCTGTGAATAACTTTGATGTTTGTCATCTAAGGTTCATCAGGAATACACAAATCTACCAGGCATGGTGGTACATGCCTTCAGTCCCAGCATTCTAAAGGCATAGGCAGGTGAATCTCTTGAGTTCTAGCACAGCCTGGGATACACAGAGAAACCCTGTCCTGAAAACTAAAAACAAACAAAAATAAAACACAAGTCTATAATTATTTTAAGTTATACAAGTGAACCTCTTTGCTATTTCTACCCTTACAGCTTTGATTTGACAAGATGCCTACTGTAATTAGATTAGAAAAGATTCTTCTGTTAGTGTAGTTCTTCATTTAGTGTCAGGGTTTTGTTTTGTTTTGTTTTGTTTTAGTAGCAATTGTAAATATAATTTTGATATTTGTTTGTAGTCATATTTTCTTCTTAAGTTAATTTCTAGAACCAATTTCTTTCTTAATATATATTTTAAATTATTTCTCAGGGAATATTGAACTAAGCTTAGCTCTGCCTATAGATGCTGGTTAGCTGCCTGTAAGTTGTACCCTCTGTAGTCCTCTGAAGCTTGGCAGGCTGCATCCTAGAGCTCCCTCTTCCGATTGCAGTTTTACTAGAATCTCTGGCTGCTTCCAGTGGGCTTCGCTGTGAGTAAGCCACTGAGAGGAATGTAGGAGAGATGGGTTAGGAGGCTGCAGGCCCAGGTTCTATTTCTGATTGATGACTCAGCTATGTGATCTTGGGAAGCCACCCCAAGGTATCCCTTTCCACACAGGAACAATAGAGATGGTGAGGTTTAACTTAATCTCCTGTGGTTATTAAGACGATCAGGTGAAGTATATCAGTGCATTGTATCAACTATACTGTATCAGGTCCTTTATTTCCATGTGTATCTCTGGTCTGTGGCCTAGAGGGCAGATGTTATGTTCAGGCCCGTCTTTGTAATCTTGTGTGCCTAATTATGCTTGTTTTATGGAAGAAGCATCATGTTAATTTGTACCGAAGGTTTGAATAAGACAGTCAGATGACGAAGAGATACCATTAAATTCTATTAGGAAAAGTTATAATTGGTGTTTGATGAGTTCTGCATTTTCCATTAGTGGTATATTGCTTACTTTGACATGTTCACTACTCAAAGGCTCCATGTAGAAAAGCAGGTGCTATAAATGAGTGACTCTGTTTACCATTTGCAATTAGCACTGTTCTCCCAGCCCTATAGCATTTGTGATGTCACTCATTGTGTTCATCACTCATTGTTTTCATATTTGGATACATTAAGGTTTTTTTCTTAAGTTTTCTTTTGTAAGGGTAGCTAGACTTTTTATGAAGCCATATAGCAAACATAGTGCTTTGTAACGAGTATTGACCCCTCTTAATCTAAGCAGGAGAGCCTGGGAACTCTTAAATGCAGGTAAGCGTGTGTTGAGTGATCAGGAGATTAACATTTGAGTTCTGCTATGCTATTTAATAATGTTATGTGATTAAGCCTCAATGTTCTTAGATTGGAAGATTGAATCAGTTATAGTCTGTGTCTGTGTAATAAGATGATCCCCCAGAATAGCTGAATGACTTGTGCATTAAGGTCTTATCCCAGGCTGGTTTCACACTCTTAAGTGAACTCCTGATCCACCTTCTACTACCTCCTAAAAGCTGGGATGATGAACTTTTTTGTGCTCCCATGCCCTGAATGAATGACAGATGTTTATTTCTCTGCTATTATAGGCAAGAAGTAACTTCTTTATTGGCTGCCTGGCTTGGGCTCTAGTGTTTCATGGAACAGCAGTAGAATTGTCTGCCTACTCTTTGGTCATTTTAAAGTTCTTTTGGGATTAGAACCACTTTCAATCTTAAGTTTGTGGAAATGAAGAGCCTCAAGGCTGTGTAATATGAGCGTCACTGTAGGTACCATGTGGTAACTGGCTTCCTTCAGAGAAGGATTCCAAGATGCTTCATGACAGAGGCCTTTTAAATTGTAGATTCCTATCTAGGCATGGTGATACATAGCTTTAATCTCTATACTCAAAAATGCAGAGGCTGGCTATCCTGGTCTGCATAGTGACTTCCAGACTACCCAGGACTACATAGGGAGACCCTGTCTCCAAAAAATACAAAATAAAACAACCAAAAACAACTTTAGATTTAGAACATAATGGCTTATTATTTCAGGTATATTCTACTTTTTAGTAGTAAGTTCAGCTCACCTTTAACAGAACAGTATTTCATCAGCAGCTAGGGAGTTGGGGGAGGGGAGGAAGCGCTCCTGGAAGCTGTTGACCACAGCGAAAAGAAAGTAGTGATTTTCCTAGCAGATGTCTTTTCTAAGAGTTTCTTAAAATTACATTTCTGTAATTTTAAGCCTCTCTGTCTTTGTCAGTCCCACCCCACCCCTGTGTGTGGGTGTGTATGTCTGTGTATGTGTGTTTGTAGTTGTAGTAGGTGCGTGTACATGAAGTCAGGTGACAATTGGTGGAAATCAGTTCTCTGTTTTTCCACCATTTGGGTCTCCAGAGTCCAACTCAGGTTGTCAGGTTTGATAAGAAATGCCTTTATCCACTGAGCCATCTAGCCATGCTGGTCCTAAGGTATTTTATTATTTAGTTAGACTAATACTGTCTAACATTCTAAAAACTGGGTGGACAAACAGTATGTTAAATCTTAGTGTGTATAAAATGTAATATAACTAGAGATAAGGATTACCTCATATTTTTTTCCTTAAAACTTTTATTATGGTATAATTGAAATTATTCCTCACCAAGAGAACATGTAATTGTAACTGTTTCACATTGAGAGTATCAGTGCTCTTCATTTTTAATTAATAGTGAGATTTGCTAAGATGTTAGGCGTTATATGTTAGCACCTACAGTATAAAATAATTTTTGCATAATTGAGAATTATCTTCTTTTAAAGTGCCAGTTTAGTTTACTTTGCCTATGATTTTTCAAACCAGTTATATAGCTCTTAAGACAGTTTTAGAAAACATAGCTTTGAATTCTGTCCAAAATTCAATTTGTCATATTGCTATATTGCTGAATAAATGCAACCTTTACAATGCACAGCTTTCACTTTTGAATTTCCATTTTTTTAAGTAAATAAATGGTTGGTTGAAATGTATACATTACACAATTTGGGAGAACCATACATGCTGGTTGGTTAAATAAGTTAAGGTAGTCATATAATAAAAATGTCATTTTAAAAAAGGTATGTACTGATAAGGAAAGACTGACAAGATGCACCATTGTCTGAAAATAGCAATAGTTCAGAACAGTATGTTGTAACATCTTTAGGGTGTATGTGTGTAGTAGTTATATGTATATGATCAAGTATATGAATGGGCAGTTTTTGTAAGATTTTGTAAGAAACGAATGATGGTTTTTCTTGGTTCTGGGGACCAAGTCTCTTAGTTCTTATGTAGAAGGAATACTAAATATTAATTATATGACTTATTGGGTAAAGGATTTATTTTTATTATTTTATGTGTATGTATGTGTATTACATGCATGCCTGGTGCCCTTAGAGATCAGAAGAGGGTTTTGAGCTGCTTTATGGGCTTGGGAGCAGAACCGGGATTCTCTGCAAGAGCAGCAAGTGCTACCTGTGAGCCATCTCTCTAGCTCTTCATTGTGTGCCTTTTAAAATTGCTCATACTATTTTTGTTTAAAAAATAATTGCCCAATCTTTGACCATTCAGCTATAAGAAATGTGTAATATTTGTATATATACAGTCAATTAATACTTTTTGAACATTGAAAGGAACAGATAGGGTGGGAGTTTTATTTAAAATATTACTTGATTTTCACTGGTAAGAGCTTATGTTAACTTTTCATATTTTCTTATCTTGTTTATAGGGAGACCAAATTTTGAGGAAAGTGGACCAACGTCTATGGGGAGAAAGCATGAATTTATACGGTCAGAAAGTGAAAACTGGCGAATCTTTAGAGAGGAACAAAATGGAGAAGATGAAGATGGAGGTTGGCGATTAGCTGGATCAAGAAGAGATGGAGAGAGGTGGCGGCCTCACAGTCCTGGTAAGAGATGTGTTGTATAAAGCACAAAGGAGCCAAAATGAGAGCTTGCTGAAAGGTTTGGGATTTAATGGAAAAAGAAAATAGTTTTTAAAAAGAAATCATGTATGCTGCCACAGCCCAGTCTTATTACTACTAAAACATTTCAACAGAACAGTTCCCCAACACATCTATCCAGTTGATTGAAATCACTTTTCTGTTTCCCTGGGGCAAATAGTACGGTTTAATAGGAAGCACCTGCCTGCATCTGCAAACATGAGAGAAGATTCATTCACTTTGTCTACCTCTTAATCTTTTAATCTATCTGTAACATTCTTTAAAACTTAATAGGGCATTAAAAAAAACTTATTAATGTATAATTATATGTGTGTTGTCTTCATGGGTATTTTTCTTGAACAAGAAAGGATTATTCTTCCATTTTTCCTGACTTAAAAATGTGGCTCTTTTTTTTTTTTTTTTAAGGGAGGGTTTATTTGGAGAATAAACTTTAAACTCAGGTCAGAAATAATCACAAGTTTATTCTTTTGTCCTTTTGACCTTAGAAAAGAGAACAAGAATAGTAATGATTAGTAAATTTTTTAAGTTGTTTTAGACGTAATGTTTCAGACCATTCTTGGGCATTATCTATGCCAATAATTGAAGACACTGATGCTTTGTGAAGCTCCTTTTCTTCTGACTTACTGCTTCCATCCTCATGATGTTCAGATGTTTGCAGCTTGAATTGTGGGGTCACACAAGCAGAAAATGTGTGTCTGCCCTACAAAGCATAATAATATTAGCTATATGCCAGAGGACCTGACCTTGGGAGTGGGTGATAGTACTACTTATCAATGTAAGTATTTTCCTCTTTTAGAGTCAGATTGTTAGCCAAACCTCTAACCTAGTCTACACACAGTAGCAAGTGTTTAGTTTGTTGTCAGGTGGCGTGTAGAGAGAAGTATTGTGAATTAAACTTTAGATAAAACCTTATGATTATACCAGTTCTTCAGAGCTGCATCCTAGGCAGGATTTTTGTCATGAGCGGGCATTGTTTATATCATAGGATTTAGGCAGTTCTTCTTAGTCTGTATCCTAGGCAACTACATGTCATAATACTCTTCAAGGCATTGCAGCATTTTGTGCTGAGCTTGCCTCCAAGGAGAAGGGTTGTAGACTTATGTTCCCAACAAGCATTCAGTGAAGAATGGACAGAATCTGGGCTGAAGGAGAAGAGAAATTCCAGCTAGTCAGAAACAAACAAGGTGAAGGCTTTGGAAGGTGCCCGTGCTTCTGGGCCCACGCGTTGATGTTGACTCGGGGAAGGGAGCTAGGTCAGCTTTGAGTGCTGTCTTCTGCCTCTGGACTCCCAACAGCTTAAAACTTCACATGGTGGTTTCCTGTCTTTTCTAAACCTTTTTCTTCATTTATATCTCTCACATTAGTTTTGCTGTCAGATTCACAATCCATTCCTGCCCCCCTCCCCCTATATTTTTAGGGGGATAAAGATAAAATAGATCTAGAAAAAAAAGAAAACCAAAACATTTGTGGTGGGTTTTTTGTTTGTTGTAAAGAATACATTTTGCTTTTAAGTCTGGCATGTTTTGTCTGATTGCTTAGGCGTGATAGGTTAACTTCTACCTTTTAGGTTATAGTAAATCTTTTATTAGAATTGGAATAAAAATTTTAAATACAATATTTTAGACTGAGTTATCGAATGAAACACCCTCACTTTATTCCAGAGGTAAAGCCCTGATGCGTTATTTGTCTTACTTGCTACATTTAGATTCCTGAGCAAAATTTTACTAACTCTTGGTAAGACAGCTTACGGGATGTAGTGTTATTAAAGCAGGGCTCACAGCTGGATATAGCTAGAGATAGGGCTCAGAGAACAGGGAAGACTCCACTCTGTGAGATGAACTTAGGAAACTCAGTAAGAGGGAAACAGGAGCTGAGTGCCTAGAAGGATCGATTCCTATCTGTGTGCATACTTAGACTGTTTAGAGATGATAGCAGTGGAATCCAACATTTGATCATAAGACTTCTTTTGAGTAATGGCTCTAGGCTTACATTTAAACAGCATGTATGTAAAATTCTGGGTTCTCAGTAGGTAATAAATGTTTTACATATCAGAGGCTCTATCTTTTTTTTTTTTTTTAAACATCTTTTATTTTTGTATTTGGCATCTTAATGTTTTTCACAGTATTTTTTAGATTGAGAGTTTTAGAAAATTTGACCTTAGGAATAAGAGCATTTCACTTTGGCCTCATTTCTTTCTTGTATATTTAACAGTGTGAGAGTCGAAACTAGAAAACTCATATAGGTTAAAAACAGTTTTTCTTTTTATGACTCTTTTAGATGTGGGTTGGACAGATGTAGCAAGAATATCCCTTCTCCTTTCAGAAGAGCACTTCTAAAAATGAGCAGGCAGTCCTTTTCTGTTGGAAAGTAGATTGTGTAAATAGTATGTTGGGGTGGATTTAGGAATGCCCCTGGGGATGTTAGGACAAAGTAAGAGCTGAGGAAGGTGGAAGGGGAGGCAGCCGGCTGTGCAGACTGGACGCTCTGCTCTGCTTTGCCACAGCTACTGTTGCTTTCAGAAGTTAGGAGATTTGCCATCTAAATCCATCAGTGATGTAATTTCATGAAGTTTGTTGTTGATCAGACTTATAAGTGAAAACTCAGCACTAGTAATTAGGCACGGTAAGTTTGAGATGAGTTAGCCCAGGGAGCTGATAGAATTCATAGAGTGATGTTTTTGTGGGAAGAAAGGAACTGCTTTAATACTTATCAAAGAGAAGGCATAAACTTGAGTGTAGAAAGACAGCCAGGGAGTGCGCTTGGCTAGGAGTAGGCCATACAAGTAATTAATCAGTGCTCATTGATTGAATATTCCAAGTATCCTTTCAGTGTGTTTTGTTCCAAATTTATCTTGTAAAGCTCAAGTTTGTAACATGCCATGATATTGTGGCTATAAATACTGTTGTCACTTAGTCACAGTGAGTGCTCTGAGCTCTGGCTCAGCACACCCTGTTCTGTCTCCAGGAGATTGACCATTACACCTCTCATAGCCATCTTCTTTGTTTTTTTTTTTGTTTTTGTTTTTGTTTTTTTTTGTTTTTTTTTACGATTTTCTTTTTCCAGTACTGTCATAAACTAAGGTTTCTGTCTCTCCTCACCCCAGATGGCCCTCGTTCTACAGGCTGGCGGGAACACATGGAACGGCGCCGGAGGTTTGAGTTTGATTTTCGAGATCGAGATGATGAGCGGGGTTACCGCAGGGTGCGTTCTGGCAGTGGGAGCATTGATGACGACCGGGACAGCTTGCCGGAGTGGTGCTTAGAGGATGCTGAAGAGGAAATGGGCACATTCGACTCATCTGGAGCATTCCTCTCTCTAAAAGTAAGAAGTCTGCTTTAAATACCATGATAGGCACTAACCTCACACTGAAGCTAAATACACCGATAAACTTTGGTTTTATTTCCTTGCTATAGAAAGTGCAGAAAGAACCTATTCCTGAAGAGCAGGAAATGGACTTTAGGCCTGTGGAGGAGGGAGAGGAGCGCTCTGACTCTGACAGCAGCCATAACGAGGAGGCCAAAGAACCGGATAAGACAAACCGGAGAGAAGGGGAGAAAGAAGACATAGCAGGGACTGGTGAGAGCCATTTTTGTCTTCTTGCTGCACACTCTCAAACAAAAGCCTTCCTGAATTTATGATTCCTTTGTGTTCCAGAAGCTTGTGAGGAAGTACCCCAGACGTCATTGTCATCTGCTAGACCAGGTACCCCTTCAGATCATCAGCCTCAAGAAGCAGCACAGTTTGAGAGAAAAGATGAACCCAAAGCTGAACAAACAGAAAAGGCTGAAGAAGAGAGTCGGTCAGAAAATAGTCTCCCAGCCAAGGTCCTCAGCAGAGGAGATGGTATGTGTGTGTGAGAGTGGACACTGAAGTAGGATTTTCTGAGGCCAACGGTCACTAGTGTGACTGCTTTTACTTAGTGTAAGAGTGGACACTGAAGTAGGATTTTCTGAGGCCAACGGTCACTAGTGTGACTGCTTTTACTTAACCTCTTGGAACTGTTTCCAGGAAATGAATCATTGGAATAGGTACTAGTACCAATAAATGCAAGCAAATGTTGTTTTCTTCATGTCTTTAGATCAAAATTCATGAACACAGGGTTAAAATCTGCAAGGGTTAGGGATAAGAGCTTTACTTCCCAAGGCAATGGAGCTGTCTCGACTGCACTTGCACATTTGTTTAGGATCATTGTTTGGAAGCCCATAGCAGATAGTTGCCTTCTTTCTTGTAGTATCATATATTTAAGCTCACACCAAAATACCACTGTCCCAAGGGAGTAGAAGGACACTTAGGACAGTCTGGAAGCCCTTCTTCATCTTTGCTGGATAGCAAGTCTTTACAGATCTTCTCTAGTGTTAACTATATATTTGTTCGAATGACTCATACTCCTTAAAAGCATCATTGTTGTATATTTCTGTGATTATTCTTGAAAATAGTTAAAATTACATCGTAATGCAATGTTTTGGGTTTTTTTTTTTGTTTGTTTGTTTGTTTTTTTGTTTTTGTTTTTGTTTTTTTTTCGAGACAGGGTTTCTCTGTGTAGCCCTGGCTATCCTGGAACTCACTCTGTATACCAGGCTGGCCTTGAACTCAGAAATCCGCCTGCCTCTGCCTCCCAAGTGCTGGGATTAAAGGTGAGCGCCACCACCACCCGGCGTAATGTAATGTTTAAGGAATGTTGGACTCAGTTACCGTAAGAATCTGCCCTTGGTGACACAGACTGCCAGACTTGGTGGGATCTCACAAGCAGCCTCCTTGCAGTTTCAGCATGAGCCACTTATTCTCCCCCTCGCTGGACTCACCATCCTGAAAATGTTGTAGGCCTTGATTTGTGCCCTATTTTTTGTGTGTTGTGCTTCTCCACATAGCTGAAACTTTAATCCCTCCTAGTTAGGCTGTAAATAAGACTTTACATCTACTCTCCCCGATTCCGTGTGTGTTTACATGCACATATGTACCTACAAGTAGAAATTAGAGGCTAGCTTCCAAGAATCACTTTTTCCATTCTACCATATAGGTTCCAGAAATTGAGCTTAGACTGTTAGGTTTATTTAGATAGCACCCTCAAAACACTAAGCCATTTTGTTGTCCCCTCGGGCCACCTTCAACCATTATAAGACATAAGTACTATGTGTGCTAAGCAGGCTGGTAGAAAATGGTTGGAACTTAGATTTGATAGCTTGCATATGGTATCTTACGACACATGTGACCTGCTGAACTTCTGAGTAGACACAATGAGGCATCATGCAATGCCCATGTAAAATGAGGTAGTGGCATATGGGATTTTAGTCAGAAATTGACAGACTTCAGTTACATCAGGGTGGAACAGAGGTAGAGCTCTTGAAGTAGTTCAGAAGATTCTCGGAACAAGTGGAAGTTGGGTCCATTTGAGAAGGAATGATTAAATTCAATTTTAAACATTGACTATGAACCATGAAGAAGAATGAGAGTTGACTAGAAAAACTTATGAGGGGACTCTAGCTGGATGGGAGTAGTTTAGGGCCAAGGAGATAATAAACCCAACGAGCTATGTCTTTTGTGCTAGCACAGGCCTATAACCCTAGCAATTGGAAGTGGAGGCAGGAGGATTGAGAGTTAGAGGCCAAGATGGGCTGGGCTAAGGAGTAAGACTGCCTCAAAAACAAATTAAAGAGCACAATAACAAACCATACAATTGGTGGGGTGGGGAAAAGAGAGAACCTTGGGTAATTTCTAGTTTAGGATGGAAAACAGAGAATCACCTTGAGAGCCCAAAGTAGAGCCTATAGGTAGAGTATAGAGTGTAGGGAGGAGAGCACTCAGGCATGAGAACGAGAACCGCGGCTGCTGTGGAGGTCGGTCTGCAAGGGGATGCATGGCAAGGGGAAAGCATTGTACCTGGCATTTTGGGGGTCACGGTTTATCTTTGAGAGGTCCTATCCATATGGCGGATGGGCAGGTGTCACAGGCAGCATGTATAGACTGAACTTTAGAAAAGTTAGGCAGCGCTTGAAGAGGCGCAGACATTTGAAGTGGTTCGTTAGGATTGAACAGTTGAGGTTTTAAAGGAGAAACTTCAATTTGATTTAGTTACATGGTTTTCCACACTTAGTTTAGAAGCCTACATACTAAGAGGTTAGAACTAGGAGCCAAGGCGAGGGCAGAGTGGTTGCTCAGTAGTTTAAGCATTGGTTGCTCTTCCAAAGGACCTGAATTCGATTCCCAGCACCTTCATGGCAGCTCACAACTGTTCATAATTCCAGTGCCAGGGGATTTAACACTCTCACAGACATGAATGCAGTTAAAACACCAATGCATATAAAATTTACAAAAGAAAAATTAATTAAAAATATGCTTAAGCCAGGTTGTGGTGGCTCACGCCTTTAAGCCCAGCATTGGAAGGCAGAGACAGATGAATCTCTGAGTTTGGGGCCAACTTGGTCTATAGAGTGAGTTCCAAAGATCCAAACCAAACAAACCAACCAAAAAAGGAATCAAGGGATGTTTACAGTTTCTAGTCTTAAAAATACCCTGCACCGTTGATACTCTTCAACTTAAAACGTGTACTATATTAGCATTGAATTAGGTACTTAGGATTATCAGGTGTTTTTCATAAATGTTTTGATGAGATGACATGTTTGAGACGCTTTCAGTTATCTTAATGTTTTGAGTATTTAGAGGCATTATAAAGAATGAATTGGTTCTTTCATCTCCTCGTGACCTTGCTGTCTTCTCCTCCCCCTCTCTTCAAGTGCTCATGCCCAGTCTCCATACTCACTCTCTCCCCTTCCTCTGTCTCTACTCCCTCCCCTCCCTTCCCCTTCCCTCCCCATGCCCTAAAGAAATGCTTACTCTATACTAAAGACTTTGACTGACGCTGCTCACTATTGGGTAGATGCTGTAGGGACATAGGTAGAAAGAAAGACTCTTTAGGGACTTTTAAGCTTTTCTGGGAGAAACACTACATTGTTCCATAGAAAGGAGCTCCAGGATTGATGTCTCTTGGGCTTCCACAGCAGACTGCTCAATTTAATAATGTAGAGTTAACACTGAGAAGTCTCCAGATTTCTAAGAACTTTCATTACTCTACATTCTTTCCCTTTAGAAACGGTGCCTGCCTCCCAGCAACCCTCCACACAGCTTCCTCCAGACTCAGCCTCTCCTCTCCTCATCCTGCCACCTCCTGTTCCCACTCCTAGTTCCGCCTCACGGCCAGTAGAGACACCAGCTGTCGAAGCCCCTGCTATGAGCAGTGTTCCCACAGAGCCGGATGATGATGAGGGCCTCAAACACTTGGAGCAGGTAGGGTCACCGCACTCCCACATCCCTGTGAAGCCTTACGTGAACGACCCGGTGGTGCACAAGTTTCATGCACTAGATTTTAAGGATTGGAAAAATTGTTTGGTTATTACTGTTTGTGTGAGTAATTGTCTTTCAGATCACTTCATGCTTTTAAGTTTCTGCTATGCAGTAGTCATTATGTCAGGTTATGTTTTGCTTTTTTTGAGATTGCCCTCAGCTGTTTTCCTTTCTTTTCTTTTTGGATGTTAATGGAATGCTAAAAATGGTGAACACAAGCAGCTGTGGACGATCCCTGTGTCTTCTGTGCTTTTTACTTCAAGTACAGCGGGAAGATGGTTAAAAGCTTCAGGATGTTAACATTCTTACTCATGTCTCTGTTTCCCTAAAATTGTGTATAATGTCACATGTAAATGATGAGTTGGCTTTCTACAGAAGAATTCCCCTCTCCTTGGGGTGGCATCGTTAGAGACAGGAAACATAGAAGGAAAGGTTAGTTATGTATTAGTGGAACTTGTGGAATAATTTATTTGAAATTGTATTGAGTCTTCCATTCTATTAACATCTCTACTCAAACATGCAGGTTTGTGAAAACAATCTAGAATGGTCCAACAACTTTTTTTTTTTTTTTCCCCGAGACAGGGTTTCTCTGTGTAGTCCTGGCTGTCCTGGAACTCACTCTGTATACCAGGCTGGCCTCGAACTCAGAAATCCGCCTGCCTCTGCCTCCCAAGTGCTGGGATTACAGGCGTGCGCCACCACGCCCGGCTCTCCAACAACATATTTTAAAACCTTATTTCAAGTCTGGGCTTTGATCCATTCCAGGTTCTATTTCAACTTAGTTGGTTTTCTTTGGGTCTTTGATTCATAATTTTTTCTCTCAGAAAATGGGATCAGGTTGTTAACAGTTTTGTTCCTTTCATAAATCAAGTAGTCAAAAAACTGATCGTTATTAGCCTTATGATATTAATTCAGGAGTTTTTGTTTACTAGTATCCTTTTGCCTTCTCTTACTAGCAAGCTGAGAAGATGGTGGCTTATCTCCAAGACAGTGCACTAGATGACGAAAGATTGACATCAAAACTGCAAGAGCACCGAGCTAAAGGAGTGTCGATCCCACTGATGCATGAAGCGATGCAAAAGTGGTATTACAAAGACCCTCAGGGGGAGGTCCAAGGTCAGTGGCCCCTCTGTGCCTTAAATACTCAAATGTCAGTGCTCCTTCCAGAGCCTCTTGTTTGTTTAGTGTCAGTCTGCATAATAGAAAACAAAGTCAACAGACTTGCTCTATAAATACAAAGAAGACAACCTAGGAAAGAAACACAGGTAGAGTGATGGCTAGAACGGCAGCGGGGTCCGCAGAGAGCTCTGTGCACAGAGCTTCACAGCCCAGCCAGGTAAGAGCTGGCACATCTCTCACCTTCTCTGCTTTACATCCAGACCAACAGAAGGAAGGTTCTGGCAGCAAGGGTTGGAGAGCCAAGCATGATTTGCTGAAGTGGGCTTGCTATAACAATGAAGAATTACTGAGATGACTAAGAAAAGACTATAGTTTACCAGTGCATCCCTTAAAAGGTTTGAATAAAGTAGATTAGAGGAGAGAACGTTGTAAAGATTCATTTTTAATTTAAAAAATGTTTACCTCCCGAATTGGTTCTTGGTATGTTCGTGTCAGTTTTAGCACAGCACTTAGTGATTGTATCTTGTGAGGGCATCAGCATGTTAGCGTCTCCCACTTCCAGTTCCCTTACCCTGCCCGGCCTTGCTCTACTTTGCAGGAGTTACCTACTGCACCACTGCCTGGTCTTGTAGAACTTCATTGTTGACATCCAAATACAATGTTAATCAGAATCTTTGCATTTTAGTAGCACTGTTGTCCTCTCATAGCAACATGCATTTCCTTTCATACTTCTTTGTTAATCTATGGTAACACCAACCTATTAACAGTTTATAGTTTACCATTTTAGGAATGTTATATAAATAGACTCATACAGCTTACAATGTTACTCTGTTCATTTAGTATAATCCCTGAGATTCACCCAGGTGGCTTCACATGCCAGTACTTTCTTTCCTTGCACTGCTGAGTCATCCTCGACAATGCCGGTGTATTATAGCATGTTTAACCATTCATCTGGTGAAGAACATTTGAGTGCTTCAAGTTTTTTGGCTGCTACAAATAAAATTGCTGTAAATATTTATGGGCTATATGAAAGTATGTTATTCTTTCCTTATAAAGCCCAGGAGTGCAAGTACTAGGTCAAGTTGCAGTCAAATCTAGTTTTTAAAACTGCTTTCCAGAGTGTCTGAACCGTTCTATATGCCCTCTGATGATGTGCACGTTATTACTTCCCTGTATCTTTACCAGAGTTTGATGATGATAGATTTTGTGTTTCATTGCTCTTGTTTTTAAATCATTCTAGCAAGTGTGTAATGATACTTTACTGTGGCTCAGAATCTCCTTCCATTTTGAACTTTGAGTAGTTTGCTGTTTATCAGCCTCTTGAATGCTAGAACTATAGATATGTGTATCTTTTTTTTTTTTTTTTTTTTTTTTTTTTTTGGTTTTTTCGAGACAGGGTTTCTTTGTGTAACCCTGGAACTCACTCTGTAGACCAGGCTTGCCTCTGCCTCCCAGAGTACTGGGATTAAAGGCATGCGCCACCACGCCCGGCGATATGTGTATCATTTAGTCTCCTGATTTGTCATCTCTGAGGCTTACTTGCTTCTGTCTGCTAACCTAGGCCTAGTCCTGGAAGCTGTAGTCTCTGTACAATCTAATCTAGGCCTAGAGTGTTTTCAGCCTCTGATACTTACTATTGAATAAGTTCACCTCTCTCTAGCTCTTTCTGATCTCTAGCTGGCTGACTCAACTCAGCTGATCTGGCTCAAACTCCTCTCCAGTCTAACCAATTTTATCTATCCCACTTGGCCTCAAATGTTGGCAGTCAGTTCTAATCTTCTGGCTCCTTTTCATTCTCTGGCTTGTTCTATCTTTATATCTATGTCTAACTTGTTCTCTCTGTAAAACTCTCCCATCTAAAAGGTGCCCCCTTTCTCCTTCCTCTTTTTTCTCTCTGCACTACTCCTGAGTAGCATCTTCTTCCTCTCTCTTCTCATGAGAGTTTGGTATATCCTATTTTGTCAAATCAGTTTGTGTGCCACTCAGACACCACTTTCAAACATGAGTGTTTCTTTCTACAAACTAACTTTAAGTTCTTTGTTTGGAATTAAAGGTGTGTGTACTAAAGGTGTGTCTACATTCCAGCACAGGGATTAATGGTTTAATCTAAGGGCTAAGCCATACCACAACTAGAAAATTTTTTTCAGCAAATAACACAATCTTGGGGTTCACAGTGTGACCAAATATCCTGTAACAAACACGCTCTGCCATACCTTCTATATCATGAAACTATTCGTCACAGTTTCTATAGCTGCTGTGCTTTTTCATGCTCTTGCCAAATGTACACAGGATTCTAATTTGTCTACATCCTTCTTTGCTTTTGTTATTTATTTTGTAGTTATTGGGATATCTCACTGTACATAGAGTTTTTTGGGTGGAAGAAGTTTAACCAATGGTGACCTCCAACTCTTAATTCTCCTGACTTAGCCTTAAGGATGCTAGGATTATGGATGTCTTCTCCCAAACATGGATCTTTACGGTGTCTGGTTCTGATCGCTGTGTTGAGCATCTTTACCTGTGTGTGTGTGTAATGGAGTTTCCCTTTCTCAGCCACCAACTCCGTTTGAAATAATGTCTTTTGTTACTTACACTGATTTCACACTTCTGGGCCGAAGGCCCCCCTCCCTCCTCAGCCCTCCGAAGTAGCTAGAAATAATAAAGTCAGCAGACAGAATTATTCTACTAGGCATGTTTGTGTGTATCTGGTGGTAGATCCTGTTTTTGTTTCTAAATATTATTTATTATCGCTATTTATGTATTTGCATGTTGTGTAAAGCCAGAGGACAATTCTTTGGAATTGGTTCTGTCTATCCACCTTTCTTGAGTTCCAAAGGTTGAACTTGGGTCACTAGGTTTAAGTGCTCATACTTACTGAGCCATCTTGCTTGTCCCAGATCTTTGTCTTCTTACATATGTTTCCAGTTTTTTTCTTTTCATTAAAAATTTTTTTTTGTGTGTGGGGGTATATGCACAAGTGTATCAGGTGTTTGTAAGCTGTCGTATGATGCTGGAACCCAAACCTGCATTGCCAGAGCAATAACTGTTTTAACCATCTGTGTGTGTGCGGTGGTGGTGGTGGTGGTGGTGGTGGTGGTGGTGGTGGGCGCTCACATGGTGTGGAATTCAGAGGACAACTTCTAAGTGTTGATTCTCTCCACCGTGGTTTCTAGAGATCTGCCTCAAGTTGTTAGGCTTAGGGATAAACATTTTTTACTGACTTCTTGTCTTTCATCTTTTTTACTTCTTAGTGTTTTTAGTTCAACTCTTTGGCATATATGATACATAATGCTTCACAAATTTGGATGTCATCCTTGCACAGGGACCATGCTATTCATCTTTATATTCTTCCAGTTTTTTTAGTATATGTGCTGCCAAAGTAAGCTTCCCCATCCTTAGTATAAAATATAGAATGGGTGTTATATATTTTTCTACACCAACTTAATCATATGCTATATGTTATGTACCATATAACATATTGATAATCATTCCCATTAAGTATTGAAGTTGCAGGTATGCACCATTATAGTCAGCTTACTGATGAATTTTCATAAGTTGAACAAAGCATCCTCTTATTCCAAGTGTAATTTAACATAGTCATTCTTTATTTAGTGTATGTAGAGTGTACAAGTACACACAGAGACACATTTTTTTAGCCATGAATTATTTGGAAGTGGTTTTAGCTTTTAAGGTAGGGATTTTCCTGTTAGTATTCTGATATACGTGTATATGTGTGTGTGTGTGTGTGTGTATGTGTGTGTATACACATACATATGTGCTGATACACACATATTCTGTGGTGATGTGTGGTATTTGATTTTAATTAAAAATTTGGAGGGGATCGGTTGTGGTTGTGCATGTCTTTAATCCCAGCACTCGGGAGGCAGAGGACAGAAGCTGGTAGATCTTAATGAGTTCGAGACCGGTCTGGTCTATAAAACAAGTCTAGTACAGTCAGGGCTATTACACAGAGAAACCCTGTTCAGAAGAACCAAAGGAAAAGAACAAAAGAAAGAAAAATGGGATTACTGGATAAATGATCCAACAGTTAAAAGTGCTGCTCTTCCAGAGAACCCAGACTGACTCCCAGCATTTACATAGTAAGAACCATCTATAACTCAGGTTCTGGGGTACCCACACCCACACTGGCTTCTAGATGCCAGGCAGACAGGTGGTGCGAAGACATTCATATAGGCAAAACGCCTATTCACATCTAAAAAAATATTTTTTAATGCCTAGAAAATACTGAATTTGTCTATGTTTTTATGTTTAAAGTACTCAACTAAAGAATGCTATTTTTTTTTTCACAAGGCCAAATTTAGTCTAGTTGGGAATGTGCATTGTAGTTTGCCGTAGTTCAGTTGATTATTGCTTTTTAAAAAGCACTAGTCTCCAGCACAACATAACAAAAATTGGACTTTGTATGTAGCCCTGAGCATTTAGTGATCAGAGCCAGCACATGCTCATCAGCTCTTCAGTGCACTTTATCCTTCTGACGTGAGTTGTTGCAGAGGGTGAGACAGTTATTCTGCATACAGTCACTAAAGCTTTGATGACTATTTGAGACATGTCAGTCTGGAGCTTGCTCAGGCAGCAGGGTACTTGCTGAGAATGAGCAATGTCCTGGCTTAGATTCCCAGCTCTGTGAGACAGAACATTGTACATCTTAAAATTTAATTCCTTTTGCATCTAATTTTTAAGAAACCTATTTGTCACTCTTTGAAGTAAGCTGGTATTCTATAAAAATTTGAATGAACATGAGACTCAGGGAATATATTTATTTATTTTTGAGCCTGACAACATTCTCACTCCCCTTTAGGTCCTTTTAACAATCAGGAGATGGCCGAATGGTTTCAGGCGGGCTATTTTACAATGTCTTTGCTGGTGAAGAGAGCATGTGATGAAAGCTTCCAGCCCCTTGGTGATATCATGAAAATGTGGGGAAGGGTTCCTTTCTCTCCAGGCCCAGCTCCCCCTCCTCATATGGTGAGTATCTTCCCACTGCCCTGGGATTCACAGTAGATACAGGAGTACTTGTTTCTCTCTGAATGACAGCCAGGGTTGCAGTGAAGGAAGAAAGAATGGTAATTTCCTTCTCTTTTCTTCTTTGATACAGAATTTTGCAGTTTAACAGCTGGCCTAGAACTTGCTTTGCAGACCAGGTTGACCTCAAACTTGTGGTGTTTTCTTGCTCATACTGAGTTGTTGGGATTATAGGCATGAACTACCATACCCAACCTGGTAGTTTCATAAAGGAAATTGAGATGACAGTGGGCATTTTGAATGGGAGAATTGTATCCTGAACAGTGATGACCTTTTCAAAACTTGAGCGTTCATCTCTATGTACTGTATAAAATCTGTTGGTGGTTTTCTAACCAGTCCAGTAAAGAATGAGACCAATATCTTACCCTGATCTAACTTGTAGGTCCTTCATGGTCTGACTTTCCCTTTCAAAGTTCATGTCAAAGCTTTTATCTTCAGTGTTTCAACATGGTTGGCCTCTGAAAATTCCTTATTACACATACACTTTTCCTCTCACCTCTATTTCCTTCTTATTTCCGGCTTATAAAATTTATTGAATTTGAGGCTTATCCAAATATAAGTGCCACTGCTGTGTTAGGATATTTTGAAGGCATAATCCTTTAGCTGGGGATATTTTCCCTTGAGGCCAGCCAGCCTTTCCCCGTTGAGTTGCTAGTAGAGGCTGTTAGCTGTGTAACTGTCTATCTCCAGCTTTCTGGGTCCTTTTCAATAGAACGAGGAGTGGCTGTCCATTGATAAAAAGGATCATGGCTAATTTACTATGCATACTGGATTTCTGCGTAACCTACCATTGACTTACACAGCTATACTGAGGCTACCAGTCATATTTTCAGGGGAATTTTTTGATAGGTGACAGTGAATGTGATACATCTTCTGTCATTAAAGGATGACACTCACTGGCTTGCTGGCCATAATACTTTCTCTTCCATGATTCATACATTATTTTTGAGAATTGTTTCTTTTCAATCACAAGAACAATTATAGTGTATCATTACTCAAATTTACCTGACAAGTTTGAGCCTTATTTCCTGTCTTAAAGTTGAGATGTGACTTTGTTGTGTCAGGAGCTAAAAGCTGCTCCCATGGTTCTTGGCATGCTCTCACCCCTTGTCTTCTCCAGTCAGTGTTTGCACCTCTTCAGTTGAGTTTGTACCTAAGCCTCAATCTGTACACTTCAAGGGGAAGCCTTTGGGAAGTTCAGCTTCCTTGTTATCTGCTACCTCCTTCCTCAAAGCACTGAAGAGAGAGAGCTGACTTTCACCAGCAAAACTCTTAAAACCTAGGTTTTCATGTGAAGTGTTGACCTACCTTACTCTTGATGTCTCTGAATTTAGGATTCTTCTTGCTCTAACCCATTGTATGTCAGATGGCTTATTCCAAGCTATAATCAGTAAGAAAGAAAGATAACAAGTTCATACATGGTTTGCCTAGGGGTTAGTCTTATTTTAGGTTTTTATTTTTATTATTATATACCTTATATTTTCTTTGTCTCTATTTTAACTTTATAAAACTAAAGTTTTGGCCATGTTCCTTGAATTATTTTGAAATACAAAGAAAATACCATTAGCCTGTGTTTTACCTTCCGGTGCATTACTGGCATTAGAAATAAGGGAGGAGTTCTCATCCCATCAACTGATTAGTCACTTTACTCTTTTTCATGCTGTCCTGTTTCTGTGATTTCTATGTGATCTTTAAAACAAACCACCAAGATTTAAAGTGCTGGGTAATTTCTCAGTTGTAGTAACAGCTCAGTAGATGACAGTTGAGCTCTCAGTTTGAGGTAGTGGAGGACAGTGCTGAGTAAGGACCCCTTGTGACTTAGGCTGGTAACACCACCTTATTCCACTAGGTGGCATTGTTTAGTTTTTAAAGATGGGGCTTTTAATTAAAGGTTTGAAGGGCCCAAGTTTGGAGTAGGAAGCAAATACCATGGGTGTGTTGTGCTGTATACTCATATGCATACGTACGTGTGTGCGTAGGCGTGTGTACTTCCTGCCACTTATGCTCACTGCTGTTTATTTCATGGTGCTTCTTCCTGTACCTCTTTTCTCTCAGGGAGAACTGGACCAGGAACGCCTGACCAGACAGCAGGAGCTCACTGCCTTATACCAGATGCAGCACCTCCAGTACCAGCAATTCTTAATCCAGTAAGAGCAGTGATGCAGTAGGATGCACTGCAGCACCAAAGGAGCCTGACATAGAATCTGCTCCAAGTCTCACCTGTTAGAGTGAGAACTCAAGGCTTCTGTGATACTTGAGTAGCCTACTAGTGACGTGTGTACCACTGTCATCTCATTGTAGCTCGCTTTTTAACACTAGATTGCAGAGAATGGCATCAGGTTAGGTTTTCAGGATCTTTAGTTGCTGAAGAAAGAGCCAAACAATCATAAGGACTAAGGCACAGAGAAAAAAAACAGAGGAGAAGGTAGGAAGAGTTAAAAGAGTTTGTTGTTAGAAATGGTATAAAATAATGACCAGCTCACTAAGGTCATGGCCTTACTTTATTTTTTTGTGTTGAGATAGGATTGATTTAGCTGTATAGCCCTGACTGCCTTAAAACTCATGTTCTGCGGCCTTCGTCTCCTGACTACTAGCCTCATGGGAAAGGAGTAACGTTTGTGCAGGCAGATGGGTTAGCACTGTCTAGTGGTCGTAGCCTGCTGCCTGTTTTAAGCAACACATTGGATCATATGACTTACCTGTTTATAGGTTGTCTATGACTGCTGTTAAGTTACAGGAGAACTGAGCAGTTGCACCGGTAAACCTGAACATATTTACTATTTGCAACTTTCAGAAAATATTACCCAAAAATTTACAAGCTGAAGCAGAAAATCTGAGAAAATTTTGTAGAAGTGATTTTAGTTTTGCAGAGTTCTTCATTTGGAAATAGGTGTTCAAATTTGCTTACACATTTACAATCTGGGAAATCTTGTGGGTGTTTGACAGTTTTTTGACATTCTGCACTATGCAGTATGCATATATCACACATGTCATTTGTTTCATATGTATATGTACACATGTATATATCTGTCCTTCAGGAACATCATCTATGATGTGGATCAAAATTTTTTGTGACTTTATAGAATTATAAAATATATTTGATTGTTATTACTGAGTGTGGTGGCTGGGGGAGGGGTGATTTGGGTTTTGTTTTCTATTCTTTCTGTCATGTGAACTGTATGTGGGTAGATAGGTAAATTTTTTTTTTTTTAACTTTTGAAGACAACAGTATGCACAGGTGTTGGCTCAGCAGCAGAAAGCAGCTTTGTCGTCTCAGCAGCAGCAGCAGTTGGCTCTTCTTCTGCAGCAGTTCCAGGCTCTGAAGATGAGGTCAGTGGTCCTTCCGTTATGTCACATTTGTGTGTGTGTGTGTGTGTGTGTGTGTGTGTGTGTGTGTGTAGGTAATTTTACTTTTACCCACGATAGCTGATAAAAAAAGATTGATAAGGCACACAGGGTCATGGTTCACTGAGATTCCCAAACCATTAAGGCAGGTCTGTTGGCAAAGTAATTGTGGAGACATTCTTTAATTTCTGCTACTTCAGATTTTTGTTCAGGGCGTTTGTCTCAGCTCCTGAAGTTGTATCAGTAGTTACTCTTCCAAAGCTGTACTGTGTCTTAATCAAAGTGCTTCACATTTCTCATGTGGGTCTTAGCCTGTCCTACAAGGCAAGCAGGTTAATGATAGAGTCCCTCCCTCCCTTCCTCCCTCCCTTCTTCCCTCCCTTCCTCCTTTCCTTTCTTCCTTCTTTCCTTCCTTCATTGGTTTGTTCGAGGCAGCGTCTCTCTCTATAGCCCTGGCTGTTCTGGAACTCTTTCTGTAGATCAGCTTAGCCTCAAACTCAAGAGATCTGTTTGCCTCTGCTTCCCAAGTGCTGGGCTTAAAGGTGGGTGCCACCATGCCTGACTTGGTCTCTATTGTAAAGAAAAGCAAACTGGACCCTTGAGGTATGAAGGATTGATTAACCTGATATATGAAAGACCTCAGACACAGAAGTGAAATGCAATTCTCGGCTGTCATTGTTGCTTTAAGGCATGGTCTCAACTGTACACCAGACTAACCTTGAACTTGGAGATGTTCCTGTCTTTCAAGAGTTGGGCTTGCACCAACATACCTACCTAGCTTTCATCAGTTTCAAAATAAAGCCTGATACTAGTGAAGTAGAAGCAGGTAGATCTCTATGAATTTGAGGCCGGCCTGGTCTATATCGTGAGTTCCTGGTCACCAGGTCTACATAGTGGGACCCTATCTCAAAAAACAACACAAGGCAAGAGCAACAAAGTGTTGGCGTTCCTAGACAGATAACCTGGGAGCCTGCTCACAGCCCCTCTGTATCTTATTTTCCAAGTGACAGGAACACATTGACTTTTTATTTCCCTTTTGCAGACTGTCTGATCAGAACATCATTCCCTCAGTAACTAGGTCTGTGTCAGTGCCAGATACTGGCTCTATCTGGGAGCTTCAGCCATCAGCCTCACAGCCTGCAGGTAAAAATTTAACTTTCCTTATGTTACAAATGAATGGATTTAGAATGTAATAATCATTTATATATTTCAGTTTTTAAAAAATGTCCTAGACATATTGATTCATTATTATTGAATTTTAAGAAGTTCCATCTTTAGTACATCCAAAAAAGGCTTTATAGGAAGTATTTAGCATATAAATTGTTTAAATTGTTGGAACTAGGTTTATGTTTTTGTTGCTCTAACTAATGTAGAAATTTGCATATGTGCGTACGTATTTGAGCATGTGTGTGTGCACACGCACGCATGCACACACACACACACACCAACTTTTGTTTTTGATGTCTTTTGAGGGTTGGGATGGAAATGAAGCCTAAGAACTGATGTTCTTTCTGTTGGACTTAAACATGAGTAATAGTAACCTTGCAGGGGTTGCCAAATTTTAGGGTGAGAAACACCCACTTTAAACCTTCACTTGTTCTGTTTTTGTTAGAAAACTTTGGAGTTGGGTTTTTAAAAATCTTGGTAATTGATGGAACAATTTGTTGTTACTGTATAATATCTACAAAAGTGGAAAGCTTGAATAACCAATAGTTCTTATAAGAGAGAGCAGTTGGCTGTTAAATTTTTAGGACCTATAACTTTGACAGCCTTTGTTTGTTTTTTAGTGTTGGTTGACCTTACAGGGTATGACAGTAGATAGCTTAGTGTCCTCCTTCTGAAACCTTCCCGAAGAAGAGATTAAAGCAGAACTGTCATACTGTGTATATATATTGTGTGTGTGTGTGTGTGTGTGTGTGTGTGTTTTGTGTGTTTCTGTATGGTGTGTATGTATGTGGGCATAGATAACACAGTACATTCATGAAGGTTAAGACACCTTGTGGGAGTTGGTTCTCCACTACCTTGTGAGACCTAGGGGGTCACACTCATGTCATGAGGCTTGATGACAAGGGTCTTTTACCACCGAGTGAGTCACCGAGCCAGCCCACATTATTCTTTTCTTAGTATTCATTTATACTTAGGATGCTAAAATATTCTTCAGTGTTTCAAAGCTTCTAAATATTTCAAACAATTTATATATAATCATTTTAAATGGTTTAATTGGTTTTATGTACACTGTATTTAGTTTGCGTAGATAGATTGAAATAGGTAGGCAGAGAAATAGAGTAGTGAATGTCTGGGGCTGTAAATTTAGTGGTAGAATACTTGTCTAGCATTTGCAAAACTTAAATTTCTCTAGTATGGCAAAAAAAAAAAAAGGAAAGTAGAGAATTAGTGTGGACAATTTTAACTAACAATAAGAAAATAGACTTAGAAACCTTTATTGTATTTTGTTTTTCTTTGAGAGGTTTCATATAGCCTTGATCTAATGTGTAGCCAAGGCTGGCCTTGAACTCAAGATCCTCCTTTGAGCTCTACCTTCAAAGTGCTGGGATTACAGAAATTTATCATTACATTTGGCTTGGAATCCCTAGAGTTTACATCTACATCTGGTCCTGTGCTGTCTTTTAGATTTGACAGATCAAAGGTAATTTGTAAGACCTGCACAATGTCTTTCCAAGGAGATGTAACTTAAAACCATAAGGCGAAGAATTGAATAACATTTAATAATTCATGGTGTGCAAACACCTGGTTGGTTCTCTACTTGTATGGCTACTAGAAGGCCTCTGGCATTTGAATTGTTATATTGTCATATTTTTATCATGTTCCTTTTGAAGTTTTAAAACTAGTTCATCTTTAAGGACACAGACATATCAGGTACCTGTATGGAGTGGTACAAGGGTGAAATTGGTTCCTTAGTAAATGTCTCATACTACATTTTCTTTATGTTGTCTTGAGTATTGACGAAAACTTGCTAGCTTAATTTCTCTTAAAGCAAACAGCCAGGCACATGGTGGCACAGACTTTTAATCTCAGCATTTGGAAGGCTGAGGCAGGAAGAACTCACATTCTGGGCTGTTCCACACTATGTAGCAAGACAACCCCATGTACTCCTCCCAGACATAAACAGTTGTGTATGATGGAGCATGGTCAGGTTCAGGAGCAGCTCTGTTGTTATGCTTGTGGCTATGTGACTGTGCTACACTCTTGGACCTTTCTCAGTTTTGTCTTTGTCTTACAGTTTGGGAAGGTGGTAGCGTATGGGATCTTCCCCTGGACACCACAACACCAGGTCCTTCCCTGGAACAGCTTCAGCAGCTAGAGAAGGCCAAAGCTGCAAAGGTCTGAAACTTACTCTTCACTGCTGTGTGCCTGCCTTCTAGCTACAGAATGCAAGGCTTCATTTATGTCATTTCTTTCCTTTCCTCTAGCTACCTGTTCTCTTTTTAATCTGTCACCTCCATTCCAACATTGACACTTGATAGTCATTTTCTAGTATCTTCAGGTATGAAACCCGAATATTTAGCATGATCATTAGATCCTGGAGATGCTGACAGGCAAGTTTAGAACTTGGCAGAAGAGGGTGTCTATACCAGTGCATGGTGTGAGTCTAATGATTTCCTGGTTCTCACACCCCAGTAGAATCACATATGATGCATGTTATATCTCAAGAGGATACTGGTTCCTTCATAGAACCTGGAGTGTGGAAAGGACCATAGTGAGAGCTGTCTCCATAAATGAATGGGAGACTGTAGTTCTTCACAGTTCTTGACTTTAGAATCTCTAGTTCCTCAGTGCTTTGAGCTGAGGGCATGTGAATAGGAATAAGATCTTTCAGGTAGTCCTGTGGTGGGCAGGGAGATAAGCAGACACACTTACAGGGTACTCAAGGGTGTAGGAGGCACTATCCATCTTAGAGAGCTGATAGTCAGCCATTCCTAAATTAATTTGTAGTACTTCAGCATTAGTAGGGGTTTGGTTTTATTTGTGACATAATAGCACTATTGCAACTCTATCTTGGGAGTTGCTCTGTAGATCAAGTTGGCCTCAAACTTGAGGTGGACATACTGCCTCTGCTTCCCAAGTGCTGGGATTATCGGTGTATCCGCCATGTCCCAGCATGGGTGTTAAGATAAGAAAATTAAATTGCAGTTAAAGAAAATAGTTCTGGCTAGATAGATTAAAAAGCATTCAGGATTCAGGGAGCAGCTAAGTAATTTCATCTGACTGTGAGCCAACGTACAATCAGAGGAATAAGATGAACAGAGCTATCATGAATACCTTGCACATTTTATGATAGCATTTATTTTCATGTTGCCAGATCATCCTGTCTTCCCCTGTACCTTTCCCCCTTTAGGTTTTGAGCTAGAGAATTAAGAGTGGGAAGGCTGGGTAAGATCTTAGAATATATGTAAGAAAAGAGAAGACCTGGAGTGTAGTTGACAGTGGTGAGATTAGGAAACCCTGTGTTCATTCCTAGCATCCCTGCTGGTAGTTGTTGAAATCTTCGAGACACAGTTAGATCCCAGTAAGGAGTGTTTTGTAGGGACAAGTAAAGAAATACCAGATACACACTTTAGGACACTTCTGATATTACTCTTAAAGGTGACCAATTTGTGTCCCACATCTGAAGAGATGTGGCCTACTGTTATGTCAAATGAAGATGTGGTCAAAGTGGAAGGAGCATGCATGCATGTTGCTTAGAAGAGCAGAAAAGTGATTGATGTGCTCCCCTGGAGCTTAGAGTCAGTCAGGGGTTTTCTCCCCACATGGCAGCACAGCAGGCTGCTGCTGAGAGAATGGGAGATGTGCCCCTCATCTCTGCAGTTACTAGGTACCCCGTGCTTGCTATAAAGCTGACCAAAATTCTCTTTCATTGTTCAGCTAGAACAGGAGAGAAGAGAGGCAGAAATGAGGGCAAAAAGGGAAGAGGAGGAGCGAAAGAGGCAAGAAGAACTGCGGAGACAACAGGAGGAGATCCTTCGGAGGCAGCAGGAGGAAGAAAGGAAGAGAAGGGAAGAAGAGGAACTTGCTCGAAGGAAGCAGGTATATCGCTGGGTGTTCTGTACATAGAAGAAGCTCTGCTCCTTGGTGAAGGAGGGCCTTGGGTGATGTGCTCCCTTCCATATTAAGAGGAGTTGGGAGAGAAGGCTATAATAGTAGGATTAGAAGACTTACCTTCAGAAACAGCACCCACTGAAGTGCTAATCATTAGTCTTTTAATTTTTCATAAATTACTCATAACCTAATCAGATTTTAGACATTCCAGCCTTAGTGATAAAAACATGAAGTAATTTTTGGTGTGCAGCATTACTATTTTATAAAGTCAAATGTGCTTTCTAAAAACTGTGTGATGGCATCCTATGTTTTCACTGTTACTGAGGCCGAACCCCCGTCCAGGTGCAGGATTGCCTCATCTTCCCAAACTGAACATTCTTAAGAACAGGGACTTCTTCTTGGCCCCTGTTGTCTGCAGTTTTCTTGCTGTTTCTATGATTTTGACTACTCCGGGTACCTCATTCAATCAAACAGCCTTTGTCATTTGATGTCTGACTTAAGTTTGTGTCATTGTCATAGAATATGATCAGAATTTTTTTTCTTAAAGCTAAATAAATTTGTTATATGTAGATAGCACATTTTGATATATCTATATGGACATTTGGAGGACTTCATATGTGTATTTTGAGTATGTAAATAATGTTGCTGTAAACATGAGCATATAGATAATTGAGCCATCACTTTCAGCTCTACATATATACACACGAGAAGTATATTTACCACATGAGATGTGAATTCTATTATAAATTTTTTATGTGCTCATTTTCAGAGCATGAGGGTTTGAGTGTCTTTTTCTGTTTCCTGACACTTGTTATTTCTGCTTGTTTGCTTTTCCCAGATGGTATAGGGTCTTCACGGGGTTTTGGGTTACAGTTCCCAGATAGTATAGGGTCTTCACTGGGTTTTGGTTTACATTTCCCAAGTGATAGTGGGTTGAACATCTTTTCACATGCTCAAGTCATTCAGCTGAACGCTGAAAAAAATATATTTATCTTTGACTAAGACTTTGGCCCTTCAGACAAACCGTAGATTAACATTTCTTTTTTTTCTTTTTCTTTTTCTTTTTTTTTTTTTTTTTTTTTTGAGTCAGGGTTTCTTTGTGTAGCCCTAGCTGTCCTGGAACTCACTCTGTAGACCAGGCTGGCCTCGAACTCAGAAATTCGCCTGCCTCTGCCTCCTGAGTGCTGGGATTACAGACATGTGCCACCACATCCAGCTCCTCCAGTTGATTTTAATAAACCCTTTTAGCTCTCTGCTGGTGATTAGTATTTCAAAAACATGCAGGACAAACCCTCTCTACCAAAACTTCATAATTATCCCTAGATACAGGGTTTAGTATCAGGACCTCTTACAAACATGAAATACACAGATGCTCCAGTCTCTGATGTAGACTGTGTGTGCACAATCATGTCACCCCCTGAGTACCTTAGATTACTAACTCATCAGCATGGTGTGACTGCTGTGGGAATTGTTGTGCTGTCCTTTTAGAGAACAGTGACCCAGTATCGATGCATTTTCCTTCTCAAATATTTTCAGTCTTTGATTGAACTACTAGTAGATAACAAAAAGGCAATTGGGTGATCACTTAAGAAATAGGTCATTTGTACTTAGTGTTTCATATCTTGACTTTTGACATTAATGAATTATGTCATTATGGATGCCAGATGTTACTCATTTGCACAGATCCACACCATTACAGTGGCTGTACAAAGTTTGCCCTCTGAATTTATAGTTTAGCCAGCCCACCATAATGAGATACACGACTTCATCCCAATGTTTTACTGTTTCCTAGGATGTCTGTAAGTCTCTGCAGTGCTTTTGTTTTTAATCAGTGAGGCTAATTAGTTTTTTATGGTGTTTTTACTGTTTCATTTTGAGGAATTTGTTCTTAACTTGCTTAGTCTGCTTTTCTGCTGGAGTTTTGTAGACTCCAGTGGAAAATTCCACTCTGGTGGTCTGAAGTGTGGCTTTAGATACACGTTTGTGCTTGTTGGCTGTTAAGATGTTCTGTGAAGAACAGAAGGATCCATAATGAGACAAAAACAAATTTCTTGGAGTTACAGTATGCATCAGTGTAAGATAATGGTAGAAGGCTGGAGACATGCACAGCAGTTAAGAACACTGGCTGCTCTTCCAGAAGAATCAGGATTTGCTTCCAATTACCCACCGTGGTCCACAACCATTTATAACTCACATTCTATGGCAGTGGTTCTCAAGTTTCCTAATGCTCTGATCCTTTAATACAGTTCCTCACCCCCAACCATCAAATTATTTTGCTACTTTTATAATCAAAATGTAAATATCTGATATGTAGGATATCTAATACATAACTACCTCCATTCGGTCATGACCCACAGCTTGAAAACCACTGTGCTGGGGGATATAATGCCCTATTTACCCAGACAAACATGTGGTATATAGAGGAAGCCTGGTCTACATGGACAATCCCTAGGAAGTGGAGGAGATTAAAAAATACACATCTAATTCTATAGTACACAGTGTTCCCTGTGTGATTCTGACTAAAATTAAAGTACGCCACTATGCCTGGCTTTTTTTTTTTTTTTTAAATCTTAATATACCTGCCTTCTCAATTTAACATGGTACTTTTCACTCCAGAAAAGTACCTGGACTTCATTCCTAAGTACTGTTCTTGTACTTAGGAAACTTAGTAGTTCATCACCTACTTCTCTTCAAGTACTGGTAAGCCAGAGTTTCCTATGCACTTCACTCTCTCATTTTCTCTAGGAGGAGGCTCTGCGACGCCAGCGGGAGCAAGAGATTGCGCTAAGGCGACAGCGAGAGGAGGAGGAAAGACAGCAGCAGGAGGAAGCTCTTAGGAGACTGGAGGAGCGGAGGAGAGAGGAGGAGGAGCGGCGGAAGCAGGAAGAGCTGTTACGCAAGCAGGTGGCCAGACGTGTACTGTGATCTGTTTCTTAAAGCAGGGCGGGCAGCTCCTTACGCCTTCTCAAGGTGCTCAGAATCATCAAAAGAACTGACGCAGGCTTGTCACTTCTGTCTGTATTGTTTATCTCTTCAAATGAAACTTGTTTTCTGAGGGAAAAAGAAATACATCTCTGATTTTCTTCATCTCTATGGTAAAAGCACAAAAGCACACTATGGTGTGGGAATTTTAAATTTTATTTTTCATTTTGAGATGGTGTTGCTCTATGTAGTCCTGTGTGACCTGGAACTCACTGTATAGATTAGACTACCCCCAGTCTCACAGAGATCTGCCCACCTCTGCTTTCCAAGTGCTGAAATTTAAGGTATGCACCACCATTAAAAGAATAATCCATCCGTAGTAGCATGGATTACTGGGCTTTGTATTCTTCGTAGTTTATTTTGTTGTTGTTGTTGTTGTGGGTTTTTGTTTTGTTTTGTTTTGTTTTTTTGGTGGCATGCTTTAAAACATGAAAGCTTTTTAATTTTTGGTAATGTTTAGATTTCCACACTAACTTAGTTTTAGCTTTCTTAGATGTAGAATCTTTATGTTCTGAAGACACATTCTTTGTTAAGTAAAGGTTTACATCTTTGTTCTTCTTAGGCTGTGGCTTGTCTGTTTGCTTAGTCCGTCCTTAGTAGTATCTTTTTTACAATTTTAGAATTTTGTAGTTTTTTGAGAATTCATACACAAGTATACCGTATATCTACATTATTTCCACCCCTGCCTCTACCTCTCCAGCTCTTTCTTTGCCACTCTCCAACCCTTTTGCGCTCATGCCCTCTTGTTCTATAGCTACTTATACTTGTATACTTACCTAAACAACCTACAGAGTTCACCCAGTGTTTAGATTTGACCACTTAGGACTGGTAATCTTATTAGGGGAGCTTGCCTCTGGAGAAAACTGATTCTCCTTCTCTTGGGAGCCTTTGACTACCTGTAGCTCTTTATAGAGGAGAGAACTTTTCTCTGTAAATGTTTTCTCTATCTGTTGGTATGTTAATGTGGCCTTTTCAAGACTCATGTAGTCAGCCATACTGAAAGTTGGTATAGCATCTGTGCTGTGTCTCTAAGGCATTGTCTTGTAGCAGTTGTCCTGATCCTTTGGCTCTTCCAATCTTACATGATGTTCCTTGAGCCTTAGGTGCATAGGATGTAGATGTCCCTCTTGGAACTGGCCATATTACAGTCATGAATTCTCTGGATTTTGAACAGTTGTGGATCTCTGTAGTAGACTACATCTACTGCAAAAGAACTTGCATTGATAAGGGGTGGAAGCTGTACTTAGTCTGTGTATAAGCATACAGTTGGAAGCTGTAATGATTTAGGAAACTGGTAATAGTATGTTCTCCACCAGGGCCTGTGACTGACCATTCTAGCCACAGGTTCTTTGCTAAGCTTATAGTACAGGCATGAGTTCTCTCCTATTTAGCAGCCTTAAGTCCATTTAGACAGCTCTTGATTACTGCCAAGATGTAAGTGCCACTGTTGTATTACTGGAAATATCTTTCCCAGCTTGCCATTGTTGTAATGTATAGGTTTCAGAGCCCGGGTAGGGCTGTGGGTTACTTTTCTCATCTGGTTGCCTGCATAGCACCTTCTGACACTATGAAAGCTAGGGAGGAGGCTTCTAGGTTAGTGCCGGCTTGATCTCTCCATTTCTGTGATCATAATGTGCTGTCTTTAGCAACAGGTTCTTACCTTCAAGTTCTAGGAGGCAACCAAGGATAATGGTAATAGCCTCTATTGCCTTTGGGGGTCTCTCAGTTCCCTGACCAACAGCTGGAAGGGAAGTGTTCCTTACTGGCACTTGGATTTTTGTTAGATTGTCTGTGACTCCTGGGCAGTGAAAACAGTATCTCTTTCTGTTGGATGACGGCCATTTGTGAAACTTTTTTCCTTACTACTAGCCTGCAGTAGACAGCTGAACACTTCTCAGTTCTTTCAGCTGCTCCATTGTGGTTCAGTCCCTATGTGGCTTAGGTCAGCCACTGGATTCAGCAGTGTTGAGGGCTTGCTTGTCTCATGTGGTCCTTCCATCTTCCCTCCTTTCTAACTCCTTTGTCCTAGAACCAATGCTTTGGCATCTCATGTTACTTAGACTTTGTGAAACTATATAGTACCTTCAGGAGAAAAGCTGTAAAAGTACAAATACTATGTTTTGGGGTATTTGTTTTTCAGTGTTAGGGATTAAATCTGGAGCCCGGTATGTATTAGACAAGTGCTCTTCTACTGAGCTAAGTCTCCAACCACAGAAAGGACTCTTGTTTCACCTTGGTGTTATATTGTTGTTATTGTTAATTTCGTTAGATTGGATTTTCTGTTTTTGATTCTTTAAGTTTGTTAAATGCTTTTAGGTTACATATAGGACTTCTGTCCAGTCATGGTATTCTGACATTGAGGAAAGCCAGAACCCCAAAGCAGTGCATTCTAATATTTAAGATAAGTTTGTTTTTTTTCTAAAGATTTATTTATTATATGTGTACACTATAGCTGTCTTCGGACACACCAGAAGAAGGCGTCAGATTTCATTACAGATGGTTGTGAGCCACCATGTGGTTGCTGGGATTTGAACTCATGACCTCTGGAAGAACAGTCGGCACTCTTATCCGCTGAGCCATCTCACCAGCCCCGATAAGTTTTATCTTTAGAATAGTTTTAGATTTTTAAGTAACTTGGGAATATAAGAAAGCACCTATATGTATCCTGGGTATAGTTCCCCTGTTGTTAATATCTTATATTAGTATGGTACATTAGTAATAGTTCTAAGGCCAATTAATTATTGTTATCAAAACTACATTGTTTATTCAAATTGCTTAACAGTTTTCTAAACATCCTTTTCTGCTACAGTGTTCCAGTCATAACTAACCACATTACATTTAGCTGTCATGCTTCCCCACGTCCTTCTTGGCTGTAACAGTTTATTAATTTTTTGAAATACGTTTTAATTGAAATAAAATTAGGTCATTTTTCCTCTTCCCCTTCCTCCCTCTAGCCCCACCTAGGTACTTTCCTTTGAATCCCTTCCATGCTCTGGTGTGTGTGTGTGTGTGTGTGTGTGTGTGTGTGTGTGTGTAATATTGCTGAGTCTGGGTTGTTGTTTGTATATATAGTTTCAGGGCTGACCACTCTTCATTGGACAACTAGTAAGGGGCTCGTCTAAGGCTGGGACCACTTCCATCTTAACATGTCCCTTGATATTGCCACTGTTTCTGTCTTGTTTATGTAGCCATTTCTAGGAGAGACTGTTTGACAGCAGGCTTCCAGGTGTTCTGGCTCTTACAGTCCCATCTTCTGTGATATTCTCTAACCTATGGATGCAAGAGCTGTGATGCAGATGTACCCATCAGACTTGGGCTTCTATGGCCTATTGATCTCTGCATTGTTGTGTCCATGCATGGATTTTGTTGTTGTTGTTGTTATTGTGTTTGTTTTGTTTTTGTGATATTCTCCATTTGCTGTAAAGAGCGGCTTCTATAATGAGGAATGGTAGCTATACATACCTGTAAGTATTAGGATAGAATTTAAAATTTGCAGTAAGGAATTATTCTGGCCTAGCAAACTGGTGGTAGTAGATTCTTTGCTAAGGTCCATGACCTCGCTAGCCCCTAGAATTAGGCTGGGTTTTCATTGTTAGGCATGATTCCCCCTTTGAGTGGATAGTACATTTAGACAGCTGTTGGTTGCCACTGCCATATGAGTGCCCTTCACTGTGCCTTTTTGCATACCTTGCCAATACTGGTAATTGTTACATAGTATCTTTGAGTATTTAACTTAGCTCAGTCTTGCTAAGTATATGTGCTACTACTGAACAGCTGCATCCTTCCCCTTTCTTTGATTTTTGATGACCTTGGTAATGTTCTGAAATATGTTTCAGTCTTATAGGCTAACCCTTTACTGAATTCACTGGAGTTTGAGGTGTAGGGCAGAAAGATCACAGAAAGTATTGTGTTGTTTTCTTCAGTGCCAGAGAGTCAACCCAGGACCTCGAGAATGCTAAGCAAACCATCAATTCCTGAGCTACAAGCCCAGATTCGAAGGGGTGTTTTCATTATGTCTTATGAAGGGTACATGTAATATATTAACAATATATTAGCTTATAGCTGCTAACCTTAATCACTTAGCTGGTTCTAAACAAAAATTCTTTTAAAAGCCAAAAATTGTATTAGAAACACAGCATGTGTGCTAGTCAGAGCCTGCTACTGGCTACCTTGCTCATTTTCTGGTGCAGTGTTACCCTCCCTGTCTCACTTTTTTCAGGGTTCTGGGGTGAGGTTTTGAGGCAGGGTGTGTATTACTGTGTACTCTAGTTTGGCCAGGAACTTGAAATATCTAACTTAGCCTCCCAAGTGCTGGGGTTATAGGTCTCTGCCCCCATACCGATCAATATTATTAGAAGACTTTAGGAAGTAGTCCGGTTTTTAGCAGAATTTTATGGACAGAGGAGTAAATGCTAGAGTTAGTACACTTCAGAGTACAAACCCTGAAACCTCCTCACATGCCAAGGAGATCTGGCTGTAAGCCCACTGAACATTTTGCTCTAACTCAGTGATATTGTGAGGGCTCAGGTCACTTACACATCTCCGTTCCAGATCTTAGGGGGTTGGGGGACTGACTCCTACTTTTGTGTTCTTTACCTCAGGTTGGACTTTTTGCATGGGATCCTCTTGTTCAACTTCTGCCCAAAAAGGGAATAAGTTTTCTCTATATTCTTTTTTGTTGTTGTTCATTAAGGGTGTCTTTAATAGAATTCTCCAAGCAGATGTCACCTTGGCCTAAATCTTTACTGTTCCTAGTTACATTTGGAACCTTTGAAAACAAAGTATAGCATTTTAAGTCTCTGAGGTGGCAGATTTGCAAGAAATATGGATGAAAAGAATGGTTACTAGTTAGGCTGTAGGCTATAGGTTTTGTTTGTAATGGACATGTCCCTCTTGGGGGGATGGGGCAGTGGCAATGATAGTCTCGAGGTGTCTTTGAAAGAAAAGTTACAAAGGAAATGTCCTACCAGAGGCTCACAGCTAATCTCTACTTAGGGAATGAGTTGTCTGGACAAAGAGCATTGCAGGTGTAGCAAACCCTTTCTGCCAAAGCAGGGCACTTAGCACTGAGACGAACGAACCAGGTGACATAGTGAGCTGGTTTTGAGGAAAGTCACTGTCTCCAGGCCCAGCTGAGGACTTAGTGGCTTCTTGTAAAGCACCCTGGAAAGCTTGCTTAGCTCATAGTACTGAAATGACATTTCCAGGAGACTTTGTCGCAGCATATGGTGAGTGTACCACTGGCTGGTTTTGTGTCAACTTGATACAAGCTGGAGTTATCACAGAGAAAGGAGTTTCAGGTGAGGAAATGCCTCCGTGAGATCTCAATTAGTGATCGAGTGGGGAGAGCCCATTGTGGGTGGTGCCATCTCTGGGCTGGTAGTCCATCCTGGGTTCTATAAGCAAGCAAGCTGAGCAAGGCAGTAAGTAACATCCCTCCATGGCCTCTGCATCAGCTCCTGCTTCCTGACCTTTTGGTGATAAACAGCAGTGTGGAAGTGTAAGCTGAATAAACCTTTCCTCCCCAACTTGCTTCCTGGTCATGATGTTTTATGCAGGAACAGAAACCCTAAGATAGTGAGCTACTTTTGAAATCAGAACTTCTATCACAGACCTTCCAAGTGACAGTTTTATAGTCTGTGACCCCTGTAAAACCTGTTTCTTCCTAGTGTCATACTAAACAGGATTTTGCTTTTATCATTTCTGTATACCATCATGATTGACACCTTAAAAAGCAATATGGCTTATCCCTCTACAATTAATAAAACATTGTTTTCCTCTTTGGTTTTTCTTCTGCAAAGGAAGAGGAGGCTGCCAAATGGGCCCGGGAAGAGGAAGAAGCCCAGCGCCGACTGGAAGAGAGCAGGCTGCGCATGGAGGAGGAGGCAGCCAGACTGCGGCATGAAGAAGAGGAGCGAAAACGGAAGGAACTGGAGCTGCAGCGGCAGAAGGATCTGATGCGCCAGAGGCAGCAGCAGCAAGAGGCTCTCCGAAGGTTGCAGCAGCAACAGCAGCAGCAGCAGCTTGCACAAATGAAGGTATAATTCTAGATACAGGAGGACCCACTTGGGTTAAATATTAGGTTGGCTATTTGGCTTATCAACAAAACAATAGGATGCATACATGTTAAGTGTTTAAATGAAAGCCGTACACATATGAGGGTGGAACAAGCAGTGGTCTGGTACAAACAAGTTAGTCAGCTTGGTTCTTTTCAGTAGGGTTCTGTGGCAGTTGCAGTCACTCCTCTACCATTTTAACACCACTCACAGAAAAACTGAAAACAGATTGAAAAGAACATTCAGCTGCTGGGAGAGGAGCAGGCACAGCACCCTACTCTTCTAGTGGGAACCATGGCAGGGCTCAGAACAGGTGCCTTTGGGGACTTATTAAAAATTGGGTAAAAATCAGGCCAAGGATGTGGTAACACAGATCTTTAATCTCAGAACTCAGGTGACAGAGGCAAGCAGATCTCTTGAATTACCGGTGAGTGTGGTTTACATAGCAAATTCTTGGCCAGCTACATAATCTCCTTGCCCCCTTCCTTTTTTTTTTTTTTTTTTTAAAGTGTAAGGAAGTGGAAGACTATTGAAGGTGAAAATGAATACTAACAGTCTGCTAGAAAGGGTGTGGTGGTGAAGAGTAAGGAAGGGCCAGTGGGAAAGAGCTGCCTTGATCCAGTTGGAAGGGCAAGCTCGTTTGTTGACTGCCTAGATCTGAAGGCCGTAGGCCGAAGCTGGAGTATGGCAGAGCATGTACTAGGGCTGCTCCAGCGGTGGTGAGTTATGCTCTGCTAACTTCATGTTGAACCTGAGATTAAGATTAGTCTCTCCTGTCTTCAAGGAACTCACAGGATAAAGATGTGAAGAGGGACTTGGAATCCAGTATAGTGAGCAGAGAAGAGGAGATGACATTAACAAGGCAGTGGTTCTCAGATCTATCCCCTGGATCTTTTAAGACAAGAAAATTATGATTAGAACTCAGCAAGCTTGTGTTTAACTATAAACTCTTTCAAGGGACTCTAATATTGGTAAAATATGAGAGTCACCATCCATTCAGACGCCTTCCTGAGCTAAGGCAGCTTTGGAACAGTCATTTTAGGAATAGAAAGAACTTTCAAGTTGAGTTTGGAGATGAGGTTTATGAGAGAGGCATTACAATGAGCAAGTCTTGAAAGTTAGAAACACTCTAGGGGAAATCTTGAAAGCAAGTTGGACAGATGGCTCAGTGATTAAAAGTTCTTGTAAGCTACTTTCCCAGAGGATCTAAGTTCTATTCCTACTGACTACATTACAAAGCTCCCAGACATGAGCTTATGGTGTGAAGGAAACTATTGCTCCTGGAGCTGGTCCTCACTTTCCCATGTGTTTCTTGAGGACTTAGCTCAGGTCCCAAGGCTTGGTGGGAGCCATCTTGGTGGCTGCAAAAGACCTTTTTAAGAGACTGTATTGCAGGCTGTGGTAACTGAGGTAAGGGGAAGACAAAGCTCTGAATAGTTCTTACCATGTATACCTGCTTCCTTTCTTTATCCAATAAAGATTTGAGATAATTTACAAATAAGCCTTCTAAGTGAAGATAAAGATAGTCCCCACCCTCCCTTTGTCTGTTAGCTTCTTCTGATCCTTTTTTTTACCTCATCAAAGGACCGCTTTGAGAAAACTGCCATACTGTTACCATATTGGACCAGAATGGCTAAGGGCTGAGCTCGGTGATCTGTTGAGGACATTCATATTGTTAACATTCATGCCTATACCTGGCACTGTCACCTCTGTCCTCAACTGTCTCTGCTGTTTGTAGACCCATTTTCCTGGGGAGCTGCTTAGTTTTTGGGTGTTTTCATCCATGCTAATAATACATATTAAACTAAAAAAATTGGGTTAGCATTGGGGTCTTTGGTGTTGCTTTTTGCTTAAGCATCGTAAGATGTTTCTAAATTTGATTTTACCATTTTATTGACCAAAGAACACAGAATTCTCTTTAGAAAGCCAGACTTTGAAAATTTAGGTTTTCAGGACCACATGTTTATATTCTGTTTTGCTAATTAATGTAAAGGATAAAGTAGAACTTTTGATGTTTAAAGCAAGGTTAATTTTCATGTCTGGAGCTCCGCAGCCTGGTTGTGCTAGGAGCAACTCCCTTCATGAGAGACTGGATGGAACCTGCCCAGCCTTTCATTTGCTTTCTGCCACAGCGTTCTGTTCAGAAATTCTGGCTTTCAACCCACTCCTTAGATGATGGCCTTTTATGGATTAAAAAAATCTTCAACTCATTTAGTCACACGCTGTCATTCCTTTTGATTTTGACTCTGCTGCTAGATGTTCAGTGTAACAGACTTCCACCCAAATGGGAGGAACATGGAGGCATTAATGCATATGTGTACTTTTTAATTTTAAAAAGTATTTTATTTTACAATATAAATATAGTTATTTTAAAAATAAACAAAGGTCAGGAGCACAAGAAACACAAGAATAATGTGGCAAAGGAGTTTTGAAATGAATATTGTAAAGTTGAGGAGAGTAGATGATCTGGGCATAGTGTTGTCACCCTTCCTTATTTCCTGACGCTCGCCCACTTTGCCATGTGCTTGTTGTTTTTAGCTTCCCTCTTCATCAACGTGGGGTCAGCAGTCCAACACAGCAGCATGTCAGTCCCAGGCCACACTGTCATTGGCTGAGATCCAGAAGCTGGAAGAAGAACGAGAACGCCAGCTTCGAGAAGAGGTAAGCAGTAAAGGCATCCTGGGTCGGTATTCCAGGCAGCTCGGCATACTGTGGACTAACAGCTCTGGACGGTTACTCTCAGAATTGCTGTATTCCAGAATTTGACTCAGTATTACTAAACCTTGTAACATGGTTTGGGCCCTTTGGCTTATATGAATAATTTAATAGGAGTAACATAAGATTGGGTAATATAACTGTTTCCTGGGACTTTTTTTTTTTTTAAGTTTTTTTTTTAGATTTCTTTTTATTATCATATGTGTCTGAGTGTGTTGCCCACATGTGTGTCTCTTCATCACATGTGCTGCTGCTTGAGGAGGTAGTGAGCCTCCGTGTGAGTCTGGGAGTCCAACAGGTCCTTTGCAATAGCAAGTGCTTTTAACCACTGAAAGTTCCCAACAATCCTGGAACTTTCTAATATAGCTTTTCAGCTTTTATTTACTTCATAAATAAAAGTAGATAGCCTTACACTTATGTCCATACAGATAGCACTAACGAATTTAGTGGGTTGTTTTTTAAAATAAATAAAAGGAAGAGGATATGAGATTGGGAGGGATGTTGAAGTGAGTGGGAGACAGACATTTCCAAAATCTATTATATGCATGTGTGACGTCAAATAATAAGAAAAAAAATACTATTGAAAAATGGCATGGGGTGTTGAGAACTGTGGAGAAACAAACAACATAAAGGGAGAGAGGGAAGTGAAGACAGCAGGGCTTGTTTTTCTGCCTTCCTAAAGCTGAAACCTGTTAATAAAGTTCCTCATGTTGTGGCGACCCCCAGCTATAAAATTATTTTGTTGCAACTTAACTGTAATTTTGCTACTGTTATGGATAGTATCTGGTATGCAGGATCTCTTGATTACCCCTGTGAAAGGCTCATTTAACCCCTTCAAAGGTGTGGAGACACACAGGTTGAGACCCGCTGCTCTAGGGATATTATTTGCTGAAAGCTTTTGCTGCTTTTGAAGAGGGCCCAAGTTTGATGCCTCGCACCCACGTGGAGGTTCACCACAATCTGTAACTTCAGTTCCAGGGAGTTCAGTGCTCTTCAGTCCTGTGCTGGTGCTGGACGAACATGGTGCACATACATAACTGCAGGCAAAATACTCATACACATTGATTTTTAAGGGCAGACCCTATTTTTTCTTGTTCGCTTTTATTGAATTTTACGTATTTATTTTGGTCCCTTGCTTTTAGCTCATGAAGCATGTACTAAATGTTTAGTATTTGTTAAGGGTCTCAAAAGCTTATCAAAGGATCTGCTATACATGTCATTGAAACAATTGGTTTTTCTATGGGCTGTTTGTTGGGAGCACCTTCCTTCATTTATGCTTCAGTTTATTGGGTGTACTACACCAGTTATTAATAATGTGCTTTCCAGCTAGATAATTCTATCTAGATATTTATTTGTATATGTGCACATACAGACGAAAGACAACATCAGGTGCTTTGTTTGCTTTCTTTGGTTTTTATTTTGTTTTGAAGACAGTATCTCACTCCCTTGTAACCAAGTAGGCTAGGCTGGTTAGCCCATGAAGCCCAGGCACCTGCCTGTCTCCTCCTCTGTAGTGCCAAATTGGTGAGCAATATGGGCTTCAGGGACTAACCTCGGGTCCCCCAGCTTGCAGAGCAGGCACTTCGCTCACTTAGCTGTCTTCCCTAGCCCTACTTTATGATTAAAAAACCTTGTCTGTATCTGTTGTCCTTTACTGGTTTATGCTTTTAAAGAAGTATATGTAGCTGGGCATGTGGTACACACCAGCAGCGTCAGTGTTTAGGAAACAGGCAGAGAGTTTCAGTGCCAGATTTAGTTGGGCTCTGTATAGTGAAATCCCATCTCCAGTTCTCACACAAACAAATGTACAAAAAGTATATATTTACTTTCATTTTGATAGAACTTTGAGAACATTTATTTCATTTCTGCACTTAATCCAAAAAACCTTCTTCATTTGTAAGAATTCTGTATTTAGTCTTTTGGTTTTCTTCTCAGTACCACTTGGCATTTCAGTCTTAATATAGCCAAAAGAATTAACCCCATTTGTGTTTTAAACAGCTATTGTGTATTAGTATTCTGTAGTGTCCTGATGTTTATAACTAGTGTAAAAACAAGTCCCGAGGTGGCTGTCCTTTTCCAACAGCAAAGGCGGCAGCAGAGGGAATTGATGAAAGCTCTCCAGCAGCAGCAGCAGCAGCAACAACAACAGAAACTCTCAGGTTGGGGGAATGTCAGCAAACCTGCAGGTACCACCAAGTCTCTACTGGAGATCCAGCAGGAAGAGGCCAGGCAGATGCAGAAGCAGCAGCAGCAGCAGCAGCAGCAGCAACAGCAACACCAGCAATCAAACAGAGCCCGGAACAGCACAGTGGGTTTCTTTTCCTGAACACATGCTTGTCGACTGCTTCTTGGCTATCTTTTCAAACTATCTTTTTGATATTGTTAACCAAAGTCTTTTTGTCTTTTTAACAGCATTCCAACCTGCACACCAGCATTGGGAATTCTGTATGGGGCTCTATAAACACAGGTCCTCCTAACCAATGGGCGTCTGATCTAGTCAGTAGTATCTGGAGTAATGCAGACACCAAAAACTCCAACATGGGGTTTTGGGATGATGCAGTGAAAGAGGTGGGACCTAGAAATTCAACAAATAAAAATAAAAACAACGCCAGTCTCAGGTAGGGCTCTCCTGAGTACAGCCATGTACTTTGATTGGGGGGGGGGGGAGAGGAGGGAAGGTGGGAGATGGGGTATTAATTAGGCACAGTGACTACTTTCATCTATGCCTGGGCATGTAACTCATAATTTTGGTGATTATTTTCTACCCAGTGAAACACACTTGGTTGTTCCCTGGGCTTTTCCTACTGCTGAATACTTAATTCCTTGCCTATTACATGGTGACTGTCTGATAATAATAATTAGAGAACACTTTTTGTTGTTAACAATGTTTTCTCTAGGTAACATAGGTGGGTTTTTTGTTTATTTTTTCTAATTTGTATGTTTAAGCTGTACTAGAATGAGCATTCCAAATACTTTTGCTCTAAAGTTACTATATGGCAAATTAGTTATTTCATCTTCATCTTTCTTTCCTTGATAGCCAGTGCTGTTGAATGAGCATGGGTCTGGTCCATTCATGAACTCAGATCCCAGCACTGACACTTAGTAGCTGTGTGACCTTGGGCAAGAGAGAACCTCTTTTGGGCCTCAGTTCCCTCATGGGTAAAATGAAGATAATAACTTTATGAGTGTAGTTGTAAGGAGTAAACAAACACACGTGAAGTAGTAAAGTGCCTGGCATATAGTAAGTACTTAATAAATGGTGGTGGTGTCACATTCATTTTGGTTGAAGACTTGAAGAAGGTAAGCACGTTAGTTTACTGAGCTCCTTTGCCAGGCACTGTCATGCTCCAGGCCTTTGCTCGAGTGTCTTCATTCCTTATGAGAACCCAAAGAAATATTGGCACCATTTTGCATATGAGGAAACTGAGGCTTAGTAAATTAAACAGCTTACCTAAGGACATGGAGGAAGAACTTCATTATTTTCTCAAAATAGAAGCCCTATAGCCTAGGATTTTAGCAGAGGCTAGTTAGTAAGGAGGTATCCAGTCAAAATATTTGAATTTTTTTTCTTGTATAGATCTAAGAATTGGCTTACTGGGCAGCTCTCCATGTTGCCTGTACAGTATTTATGGTATTATAGTATCATCACGTAGTAACAGTTTCTGGGAATATAATATCGCCCTATTGTTTTGCTTTAGTAAATCTGTAGGTGTGTCTAACCGGCAGAATAAGAAAGTAGAAGAAGAAGAAAAGTTGCTGAAGCTCTTTCAGGGAGTAAATAAAGCCCAAGATGGATTTACCCAGTGGTGTGAACAGATGCTTCATGCCCTTAATACGGCAAATAACTTGGATGGTAAGAATTGGGGAGGGAATCCCAGCATGTGGATTCACAGAGCAGGACCTACAATGAGGCTGGCAGGTTGGAGCAGTAAGCCAGAATGTAGATGATGATTCTGTGGGGGCCAGACAGCACCGCCCATTAAAAACTTGAAAAGTCCTATAAAACTATGCTCACGTAAACTGTGAGCAGTTACCAAAGATTAACGCAGCTGAGGCTGCCTTAATAATGAGCAGGACAAAGGAAGTCATTGTTTCCCATTTCCTGGGAAATACTTGCAGCTACATTATCAAGTGTAAGAGAAACTTAAATGTCACAGTTGAGGACCAAAGTCAGCCTGCCCAATAGAGTACCAAAGCAATGTGAATGAGTAAGTAGACTTGCTTTGTACGGGCTGAAACTGCAGAAATAAAAGTACAATTTCAAGAAAAGCATGTTTGCAAACAGAGAGCTAGCTCTTCAGATGGAAGAGTCCCCTTCCCACCCCTAGATGATCAGCAGTGGCTGTTGGTCGTACCATAGAAGGGATTGTCTTAGCTGAGAGACCAAGGTGATAGCTGCCCAAGGCCAGCAGTCGCTAACATTGAACAGTGAAGAGCTGACTGGCTCCTTTGCGGCATTGGAACGTTAACTGAGCGTCTGAAGGCCGTCAGAGACAGCAGATTTGCATAGGAGTGATGCCTGCCATCCATTAAGCACCTACCATGTGCTGGGCACTAGCTGGGCTAACACGATGTTATCCCAGACAGACACTTATATTTTTGCAGTAAATTGTGAAGATACCTTTACAAGGTAGGTGATATTATCCCCATTTTATAAATTAGGAAACAGAGGCTCAGAATGGTTAAGTAACTCATCAAGGTCACACAGCCAGCAGACTTCAGAATCAAGTTTTAAACCCATGTCTGTCTAACTCTGGTGTTTGTGTTTTTCTCTGAAACCACACAATTTCTATTTTCCACTTAATTCTCTCTAAAACATGTAATACCCCAATTAATTACAGTTTTCAGAAGATGTATGTCTGGATTTTAAGTAATTGTCATGGTAGCTGGCGTCCATCATTGTACTTAATACCTTGAATTAAAGGAAAGAAGGGAAGAATCCTCAAATTAGTTTAGTTTTAGACACATCAGTCATTGTAACATGTAGATCAGCCAACATAACGTTTAGTTAAGTCCGGTGTGTGTGATGCATTTGCTGCTCTTGTGGAATTCTCAGCACTGATGGGTCTCCTCCATCTGTATTAGACAGATGAGAGTCTCCCACATCAGCTGCGGAGCTGTCACGCCCCTGCCTGCGGTAGTGTGGTGACATAGTAACCCGGAGGCCAAGTCTCCGTGCATGGGGCTTGTTTTATTATCAGGTCTCACGTGGTCTTCCCTCTTCTACTGCAGTTCCCACGTTTGTTTCTTTCTTGAAAGAAGTGGAGTCTCCTTATGAAGTCCATGACTATACCAGGGCCTACTTAGGAGATACTTCTGAGGCCAAGGAGTTTGCCAAGCAGTTCCTTGAGCGCCGTGCCAAACAGAAAGCCAACCAGCAGCGGCAGCAGCAGCAGCAACAGCAACAGCAGCAGCAGCAGCAGCAGCAACAGCAGCAGCAGCAGCAGCAGCAGCAGGTATAAAGTAACAGTGTGCCGTCTGTGAGAATAGGAATGCCTGTAAATGTTGAGAAGATAGAGAAGTTAAAACAACAACAACAACAACAACAACAACGTTTTTATGCATCTAAAACTTTTCAAAATCTGTGTGTCCATCACAGTATATGTCTGTGTAAATGTTCCAGATAGCAAATACAGCCAGGGTACCTGAGTGTGTTTTCTTGATTCATATATACGGTTTAGTTGGGCTGTAGATCATAACACATGTATTCCTGTATTCAATCCTGACAGCAGTGTCACTATATATGGGCTATGACAGGTTTTTCCTGTGCTGTTGAAGGGGATGTGAAGATACAGTTGATCTTTGTTCCTTGTTGTAGCTTTGTTCTAAACCAGTGCTTCTCAGCCTTCCTAATGCTGCAGCCCTTTAATACAGTTCCTCAGGTTGTGGTGACCCCCAACCATACAGTTATTTTCATTGCTACTTTATAACTGTAATTTCACTACTGTTTTGAATCATGATGTAAATATCTGAAATGCAGGATATCTGATATACAACCCCTGTGAAAGGGTTGTTTGACACACCTCCCCCCAAAGGGTCACAACCCCCTTAGGTTTAGAACCACTGCTCTATAAATATAGTCGGAGTGACTAGGAAATTAAGAATACTGGCTTTGCCTCTACAGATTACACAGGGTTAAGTTCTGCAAGTCTCATTAACACAGCATCTAATCGGCGCATAATGTGTCTCAAGATGTTGTTAGAGACATTATTGACATTGTTGACTCCTTAGTACTGACCCTTGCCAGTGCAGCTTTCCTTCTCACTTGTATGACTCCTGCACATCTTCTCCCTCAGATGCAGCAGTCTTTCTGGGCTAAGAAGTGCTCCATAGCACCTAGGCCTTAGACTGGGAGGCCCTAAGAGTGAAACAGTCACAGAGGCACAGAGATATGGAAACACTGTACTAGATGACTGAAAAGAAAAAATGCTTGCTTACAGGTTGTGAGCTGCAGTAGGAAGGTGGATGCTCCCATGTCCTGCTGCAGCTGAGAGCATGCGCCTTGGGTGTTTAAAGATTGTTGTGCCTCTCTAAGCATGTGTGACCATAAAAAATAAATAATTCAGTGATGTTACAAATGTGGGATCTTTGAGGGCTGGTAATATATGTTTTCTGAATGACAAATTGGCAAGGTTCATAAAGAGGCTAAAAATAGTCATGTTCTTGAACCACATTATTCTGCTAGATAGGATAACTGTGTTGTAGATCCTTTCTGAAGATGTGGGCAAATACAGTGTAGCACAAGGCATTTTAGATCTAACTGTGTGAAGCAAACTTAGGGCAATACCAGAACCCGGTAGAACAGATGGCTCAGGACATCGCAGGAGCATGAGGTCTGAAGTAGTGCAGGAAGCACACTGCACCTGTGGGATGCTCTGCTGTCACTAAGACAGCAGGAATGCCTTCACATCCTGTGTGCCCATTGAGTCCACAGTGCTTTCTCTGCTCCTTCTGTGGTGGAGCCCCTGATCTTTGAATTGGAGTCTAAGAACAGCAAGAACAGAGGATTAGTGGGCTGTCTTATAGTTTAACCAGTTAGCCAGCGTGTGGTAACAAATCCATTCTGGGATTGTCAGTATTTGTAACCTGTGGCTTTGGCCTTTGGTGTACTGGCAGCTGGTTCTCTGACTTGTGTACTAGAGAACAAAGATGTTTTGCTGTGAGTCAGGTGTGTGTATTACCAGAGTGTTGAAGCCTATTGATAGCCATATGCTGTAATTGCATTGCTTTTGTTTGTTTCCTTGTTTTTGTTTGTTTGTTTTGATTTTTGTTTGTTTGTTTTTGGTGGTATTCTGTTAGTTTGGTTTGATTCTCTTCCCCCCAACGAGGTTTCTCTGTGTAGCCCTGGCTGTCCTGAAACGTGCTCTGTAGACCAGGCTGGTGGCGTTGAACTCACAGAGATCTACCTGCTTCTGCCTCCTGAGTGCTGGGATTAAAGGTGTGAGCCACTACTGCTCAACTATATTGTATTTCTTAATGAATACCACACACACTGTATCTGCTGGAATACTTAGGACATCCATTCTGATGGAGCTGGAGCGAAAGCCTGGGTTCTAGGGGAGACTGTAGAGACATCGGGCATGGAGTAGAGCGTCGTGAGTGAGAGCTGGTAGCTCAGTGGCCCACTGAGTGCTGGGAAGTGGGAGGCCTTTTCTCTTTCTTTCTTTCTTTCTTTCTTTCTTTCTTTCTTTCTTTCTTTCTTTTGGATTTATTTTTAAAATAATTCAGTTGTATGTTGTGGGTCAGTGAGTATGTACTCGTATGTACACATGAGTTACCCACAAGATCAAACATGGGATCCCCCTGGAGCCGCAGTTACAGGCAGTTGTAAACCGCCTAGCAGGGAGGCAGACTCAGGTCCTCTGTGAGAATAGTGTGCACCCTTCACCACCGAGCCATCCCTCGGCCAGAGGACTGTTAACAGACTCGCACTTGGCAAGGCAGAAGCAAGCTGGGCATTCTCTTAGGGTCACACGTGTGCCGTGTGACTCCGTGTAACTGTAGCTGTGCTGCTTTGTGTCTTGTTTCATAGGACTCTGTCTGGGGGATGAACCACAGTACACTCCACTCGGTATTTCAGACCAATCAGAGCAACAACCAACAATCAAATTTTGAGGCTGTGCAAAGTGGCAAGAAGAAGAAAAAGCAGAAGATGGTTCGAGCAGATCCCAGTTTATTAGGTAAGACTAGGCCTGGACTCTCATTGGGGTGGGGGGAAGGTTTTGGGTGCTGACAGTAACCAGATACATCACTACAGTCTTTCATGTAAAGATTTATTTTACTATCTGGTTTTAAGGGTAGTAGACAGTATTTCCTGGGCATGTAATGTGCCCATGTGCTGGGGTAAGCAAACTAACAGTATTCTTGTCCTTCAGACCGTAAAACCTTGCTTAGCATTTCGTACAAAGATAACGAAAGTGGCGACAGTAGAGCTAGTTGAGAAGTTCAGATGGTTATTTATGCTGGAAGCAGATGTTGAACAAAGCAGTGCTTGTCGCGTCCACTTTCTGTAGGTCCTGGGCAACTGCACTGCCGGGACACCCACTTGTCTGCCAGTGAGCCGGAGCTGCAGGCCTTCCCCACTTTTCTGTGGTAGACGCCTCCCTGTCCAGTACTGGGGGCTGTTGTCCTCACATACAGCAGCTTCCTAAAAAAGCCAATGCCTAAATTAGGGCTTTAAAAGATGCCAGGGATGGCAGGGAACAATATTTCATAAGTAATGAATGTAAGTTGCTGTGCTTCTTAAATTGGTCCAACAAATCCACAAATGGTGATGACAATGAAATTGTTTGCTGTTTTTGAATATGAAGTTAATGTAAACATCATGGTCTGACTTGACTGATTTAGACGCTCAGGCATAACTTAGCCTCCCAACTTCAAAAAGCTGTCACAGTCCATTTTCTTCTCCTTCTCTAGGATGTTAATACTAAAGATGGATTGGAAAGTATAAAATTCAGACAGGCAGAGCTGAACAGATTCTAACTATACTTGTAGCTAAGAAGCCCTTGTGATCTAGCTTCCAGGTGTGCGAGGCTGCTCCGTGGGTGTGGTCTAGCCTTTCATGTTTGCAGTGTGGTCTTGGTCTTCTGCCAGAGACCCCAGCAGAGAAGGGACGTCAACATCCTTCAGTACAGTGGGGGACGGGTCAGTCCTCTTAGACTTAGAGTCCTCCCTAATCCTGCAGGGGAGGAAAGCCAGCACAGAAGGAGGCAGAGCTTCTTAGTGGAGTGCTGAGGAGCCGCACTTGAGCAAGCTTGTGAAAGTCACAACCTACTTACCCAGCTTTCTGGGAAGGCCTTTGATAGTTTTTAATTATCTTTTAAATTTTCTGCTTATTCATTTTCATATATCACTTTTCTTTTTTAAATTTATTTATTTATGACATGTAAGTACGCTGTAGCTGTCTTCAGACACACCAGAAGAGGGCATCAGATCTCATTACAGATGGTTGTGAGCCACCATGTGGTTGCTGGGATTTGAACTCAGGACCTCTGGAAGAGCAGTCAGTGCTCTTAACCACTGAGCCATCTCTCCAGCCCCATATATTACTTTTCAATGTGTATATTCCCTGCAAATTTATAGACTGAGAAAAATTTTCCATGCACGTACTGGAAAAATAGGTTCCAACTTGATCTAAAGTGTCCGCTGAAAGAGCAGACTGAAGAGGAACCAGCAGAGGGAGCCCCAGCCTCGCTTCACTTCCTGGTGCCCTTCACTCTTCTTTGGTCAAACTAATTGTAAGGGTTCCCAGGGGGGCCGGTGTAAACCATTTGGAGGTGATAAAATATATAGTTTCTTCACCGTCAGACTCCCCTTTTCTACAAAGCCATTGTCATAATCCTAAAAGAAAGCATGCAAGTGAGTGTCCTAGACTGAGTAGAAAGTGGTCTGTGGAGCAGCAGAGTGGGGAAATCCCTGTGTGTCGCCCTGTCTTTTATGGCATTCACAACCTCTTGCTTTTTGAAGTTGAGAGGCAAAGTTTATGCCTTACTGAGCTTCTAAATCAGTTACGTCAGACCATGTCTGCTAAAAAGCAAATGATCACCTGGTGATCAGCACATACATAATCTTTATTTCTCAATAGCTTTCTCTTTTTCTTTCTTAATTAAATTAGTTGATTTTAAAATTACATTTCTTCTTTTGTTGCATGCAACTCATTGTTTCTATTTCACTTCATTTGTTTTTAAACTGAAATTGAACAAACCTTCAGAATAAAGGCAATAGCTCGTTTCATAGTCTTTAGGTTTTTAGACTTACCAAATAAAACCATTGCCTGAAAGATGCAAACACTAACCCTTTTCAGTATTTCCAAGGGGCAAGTGGACTCTCGGGTAGGTTGTGGGCGCTCAGTTTCTGGTCAAGGCTCTGGACGGGCTTTGGTGTGCTCCCTTCTCCCTGGGTTTGGCCTTGTCAGACAGCAGCTTTTTCCACCGCTTCTTGGTTAGCAGTAAACGGGCTTGTTTATTTTTTTAAATCTTATTTTTGAGTCTGTCAATTAAGCTATCTTATTATGTAAGATATTTTTGCTTGTTGTTGGAATATTTCAAATGTGTATTTATTTGAAAATTTGAACACTGAAGTACAAAATGAAGGTGTGAAAAACCCACCTAGTACCAGCAACCGCAGTAGAGTAGAGGGCGTTGCCTGTTTGCTTTTGGCGGACAAACAACAGCTGAAACAGTTGAGGATTCATCCAGGGCAGAGGAACTGGGAAGCTTTCTTGAGTCGGTCACTCTCAAGAGGCCTATCACTAAAATTCTTATTAGCCTGTGGTTATGGGTTTTATTGAAAAAGTTCCTCATGTGACCAGTAGCATTAGGTGTCCCAGTGTCCGTGAATACTGCTGGCAATGCTTCTCCTAAGCTGATTCCATTCCAGCCTGATAAGAGGTCCTTTGCTGCATAGGTCTGCTTGCATCTTTCCTCTTGTCTTCCTCCTGTGCCCACTTTAGTATAAAATCTTAAGCATAAGAGACTTAAATTCTAGCCAGCTGCTTGAAATTGAATCACGTGGCTCAGAGCAGTCGCTCATAAACTTATTTTGTTTCTTGTAGGGTTTTCAGTCAATGCCTCCTCGGAGCGACTGAACATGGGTGAGATTGAGACTCTGGATGACTACTGAGTACCTGCCGCTGTGCCAGCCTTCCCACTCCTGCCTAGTGACCATGGTTTCTCCTCATTGGACACAACATACGTTCACCATTTGCTCTGTCACTCTGCAACAAATCACAGAACCAATCATCTCAGGCTTTTTTTTTCCTAGCCCTTTGTGTCCACGATTACTTTAAGTCACTGTTGATGAGCATCTCAGACTGCACCTAAGTGGACCAGACCCTTGTCTTGGGTGTGGCAGTCGGGATTGCTCCCCAGCAGAGCTAATGTTGTCAGCACACATTGGTTTCATCTACTGTCTCCTGGAAGTGTGCTGGAGTCTGCCAATAGCAGATCACTTTCTCTTGTCACTTTTCTTGTTCTGTTTTGTTTTTTCTCCCCATCCCTCCATCCCACCACCCCATAGAGGCAAAGGGCCTTAACTGGTACAGTCATGAAGAGAGTTAATGCGTAATAGACATTGGCCAGCAACAAATCACCCCCTGGACAGTGAATTCTCTATTGCCACAGACAGGCAGAACTCTGTCTGGAGGTGCGTGGCCATTGTTAACCTGGGAATTGCGTCAGAGGCCCCGAGGGGGTGTGGATTGGCTTGTTTAATGTCGCACATCCTCACTGTTCTTTCTGGAGAAAGGATTCCTGTGCTCTTCATTAGATAGTGACTTTCCAGGCAAGCTTTGCTCTTCCCTGACATACTCCAGCCTTCCTACTGGACAAAGGAAACCCTATGGTCTGGGACAGGGACTTCATTTTCCTTTCATATAAAAACGGATCTCCCCTCCTCCCATAAATATTTTTACTTCAAAGGACTAGGACCAGTTTGTTTTGGGCCCTTACGTGAAAATTTGTCTCGTTTAAGAGGCATCTTTACCATATGTATGAATTTGTGTAATTTCAATTCAGATAGGGATAAACTTTTGCTTCTGATAAAAGCTGGGGATTTCATCTGTTCCTCAGAGCACCGTGTGCATGTTTTGCCATGGCCCTGAAAAGGTCTTGTGAAAGATTCTGGGATGGCAAGTTGCTTGCCTTTTCTGAAAAGAGGACATACACAGCCTGACCATCTTTAAGACCTTCATCCATGGAGACCACTATGCAGGAGGATGCAGTGGGTGTGGGATGGGCAGGCACAGGAGCAGGAGGCCTGCCCCTACACTTCCATAGCGAGTCCAAGTGTGCTCAAGCTCTGTATAAGCAGACCCTGCTGCTGCTCCAGCCTGGCGAGCATCGCCTGGGATCGTCTAACACCTTGGCTGCAGCTGTGGGTCGGCTGGGCCTGTGCGAGAGGCGCTGAGGTGGGCAGCTCGGCATCCGTGCCTGGACAAGGCTGGGGTTGCTCTCAGAGCAGTTTGGTATTGGAAGATTATATTTGGTTTCTATTTTTATTATTTTGGATCACCATTCTCCCTATCCCTTCTTGCCTCTCTCCCTCCTAAATGTGTATAATAACTATACAGAGACTGCTACAAACTTGTAAATAGTTTTTGGATCAAATAGCATAAGGAGATAGGAAATCATTAAAATGTGAGACTCCTCTCCTTTGCTTTGTAAATTCAAAAGGGGGGTGGGGAAGAGGGATAGTTAAAATGTTTACAAAACTTTAAGCTCCCTCGGAACTTTTGCCAGTGTGGAGGAAAATAAAAACCTTAAATAAAATGTGGTTGTGGTCTCTGAGCGTCTCACACTCGCCTCTCTTGAGGCTGAGCTTGGCATGGAACCATCTCTCTTGCTGGCTTGGAGAAGCCATAGTACCAAGGCTTTGGAGATGAGAGGCAACCCAGGCCACTCTGGGAGGAGTGGTAACCAGGCTGCCCTGTGTTTGGGAAGGTGGGGGTCCAGCTGAATGTTGGGAAGCCTCCCCCTGTGCTGCTGCCGCCACCGCCAGCGGTGTGCTGAGCTGTGGACTGGAGACTGCCTTTGAACCACAGACCCTCGAAATGTCCTTCCCTGAACTTGTCCAGCTCTTCTAAATCAAACTCTCTTGTTCCAACAAGATAAAAATAAACATAAAAACAAGCTGGGGTCGAGTGGACATGTTAGAACAGCTGCCTTGGGTGCGGCCCTCTTCTTGATTACGTGTTTTTATACTCTTTTTTTCAACTGTTTCCTTTATTATTTCCTGCAGGGGTTCTTTTGGGGGGGGCTGTCAAGGACTTGCTGAGCATGGTGCTTGTTAAGCTTACATTTTGCCGCTGGGTGACACCCCTAGTCCTTAGTTTTAAAGTCCTTGGGTATATTAGAAGATTGGGTCAGAACCCTTTCATATAACAAAAACTGTCTAATTCAAAGAGGGGTCCTTTTTTGCATATAATCTACATCTTCCAGTATACTTTAAAAATCACCTGTAGAGCCGGTCGTGGTGGCGCACGCCTGTAATCCCAGCACTTGGGAGGCAGAGGCAGGCGGATTTCTGAGTTCGAGGCCAGCCTGGTATACAGAGTGAGTTCCAGGACAGCCAGGGCTACACAGAGAAACCCTGTCTTTAAAAAGCCACCCCCCCCAAAAAAAAAAAAAAAAACACCTGTAGATTATTTGAAATGCCTGTTTGTGTAAATGTTATGTAAGAAAACAATGACTTGAAAAGTATGTTCAGTGCTGGTATGATTTCCTCAGAATACTTTTATCTGGGTTTAGGTGGGTTTAAGTTGGCATTGCAGAACCTTTGGGTGCTGAGAACCAACAGTTTGTGTTTTGTGTACTGGTTTTTAGGGTTTTGTTTGTTTTAAAGCAAACCAGCTTGATATAGAGACTGTTTCCAAAGTAACTTCTGTTCTGGTCATTGTTGCTCTATAGAAAATTTTCAACAAATCATAGCAGGGACCTTGTTATATTGATACATTTTTGGTTGTGGGTTAAGGAAGGGACTATCCTGTAGTCTCATGAGTTAGTTGTCAGGTGGGACTGCTTGCTTTCGAAGGCTTAGTGAGATGGACTTTTCAGGACTGCCTCGAGAGTGACAGCTGGTGGGAGTAGGCTGGAATGCAGCTGATGTTTACGGGAGCTGTTAACATTGGTGGAGGATGATGGACTTGGCAGGGGATGGTGGGGCCCCTTCCCTTAGGTTCATTGCTGTGATGCTGTATTTGATCCCACAGTAGGAGCATGGCTACTGTCCTGCTCACATTTATGGGAGGAGTGGCAGGGCCACGTTGCCAAGAGTGTGATTATTTAGGGAAGGACCTGCAAAGGAAGTTCATCTGTCACCATCAAGGACTGTTTTCCTGTTGAGAGGAAGAGTTGTGCTTTAAATCTCAGGATCATGATACTTAATTTTTTTTTAATTTTTAAAACTGATTGGAGCTGGAGAGATGGCTCAGCGGTTAAGGGCACTGACTGCTCTTCCAGAGGTCCTGAGTTCAAATCCCAGCAACCACATGGTGGCTCACAACTATCTGTAATGGGATTTGATGCCCTCTTCTGTATGTCTGAAGACAGCTACAGTGTACTCACATACATAAAATAAATAAATACATCTTTAAAAAAAATAACTGATACATGTGTGGAGGTCAGATACTTTGGTCCTTGGGACTTGGCAACAGGCACCTCAGCTAAGATATCTTGCCACCCCTGAAATTTTTAGTGCAGCCATTTTATTTATGTATGCACAGCATACACATAACACATACTACCCTGTTTTAAAATGGGCATGGTAGTGATAAAACTGATGACAGTTATTCAAGATAAAAAGCCCATTTGTGAATCTAATGAGGCAAGTGATGCTTTGAGATGAATATTCTTGTGAGGTTTGTGAAGTAGAGCTTCATCAAAAGAGCAGCTGGTGTGTAGTGCAGCCAGCCAGCCATGTCTGTCCCTCACAGAAGCTGGCCATCTTATTGATGAGTTTGGTAGGACTCTATTGAGCGCCTGCCTAACAGCATCTCTGGTGCTGCTTACCCAGTTACTTGCTATCCTAGTTGCTTCTCTGTTGCTATGACAAAAACCAAAACCAACTTGAGGAAAGACGTTGTTCCAGGTACAGTTCATTGAGGAAAGTCAGGGAAGGAACCTGGAGCCGGGTACTGAAGCAGAGAGGAGTGCTGCCTGCTGGCTTGTTTGTCATGGCTTGCTCAGCTACCGCTCTGACACCATCCAGGACCACAAATCCAGAGTTGGCACTGCCCACAGGAAGCTCATCAATTTTGAATTGAGAAAGTGGCCCATAGATAGCTTAGACTTCCCTATGGGTCAGTCTGATAGAGGCATTTTCTCAATCACATGTTGTCTTCCCAAAACTCTAGTGTGACCTACAGGACACTTTTCAAGTGATAGGCTTGGGTATATAGGTAAGGCACAGCATCTCATGTTGGGGACAGCCACTATTTTGATGACTTTAAATTGATATAGGGGAATGTAACAATTTCCAAGGCAATATAGCATAGCTTCTAGAAGGCTCCTTTTTTTTTTTTTTTTTTTTTTTTTAACATCATCTAGTAGTCATTTCTTCCTGTCTTGTCTCTGGGACTGCAGTACTCATTGGGGATCCTGGATTATCATCAGAGAGCATTAAGGCAGTCAGATGTGTAGTGCTCATTTTCAGATATTTGATTCCCTAGGATTGGTGATCATATACAACTTCTGGTAATGCTAAGTTCCGAGAGAGGCTAAAGTCTGCTGGGTAGGGATTTCAGCTCTAAGTTTGTCAGTGAAACTAGAGTTTCCCAGTGAGACAAACAGCGTGTTGACTCTGAGGACATGGAGTGGCTCCTTCCCCGCAGCTGCCCTCCTGCTACCTAAAAGCTGTTCTTGCTGCAGGGCTGGCATTCTGGAGATGGACTTCATAACCGAGTCTGGGCACTCGGTTCCCTGCTGTTGACCTTAGAGAACAGACAAGGATTATTTGCTCTTTCCCCAAATACAGGACATTAGTGCCCCTCCCCACTGATTTTTCTAGATTAATTCTAGATTAATTCTAGATTTCTAGATTTTTCCTCTGTTACTATTAGAAATAAGTGTTCAGTAGGTCAATAGTGGATTTAGTTGTATGTAACAGGAAAGGCCAAGCAACAATTTCTGATGGTGGTTTATTTCTCAAGTGGAATTGGAGATCATCAATCTTAAGGCTCATGGTAACTCTGGGACCTAGATTCTTTCTACTTTATCAACAGGACTATGGCTTTCATCCTTAAGGTCATTTCTGGTCTGACATGACTGTTAGGAGTCCCAGTATACATTCCCGTATGTGCGGCAGGAAGAAAGTGCAGACAAGGCAAAAGCTTAGACAAAAGTTTCAAGGAACTTGGGAGTCCCGCTCAGCATTTCACACCTTACCAAGTACACATGTACTCCATATAGTTAGTTGTAAGAAAGACTGGGAATAACATTTGGAATTCTGAGTGTTTGCAGTCCTAAATGCCATTGGGATTCTGGCATTAGGAAATGGGAAGTGTGGGTGTTAATTGATAGCTCCCACAGTTGTCTCTTATTCTGGAAGCAAGATAGCTGTGTGAAGTGGTTGAGTTGGTACAGATTGACCTTAAGAGACCTGCATAGTGCTTCAACAGATTGACCAGAGGAACAAGGATCTTCCATCAAGAAGATTCAGAATCTGAATTTCTGCTTTCTGTTCTTGCACAGGGACGGTGGTGACCTGGGTAGTTTCCAAGTGACTCAGCTGAGTGCCCAGTCCTGTATACAGTCGAGTTTGTTTGGATACCCTGTGTTAGGAACCTGTGGTTTGCATGTTGGTCCTATCACCTGCTAGGATGGTAGCTATGGCAACTTTTTGTATTTGTTTCCATGTCTGTGACATCAGAAGATCAGAGAGTTAGTAACTTACAGTCTAGTTGAAGAGTAGAAATCCTCCCTAGTGTCCGGGAATTCATGGTGCTGGTCGCATGTGCGGTTCCACTGGATCTGGACGTTGCCGCCGCCTCTCCCGCAAGAATGGCAGGGTTCCTGTGTCCTCTTAAATAAAATGATTTAACTTTAAAAAAAAAAAAAAAAGAGTAGAAATCCTAGCATCTGAATAGGGAAACATGTTTACAAGAGACAGTACATAGGAAGTAGGTAAAGTACTTCATCTCAAGTGGGAGGTAACCACTATCTTAAATGTTTTTCAGTTGGACCAGAGAAGGCTTATCTCCAAGGCAGTATATTACGGCTTCCAGAAGGCTCCGTGTCAGCACTTAGCTTCACTATTAACTCTTCTTCCTGCCCTGTCTCACCGACAGGTTGTTTGGGGGTAGGCTGTGCATTGTCTACAGCAAGAAGCAGCTTCTCTGATGAGGGCTGAGGAAGGGTTGGTTGATGGATATGACAGTATATCATTTGGAGTCATTTTATTGCTATGCAATAGTATTATATTATATAACCTGAGTAATAGCATTAGAATTAACCCTCTTCATGACCTATGTAGGCTCCGGTCCTTGGCCACTAGCAGTGTCAAGTATTGGTTCCGTCACATGGAGAGGGTCTTAAATCCAGTTTGAGAAGTGGCCTCAGCATCTGTGTGTGTTTCTTGCACTTTTTCTTTGGCTCCTTTTATTTTCATGTTTTGTGTTGTGTTTCTTATTTTTATTATTTATATGGCTATTTATGTTATAATGAGAGGGGGGGTGTCCGGGCGGTGGTAGTGCATGCCTTTAATCCCAGCACTTGGGAGGCAGAGGCAGGCAGATTTCTGAGTTCGAGGCCAGCCTGATCTACAAAGTGAGTTTCAGGACAGCCAGGGCTACACAGAGAAACCCTCGTCTCAAAAAAACAAAAAACAAAAACAAAAAAGGGGGGGTGTAGATTTGGGTGGGTAAGTGGGGGAATCTGGGAGGAACTGGATGGAGAGGAACAATAATCAGAATATATTGTATTTTTAAAATCTATAAATAAGCAAGTAAACAAAGATACACACCAGTGTATCTCACAGGCACGTCAGTAGGTCATGGGTTTTGCAGCAGAGTGATATGGATGAGACCTTTCTCTGGAGGCATGGAGAGTAACTCCTAACACCATGAACACATCAGGGATGAAGCTTCTAGCTGGGGCCCAGCTTAGCTTCTCCATGGCCAATGGCACAAGTATTGTCTTTAGCCATACCGTCGGACTGTGGAGAAAACCAATAGCCTTTGCAAAAGCCTGTGCTGTTTGGGGGGTTTCACGGAACCCGTGGCCAACAACTCAAGATGTAACCCATTCCTAGTAGTGGAAGTTTTACTCTGTGACATAAAAGGTCTAGATGGGGCCTTGCCTTCCCTATTCACAGTGCCTCTGTTTACACCCCTTTCTCATTAGTATATATTTTAGGAAGCTTCTCCACTAGTAGATTTCCATTTGGTTTTTCAAGGGGCCTTTTGTGTTACTTGTTCCTCCCCATGATCCCTCATTCCCCTGCTCTCCTCTTGCCATTCCTTTATAGTTTATAACATAATCTTTATCGTCCAGCTTCCCCTTTGTCTCTCTGTAACACTACATTCTATTCCCCCTTCCTTGGGAGAGCCATTCCTTCCAGTCCCCTACGAGGAACTGAACCTCTATCTCTATGGTTATTCAGACTGTAGCACATGTATGGAAAGCTTAAAAGCTGATATCCACATATAAGAAGAAACATACAATATTTGTCTTTGGGGTCTGGGTTACCTTACCCAGGATAATTTTTTTCTAGCTTCATTTACTTGCACATTTTATTTTTTAACAGCTGAATAATATTCCATTGTATAAACATACCACATTTTTTTTTTATCCATTCATCAGTTTGATTGGCATCTAGACTGATTCCATTCTGGCTGTTGTTAATAGAGCAGCACTGAACATGGATGCATACTCAATATTTCTTTTTTTAAAGATTTATTTATTTTTTGTATGTGAGTGTACTTGTTGCTGTCTTCAGACACTAGAAGAGGACATCAGATCCCATTACGTGTGGTTCTGAGCCACCATGTGGTTGCTGGGAATTAAACTGCTGGAAGAGAGGTCAGTGCTCTTAACCGTTGAGCCATCTCTCTGACGCCTCAATATTTCTTAACTATCCATCTGAGAGTAGGTTATATACCTTATGTCCCTTATTAAACACTTCTACTATTTCCTTGAAAAAAGTCTGGTGCATACCCATACTGCAGCTATAAAAATTAGGAAACTAATGGGATGGGATGAATTCAATATTCAGGCTGTGCTAATATTTGAGCAGTCATTCCACTAAGAACCTCAAAGCCTGCATAGGTACACGCAGTGCTCATATCTCGTCGCTCCAGTCTCCAATCTGGAGCCCTTGGTTTTTCAGCTTATCCGCTTCTCATACCTTGGCATGTTTCAGAGTACAGGACAATGATTTTTAGAAAGTGCCTACTTTGTCTTTAAAAACTGGGGTTTCCTTATGATTTGACCACAATTATGCCATTTTGAAGGGGTGCTGAAGAAGTGACCCCCATTACATGACACATGGTGTTGGTTTAAGCCTTTAACCTCAGTAACTTGCTCAAGGTTGTGTGTACGGAGTCTCCTCCACTCTGAGGTGCTTGCCATCTTTTCAGTAGCCAATGAAGGCCTAGTTCCTCATCAGGCTTCTGTCTCTGAACTTTTGATACCCCACGCACATCCTAAACAGGCTGTGATCTGGTACTAGTTTTTATTCAGGGTTTCCCCTTTGCAGGCGGCTTCTTCCTGTATTCTTTTGCTGCGTTTTCCTTCTCTGGCCACTTCCTCGTTCAGCACAGTCTGCCCTCAGCTCACCTTCTGCAGACCTTTCCAGACAGCGATGAGCTGTTTTGACACACCTACATGGTCCTCTGTATTTAGTGTTCTTGGCATCACGCACTCCAGTGTGCCACCCTAGAATCACCCTACTCTTTCTCCCTCTGTATTTGCAATTTTCTTTCATTCTTGAACTCCATGGACCCCCCCCCTTGAACATGTATGGATTTGGGGCAGAGATTTCTGAGGATTTGAAAACAAAACCTTGTAAACCATATAGCCTAGAAATCTCAGATAAGATGAAAAAGGAGATCATGACTCGAGAATAATCTTTTTAAATTTTTCTACAAATTATGCCCAGCCTATTATAAAAATGTATCAACCCTTACAGACTGAACATGGTGTTTTGTAATCAAGAAAAATGTGAACAAATGTAGATGCGATATTAAATCATAACCACAGGAAACCGACATTAGCACCTTCTGTGGTGCCTATTTTGTAGCCACCTCCATGGCTTGCGACACGCTAAAGTGCTGGGAGCATCCATCAAAAGCACGGTGTGACACTAATCATGCCCGTAGGAGCAGCTCTCGCTCTCTGCTAGTTGCAGATGCCAGTAAAAGAGTCTCTCACCTTCCTCTTGTGTTTTCTACTGGCTATAACACAGAAGCTGTGTCACCAGGCTGTCTGTTACCAGTTTGCCTCCAGATCAACAGCAGGCCATTAGTAGTAATGTTTCGGAGAAACAAAACCTCTAACTTCAGTATTGTTGAAGAGTCAATTCTCAGTTGCTCAGCTCTACAGTACACCAAAGTAGTCTTGTAATTGCTAATCCATGTCAGTGTGAGAGAGAACTTTGCAGCTAGAGCTCAACAGACTCGTGCTGGCTCGCAATGCTTTTATCATCAAGGACTGTGGTCCCTGTCAGGTCATACAGCCTAGGGATGTGGCAGCCATCTTATATTGCATACTCTTGTATATTGTACAATGGTGAAGTTGCCTAGTGAGTATTTCTAATGGCATGCTATGATTGAGTGATGTATTGTACTTACAGAAATAACTCTGATGTGAGTAGCAGTGGTAGGTGGCAGGGAGGGCGGTTGCGGAAAGTGGGAAAATGGATAAGTGAATTTAGCCAGATGAGGAGGTATGGAGCCTATCTCAGCATAGATCAGTTACACCCCTGGCTAGCAGAGGGTCTCTTTCTTCAGGCCAGTGATATGTGGCAGCTCTGTTGTGAAGGCAGGATGAGGAGATGGGTGGGTATTAGTCTCCACCCTGGAGGGTGAGTATGGGCCTGGACTCACAGCTAAAGCATCACTGAAGGACCCACAGGAGGTGGTTTTCTGCTCCCCGCGGCTGCTCAGCCTCCACTTCAACCTGGTCAGCTACATCTCCCTGCATGTGACCACCTGACTGAAAAGCAGCACTGGGTACCTGTTAAGATCTCAAGCCCAGACATCTGTTTGGCTCTCTGTTGAGGATGCTGCCATCCATGGAAGAAGAGTTCGTGCCTCGAGATACTCAGGTAACCAAAGCATTACTGATCCAGGATTCTGAGTCAGGGACCTGGACATCTCCAGTATGGACGTGTGACCATAGTGAGATCATTAGAGATTAAAGGTGTCCAGATCCGCCCTTCTCAGAGGAGTAGGACTATCACGTGGATGTGCACGGCTATAGGACTGTAGTGTGGTGATGTCCTCTGGATGATTCTCAGGGCTGAGGCAAGTGGATTTGAAAAGTAACGGCAGCAGTCATGCTCTGACGTGGAGAACAACTTAGTCATGGTGAAAGGGAGAAAGACACTTGACCCATTTGCCTCCCCCCAAAAATCAGAAGCAAACAGAAGGCCCTGGGGGGTCCAGATTCAGCTTGATGGACAAGCTGCATGGGATCTTGCTCCTTACCGGATGGAGCGGGATCGGAGTGGACTCTGCAGAGCTCTGTCGGGTTTCCCTCCAGCACTCACACAAAACGAGTAAGCCTGTGCAATGGGCCGTTGAACCTGTTACAGCACTGAGGGCTTCCAACCCCAAAGCCCTAAACGTTCACGTCTCTTCGGCAAGCCAGTTCCAAAGGCTGAAGATCCGTTGTTCACTTCTGCTGTGATACTTCGACAAAACTGATTTAAGGGGAAAAGGGCTTTCTTTTGTTCACAGTTCAAACTCACCACGGCCAGGAAGTCCTAGCACCATGATCTTGAAACAGATCATGCTTCCTGTTGTCACGTTACCTACATAGTCACCGCATCTTATCACGGGGAAGAGACTCCATGACCAAGACAATTATTATACCAGAACATCATAGCAATTTCAGAGGTTCAGTCCGTTATCGTCATCGTGGGAAGCATGGCGGCATCCAGAGAGGCATGGTGCTGGAGGAGCCAACAGTTCTACATCTTGATCCAAAGGCAGTTAGGAGGAGACTGGAATTCCACGCCGGGTGGAGCTTGAGCATAGGTGACCTCAAAGCCCCCCCCCCAGTGACCCCTTTCCTCCAACAAGGCCACACCTCTTAATACCACTTCTTATGGGCCAAGCATTCAAACACATGAATCTATAGGGGCCAAACCTAGTCAAACCACCACAGTCAGGGAGCAGGGGAAGGTGAGTGGTAACACATCTCTCCCTTCTTTTTATTTGTTGGCAGCATGGATCTTCACCATCAATTAACCTAATCTGGATCCCTCATAGACCCATCGGCCTTTTTTTTGTTTTGTTTTGTTTTGTTTCTTGTTTGTTTGTTTGTTTGTTTTTGGCAAGCCCATGGCGTCAATATAGGCTTCTCGGTTTCTGGCCTAGTAATGAGTTTGGCTTTCAGCCATTCAACCCACCAGACCACTGGCGCAGCTGTTGGTGCCCTGGGCTTTGAATTCTGCTAAGCACCCCGTCAGTACGTGTAGCTGGCTCTGGTCTTCCTCACACCCTGTCCACTTAGTCTGCCATCCGAGAACTCTCACCCCTTTTCCAGGCTTACAGTAATATAAGTCAGCAAAGTCTTCCTACAGAGAACTTGCTCATTCACTGCTAGTGCACATTAGCAGAGGGGTTTGTACTTGAGCCCCCAAAGTCAGGCTCTGCGCTTGTCTTCTTCGGGAGTGCTGTCATCTGGCTCCTGTGGATAGGAGAAGGAAGAGTGACCAGGATGGATCTTGAGAACAGGCATCCTCTTGAGAGGGAGTGTAGCAGATGAGACTGTCACATAAACGAGAGTAGGCCAGGCAGGTCTGTACACTTGGTGAGACAGTCTCAGACTTGTCAATGCTGCCCAGGGATTCCCACCCGAATCTCAACGTCTCGATGATTACAAGGTCACATATGAGAACCTGACAGTGCTGTGACCCAGCTTAACATCACGTTCTGCGATCTCTGCAGGTAAGTGCGGGCCCTGATTTGCAGCCAAGGAAGCTATAAGAAGTAAGAGGTGCTCGTACCAGATCTCTAGTTCTTTGGTTGGTGTGCTTAGTCTAAGTCCTGAACCTATCACTCTGTGAGCCCTGAAGACCATAAAACTACAAGAGTAACCAGTTTATGGCCTTGTTCTGGTCATACCACTAGAAACATCCGTATGGCTTTCAAATAATCTTCTGTGATCATACTGGCTCACGTCTATAATCCCAGCACTTGGACGAGGCAGGAGGATTGCCATGAGTTTGAGGCCAACCTGGGCTATGTAGTGTGATCATCTCTCTCTCTCCTCTCTCTGCTCTGTCTCTCTATCTCTTTCTCTCTCCATCTCTCTGTCTGTCTCTCTTTCTCTCTCACACACCACACACTTCATAATGCTTATACTTGATAGCACTTTATAATAAATTATAAGTCTGCATGTAGTATGGCATGTTATGTCACCAGTTTCTCACTTCCACTGGCAATAGGTCTTCATAACCCTTGAGGTCAAAGGGCAAGCAAATCAAGCCAGAAATAGGCCTCTGGGGGCCTTTTTTCCTGGGACCCTCCCAGGTATATCTGTCTTGGTCAGACTCTGACTAGGAAACAGCCTTCTCTGGGTATCCCATGAAGAAATGATTGCACTGGAAGTTTGCTATAATGTTTAAGGCCCATCTCAGGAGAAAGGGAGGGGACTTGAGGCTTGTAGCTCAGCTTCCTGTCTTGTCTCTGCTTCCTGATCTGGGTGCAAGCAAGAAGCTTTTGCCAACATGAGCTGTGTCTGTCACCATGTCTTCCCCCATGATGGACTGTCCCCCCCTCCCCCCAACTGTGAAGTAAAATAAAACCTCCCCTCCCTGAAGCTGCTTTTTTTTTTTTTTTTTTTTTTTTTTTTTTTTTTTTAGGTGTTTTACCACAACAATGAGAAGAGTAACTGACACCGGGTGGTGGCGCACGCCTGTAATCCCAGCACTTGGGAGGCAGAGGCAGGCAGATTTCTGAGTTCGAGGCCAGCCTGGCCTACAGAGTGAGTTCCAGGACAGCCAGGACCACACAGAGAAACCCTGTCTCGAAAAAAACAAAAAACAAAAAACAAAAAACAAAAAACGGAAGAAAAAAAAAGAAGAGTAACTGACATATCACAGCCCCTGGTGTTACAGCCTCCCAAAGGGGACCCAGAGCCTGACTGACATCCAGCCTCCTGTGGCTGCACAAGCAGCTGCCTCCATGGAAGTGTCTGCCACTGTCACCATACAAGATGGTCTCAGAGATCTGAAGCAGAACCAGTGCTCCCCGTCCCCTTCCAGTGCTGCTTTGCCACTGGCAAACTCAACAGGAAGCCATCTGGGGATCACACTGCAGGGCACAGGAAGGGGGAAATGGGGGGAAATTTAATGAAATTTTATAAACTCCATTTATTAAAGACAAGCCCCCGCTGTTTGGCAATTTATAGTCATAGTGGAAAGACATGGCGAGCCAGGGGAATTTTCTTATTCATCGAAAAGAACTGTTCCGTACGTACAACAAAGAATTTTTATCTGGAAGATACAAAAATATCCTAAAAATGATTTGTAAAGCCTTAGAGTACTTGGGTAAATAAGCAAAACAACAAAACAACCAAATCCAAGCAGACCCGCCCATTCATTGTCTCGGGAAGGTAAATGCTCTTAACGACCTGGGTGCTAATGAGAGGCAAAGCGGGAGACAAGACGGCAGGATGGATAAGGTGCTTGCCGCCCAAGCATGAGGACCACCGTCGGATCCTCAGCACCCGTGTGAAAGCCGGGGTGAGCAGGGTGGCCAGGCTGCAAGCCCAGACCTCGGGAGACAGCATCCCCGAAGCAAGCCAGCCGGCCAAAGAGTTTGGGGTTCAGTGAGATCCCGCCTCGGTAAATAATGTGGCGAGTGGTTGAAGAAGATACCTTCTGGAGTCTCTGACTTCCATAGGCATGTGAGCAAGGGCATGTGTGCCCACGTACATGTGAACGTGCGTGTGCGTGTGCGTGTGTGTGTGTGTGTGTGTGTGTGTGTGTGTGTAGGTAGATCGATCGATTGATAGATGATAGATAGGTAGATAGATAGATAGATAGACAGACAGACAGACAGATAGATAGGATGGACAGATGGACGGACAGACAGACAGACAGAGATAGATATATAGATAGACATTCCTCACATATACATACAAAAAGAATTTTTAAAGTCTACTAAAGTAGGACATGAAGCAGCTGGAACCTCAGACTGTTGCAGACAGTGTGAACCTGACGCTTGCCTGCACTCACACCCAGAAGGTTCATTTCCAGATACATTGGCCAAGAGATACTGGCATCCACAACCGAAGATGTGCGAGAACATGGAAGTCGTGTTCGTAAGAACCCCAATCTGGAAACAGCCCCGATCACTGCGGATGCTCTGGACACACTCTTAGGGCAGTGTAATTTCCGGCAGCAAAAGCGAAGGTGCCCATCGGTAGGGCACAGGCTGGAGAGGAGGCCTGCTGGCATGTCGGGCGTGGTTTTGGTTGTTGGGGGTAGAGATTGCGCACATGTACAAAAGTTCGCCAACCTGTAACCGAGATTTCCGCACATCTTTTATGGTTTGGATATGAAGTGTCACCCCAAAAGGTTCATGTGTTGAAGGTAATCCCCAGCTGGTGACACTATTAAGAAATGATTAAATTATGAGTGTGGTAACTTCATCAATGACTTAGCTGTTCCATTGATAAGTTCATAGCTGAAGGAAGCAGAACCTGGTTGGAAGAAATAAACCTCAGGCTGCCTTTCAAAGTGTGTCTGGACTCCAGCTGCACACACACACACCCTCCCCCACCCCACCACCCCCATGCTCCCCCCTTTCCTCCTCTGCCATGAGAGTAGCAGCCTCCCCTGTCCCTGTCACCATCACCACACGCTGCCTCTCCGTCGGCTCACAGCAACAGGGCAAGCCACTGACCGGGACCAGAGACCCCGAAAGCATGAGCCGGAGAAAACCCTTTTAAAGAGCCTTCTCTGGCACTGTGTCCCAGTGACGAAAGGTTGATTCATGCACCTAGTATGAATGCTTCTCTGAAAATGAGCACACAGGAGGGGCGATAGGAAAATTCCTAAAAATGCAAGTGCTCCGCAGGGTCTTCAAGCGATCCGATGACAGGACGCAGGCTGACTGGGCAAGCTGAGACCTGGAAAAACACGCGGCAGACGCTCGATGAGCATCGCCGCTACTTTCTAGGGAAGGGGAGAGAGTGCAAAGGCCCTGGGGCAGGAGCCACGCTAGTATCCTGCAGGAGTCCAGTCAGGACCAGCAGCTAGACCATAGGAGGGAGCAGGAGAGCAGAGGGAAGACTGGCTAGGGGAAGCCCTTGACTTGGCCTTTTGATCGCAAAACTATGAAGTAGCAGGGCCTCAGGGGCTTGGAAGGGGGCACAGAGGGAAGAGACTTTGGGAACTTGCATGATGAGCACACTTGAGGGGCGTGGTGTGCTGAAGTTCATCCGTGGGTGTGGGCGGAGCCTGAGGAGGCTTGGTCATGAGTGGAGGTTCAGCAGCTGCCTCCACTGACCTGTTGGGAAGGCAATGAGCTGGACTCTGGGCCAAGCCCAGGCTAAAAGGTGAAACTGAGTCTCGGGATTAGCAGAGAGTGCCTGCAAGAACAAGGGAGCCAGGGAGGACTCCTGCATTCAGGGACCTTCCTGGAAGGGGCCCAGAGCAGCCGAGGGGCTCTAATAGAAAACGCCTCACAGCAAGAAGCTTTAATAAGTGCTCGAGCCAGCCGGGAACTCAAGTGGGAGGCGTCTGAGCAGTGTCTCCCAGGCTCGCTTCTGGGCCGCTCAAGAGTCCTGGGCACAGTGGCTCAAGGCATTGCTGTGTCTGGATGAGGCTTCTGTCTTGGGAAGCTGGGAAAGTTTGTGCTTCCACTGGTCCAAGAATACGTGTGTGTGTGTGTGTGTGTGTGTGTGTGTGTGTGTGTGTGTGTGTGTAAGAGAGAAGAGAAAGAAGAGGGGAGCAGGGTAGAGGCAGAGACAGAGAGGAAAGAAACCTCCTCTCCTCTCCTCTCCTCTCCTCTCCTCTCCTCTCCTCTCCTCTCCTCTCCTCTCCTCTCCTCTCCTCTCCTCTCCTCTCCTCTCCTCTCCTCCCCCTCCCCTCCCCTCCCCTCCCCTCCCCTCCCCTCCCCTCCCCTCCCCTCCCCTCCCCTCCCCTCCCCTCCCCTCTCCTCTCCTCTCCTCTCCTCTCCTCTCCTCTCCTCTCCTCTCCTCTCCTCTCCTCTCCTCTCCTCTCCAGGGTGGAGCTATTTGGTAGTTCAGGACTGCAGGTCTGTCTGAGTGCTCTCTCTCTCTCTCTCTCTCTCTCTCTCTCTCTCTCTCTCTCTCTCTCCCTCCCTCTCTCTCTCCTTCTCTCTCTCCCTCTCTCCTCTCTCCCTCTCTCTCTCCTTCTCTCTCTCTCCCTCTCCCTCTGTGTGTGTGTGTGTGTGCATGCGCGTGCATGTGTGGGGGGCGGGCACGGTGTCCCAGGAGGACAGAGTTTGCATTGATGAAAACCCTTCCCAGATCTTTGAAGCCTTTTCCCCGCTGCCTGAGCCCAGCCGCCTAGTCCTCTGTGTCCCATAATACTGCTCACTCCCCGACAGGATGGCATCTTGTCTGGCCCTGCGCATGGTCCTGCTGCTCGTCTCTGGGGTCCTGGCCCCTGCGGTGCTCACAGGTAAGGGGTGCAGACCCTTAGCTCTGCTGCTACCAACTTCTCAGGGCCAACCACTACCACTGGGACCAGATTCTCCAGTACCTATGCGGTACAAGCCCCTCACACAAGGTGGGATGCCCAGCTGCGGTGATTCTGGGAGACTCCCACAATGCTGGTTGGTAGAAACTGAATAAGATGATATATCTCTCTGGTAACTGTTAGCAGAAAGATGGGTGGCCATTGAGAGAGACCCGGGTATCCGGGCCGAGGACATGTGGCTGTTCTTGGGGTGATACTTTGTCGCTAGAACATCTGGAAACTTCTGGACCTGGGAGGCAGGAGGGCTCAACCGACAAAGGGCAAAGGGGCTAAGAGGCCAGAGACCCTCCAGGCAGAAAACCCAGAGACTTGTGATTCCTTTAAATTCTGCAAACCCTGTCCTTCTGGAGAATAGTGAGGACACTGAACCAAGCCCTGGGTGGCCTCTCTGGGGTCTGAAAAAAAGACTGTGCGGCAGGCCTGCTTCAGAGCAGGGACATAGGCACAGACAAGCTTTGCCCACGGGAAAATAAATCTTGCGCAGCCGCTCAGTAGTCTGCAGAAAGGCGGCCTGCCTCCGAGCTCCCTGATTGTCTTACAACGTTGCAGCCTGAACTTTGGGGGTGTTTGAGTCTACAACGGAGAGAAGTCACCTCTGTTGTAGAAGCTTAGCCTAGGACCTCCCAGCCATCCCCAAGGATGGTGATGGTGGTCTATGGGTTCTACTTCCCCCCAACACCCCAGGAAATAGCTTAAGACCTGACTCTGGCCTGCCTGGCTCACACCTCCCTTGACCATTTCCTAATCTGCAGAAGGCGGCACCCACTACGCTGCCTCTCTCATAGGGGATGCTAAGTCCCCACCAGGTCTTAACACGGGGCTCTGGGGATGGCCAAGCGCCTAGTCAGCACTCAGTGTTCAGATTTTGAGCGGAGTTCCCAGCCCCTCAGCTAAGCCCGAATGGATCTTTGAGGAAACCATCTCTTCCCACATGTTGGGGACACACCCAGCTTCTGGGGCGGGAGCAGTGCCCAGTGATGCAGCCTGAAGTACCCCTGAAGTTGGGAGATACGACTTACAGTGGGAGGAGGTATTTTCCTTTTCATAAGACCCACGCCGCTTCCCACCACAGCGAGGCTGTTGCCTGGCAGGGCCCTGTGGCTTGAGCCTTCCTAGTGGCTCCTATCCAGGCTCCCGCTGCCTCTTCCAACCCAAGGCTCTAGCCAGAGCCCTGGTCAGATTGTACATACACAGCTCTAGTGGGTGGGCTTTCTGTTCCCACAGAAGCTTTGGGAATAGCCAAGACCTTGCCTGACCTCACCTCCCTCTTTTCCCATGGGTCCCCTCTCCCCCAAGAACAGGCAGGCCCACGGCAGACATGAACACGCCAACCCCACCTTGAGTTTTAGGGTTCTGGCTGTTCTGCGAGTGGTGAGATAGGAGATTCTCGGGACTCGCCGTGGACACACAGGTCTGCTCAGGTGTATACGAGGTCCATGGCCCTGTCTCTCCTGGGCTGCAATCCTGTATCAGGAAAAGAGGGGACGAGCCAGCCTGCCACCCTTCCTGCCTCCGTCGGTGGCCGCAGCCACTGAGGTAGGGGAGCGGGCCAGGTTGGGTGGGCAGGAGGCCAGAGTGGGGATGAAAAGGCTCTTCATGGCTGCACAAAGGCCGTCTGTGAGCATGGGCGCCTGGCCTGGGAGCCTGTGGTCAGACCAACTGTTGAACAAACTTATTTACCGAAAGGTAAAGCAGCTCGGGGTGGTGCAGCTAAGGGAACGGCCAGGGGTACCCAAGCTTGTGATACTGACACCATGCCGCCTCTGCCAGAGAAGAAACTCCTGTGGCCTTGCTCACTCTCCGTGGTGTTTCGAGTGTCCTTGTGGCCAAGGTGGAAAGAACAGAAATCTCCCCGCCATGCTGGCCTGCCTTCCCCATCACCACTCACTGTTACTCAGCCTCCGCAGTCCACGCCCTGCTCCCAGGGCCCCTGTGCATGCCGCCCCCCAGGCCTCCTCCTCCCCACCCTCACCCCTCTCCTCCTGGCACATCGGCCCATAGTTCCTGGCTTCACCGGATGAACTGGAGGGAGCTGGCTTGCAGCTCTTTCTTAGTGTTCCAAGTCTGGAGAACATGGCGTGCACAGGAAAACGAGATAACCGCCTTGGCTAGGGCCCACAGGTGCACCCCTTCCTTGGTGGGTTGGGGCAAGCTCAGTCCCTGTCCAGGAAGTACGCACTGCTTAGGCTGGCTGGCGCTGGCACTCAGAAGCCTTGGGCGGCCTCCCTGGCCAGATGCCTGACACTGGAGGTGAGCTTCGGCTAGCAGAGGTGGGATAGGGAGGGGCCAGCCTGCTTGTCTATTTCGGGTGTGTCATGAAGCGTCTACGGCAGACAGGCAGTCTATGAAGCCCAGACCTCAAGGCCTGTTGATGGCAGGCATGCTCGGGGGATGTTTTTTCTCCGTCCAGTCCTGGAAGCCTGACACTAGATTGCTTGAGGCCTAAGGTCCTTCATTGTGGCCAGGTCACCTTGACCTCCTCACAGAGCACTCTTCATACTTAGAGGGAGGTGGGCCCTGGGTGCCACTCTGTGAGAGGGAGGCCTCCTGAAGTGGGAGACAGAGGTCTTCAGAGTCCTTTTGCCAGTCTTTTCTGAAAAGGGGGTCTAGTTTTGGGAAGCCCTGGGGCACATGATGGTAGTCCTCGCCTACAAGTTGAGTCTCAGATCTGGCCCAGGCTTGTGAGAGGCTTTAGGATAGAATCTGAGGGGCCTGCCAGAATCCTAAGGGATCTGCCGAAATCTTATGGTGAAAAGATTTCAATTTTACAAAAACAAACAAACAAACAAACAAACAAAAACAAAAAAAAAAAAACGTTGTAAAATTGTCTTCTGAACTCTGGTACTGCCGTTACCTGGTCACTAGTCACCAATATTTGCCACGTAGCTGCCTGGCCTCAAATGCAGAAGCAGTCCAAAGTTGCCTCTGTTGTTAAGAACAAGGACATTCTCTTTCCCAACCAGAATGTGGCTTCGGGCTGGGACAGGAACCCCAGCACTGTGTTTACCAGCCTTACTCAGAGTCTCTGACTGGACACATGACCCCACCCTGTCCTGGTCCAGAACAAATCCTCACACTTCTTTCTCTTTCCCAGAACCTGGTGTTTTTTGAAGGGCTTGGTTATTCTGAGGCTGACCAGAGTCAGGCTTTGGCTGTATGTCCTGTTTACTCTGGAGGATAGGGGGGAAAGCGTGAGCAGGAACAGTCCAGTCCCTTGGTTCTGCCCTGAGCAGTCCTTATTCTGAGCCTGTCCACAGAGGGACAAAGGCATCCAAAGATGGAGCCCTTATCTCAATGGAGTCCCAGGGAACGTGAGGTTTGGTCGTAGAGGTGCAGCTTTACTGGAGGTCCCTGGGGAGACAGAGCCATTGCCAGCCTACCCAGGGCTTTGGACCACCCCACCATGGCTGTCTCCACCTAACCTGAGCCTTGACTTTCTTCTGTCTGATTAGGGATAAAATGATTCCCTGTACCACAGGCAGCTCATTTTCCTTCTTCCCAAGTGAAATCGAGGCTTGGGCAGGGAGCAGCTGAGGTGCCCGATGGACAGGCTAAGAGGATCTTAGAGTCTGCTGACCAGCCTGGTCTTGAACTTGTCTTGGGGAAGACATTGATTGGCCCAGCGCCTGGTGCTCAGGGCTTCACAGGCTGGGGTTCTTATAGTGGTGTGTGTTGGGGGTGAGGGGTGTGCAGGGGAAACATCACACCATGTGCCTGGTATCCATCCTGCGTTTCCTGTCTTTTTCCTTCACTCTGGGATTCCCCGGGTACCCCAAACTTTGCTGACCCCAGAGGCTGAGGACTGTTGATAAAAGACGGTTCAGGGTGTGCAGGCTGAGACGGACAGAGTGAGTGTGGGAAGCCTCCCTTCGATGGACACCTCCCTTTACCTGTTCCTCCACTTCCTGCAAGCAGGAATATGCTGTCTTGAGTTGAGGGCGGGGCTGATAGAGGCCCAGGGTTGACCTCCTGATCCGAGGCTATATATGGCCTTTGCCTGAGTGGTGGTGCCCTCAAAGGTCCTTGACTCTCAGCTTTTGCCCCAGGTGATGGCTGAATTGTGTCTGCCCCCCCCCCCAGGGCGCGGGGGCGGGGGGGGGAGGGACAGAGCAATCCCCATTTTTTTTTGCAACCATCCCTGGCTCTCTGCCCCTATCGATCAACAGGTGTTTTGGGGTCACATGTGAATGTTTTCCCAAGCTTAGGAGAGATTTCCCCAGCCAGCCTCACCTTGTGGAACGTGGGTAGGGCATCCCTTAGTTGATCTGGTGGAGAGAGTTGGCATCCCTGTCCACAGACTACTACCTGAGCTCCACTGTCTGTTTCTGACTTCGCAGCAGAGGGTCCTCAGGAGCCCGACCCCACCCTGTGGAATGAGCCTATTGAACTGCCCTCTGGTGAAGGTCCCCTGGAGAGCACAAGCCACAAGCAGGAATTTGCTGTCTCTGGCCCTCCATTCCCCACCTCTGCTCCAGCACCAGAGGACAGCACCCCTCCCGCAAGGGTGGACCAGGACGGAGGTAGGACTTGGGCGGAGCAGGGAGAGGGGAGGGAGAAGGGTGAGAGGGAAGGAAGGCGTGAGGGGCCAGGCCTGGGCTGGATTTGGGAGGGGGAAGGGTAACATGGTCCTCTGTCCTCCACAGGATCGCTTGGGCCAGGCGCCATTGCAGCCATTGTGATCGCCGCCCTGCTCGCCACCTGCGTGGTGCTGGCACTCGTGGTCGTCGCGCTAAGGAAGTTTTCCGCTTCTTGAAGCCAATAAAGGAGCCGCGCAGGCCGGCCCGCGGCGACTCTGCACCTTGTGCTCTCTTTTGTCCCCTCCATGTCCCCGCGTGTGCGAGCCCGTGTGCAGGTGCAGCCGCGTGTGAACCTGGACGGAGGCGTATTGCTGGGCCACGCCGCGTGCCTGGAGTCGTGGGTGGAAAGCTCCAGGGAGGGAACATGTGTACGCGTGGCCACGTGCATGTGTTGCGCCCCGAGTGAGTGAATGTAGGGCGTCAGGGCGCAGGTGTCTGCTAAGTACCACTCGCTGTGCCCACCGCTGCGGTGTGACTGAGCGCCTCCACCTCAAGCGCTTCTGTCTAGTGTGAGTGGGGGAGGGGAAGGGAGCTGGAGAGCTTGGCTCAGATTCACCCTATTCCTAGAGAACAATTCTAGTAGGACCAGTCTCTCGAGGATTGGCTTTTGACTTTGACTCAGGCAGGAGGGGCCGTACCCTAATTCAGAACCCCAATCCTTGTGTCTTCACCCTCCTCCTAGTGGTCGGAATTTTCCTGACTCCAACCATTCATACTCCTGGGGCCTTGGGTTACTGTATATGCTCTCTCTAGGGCCTGTTCTTCCTTTTCCAGCTGACCCAGAAGTTGAGGAGGGCCCTGAGATAGAACGGAGTGTGTGTGTGTGTGTGTGTGTGTGTGTGTGTGTGTGTGTGATGGCTGGGTAAGCCAGGGTAAGAGCTGTGACCCTTTGATTGCAATATAGCAAGTTGTCATATCCTTCCAGGAATGTTCAAGGGACTGAGGTCTCAGTGTCACCAAGAGCTGGACTGTGATCTGTGGGAAGATACTCTAAAGTCCAGTAGCTTGAATAGGCCGGTTCTGGGTCAGGCAAGGCAGTGCGCGTCTGCAATGAACAGCAGTACTTAGGAGGCTGAGGTAGGACGGGAAGTCCAAGGCCAGTCTGGGCTCTACTGGAAGGTGATGGTCTTAAGAAACAAAACAAACAAAAGGCCAGTTCTGATGTAGAACATCTAGCAGATGCCCAGTGCCCTGGACACGTTCCTAGGACATTAGTGGGATGGACACTCTGGGATAGAAATGGATAGATAAGGGTGCCTGTGCAGGCAGGCCTTGGGGGTGGGAGTGGGGGGGGGTGTCCCTGAGGAACCAGCTGCCGAAGGAGCATCGGAGGCCGGTGTCTGGATCAGGTAGGAAGTCTGGATCCCAGGCCTGAAGTCAGACCCCCTAAAGGACCTTTGCTTACTGAAACCTGAGGCCCCAGTGGCCTTGTAACCATGTGCTCGTGCTGCGGCAGGAGGAGTCCCCCATTCTCTCAGAGAGCCCTTTCCTGAGTCCTTCCATAAGCAGAGGCCCAAATCCATTCCCATCCTGAGACCGGATGTTGGCTGCTCCCCCAGGAAGTGCCTACAGCCCCTCCTTAGGAAAAGGTCTCTCCTATTGGTCTAAAAGACTGCTCCACCCTCCCAGCCCAGAAGCTAATGCCTGGTTGCTGTGTGCATCAGGGCAATAAAGGACAGGCCTCTGCCTCTTGTTTTATACAGGATGCTTCTTTTAATGCAGCCAAAAATGATATTTGCTTTTCTCAAAACCATGACCATAAAGGATGCAGTGACCAATTCATTCTGCGAAACACCTGGGCTCCTTCAGGGGCCAGGAGACACTAGTGAGTGACATCAAGCCCTTCAAGGAGCTAAAGGTGACATGAACCCTCAGCTAAGCTCTGGGGGGCCTGCTGAGGGCAGGGCTTGGCCGTGCAAGAGAGGCTGGCAGAGGCACGGGCATGGGGACGGGGAGGCAGAGTCACCGCTGCTCACCAGACTCCCTCAGGCGGGGCGGCCCGTCGGTGTGCCTGGTAGACTCTTAACAGCTTCCAAAGAGGGGAAGGACGCGTGCATTTCGGGGGATCCTCACAGTGGTCACCTTCCGCCTGCCTGCTGCCAGGGACCCTTGGGTGGACCTCTTCCTGTCCCTGGAAGGTCTCTGGGGCATGCCTGCCCTCTTCTACCTCTGAGAGGCTGGAGGGAGGTGGTATAATACAGCCTTTCACCAGTGTGTACGCAAACGAGTGGCCAGGACACTAGAGCTTCCACTGCGTGGGCAGGGACAGAACAGGCCCAAGCCACTCCTGCCGCCGCCTGAGAAGGCACGGACATTCTTCCCTAAGACCCTCTGAATCTGTCTGGCGTCTCTGCTGGGCCCGCTCCCCTCCCTGCCCAAACCCCTCCTTCAGACTGCTGCCCAAGCTGGGGAGCTTCATTGCCGATTCCGGCTGCCCAGCTTCCTGCGGTCTTTATTCTGGCTGCGCTGAGGGTCCTCCATCTTGTGTACTCGGAAACATTCCTTGAGGTTCTGGGAGCGGATCTTGGGGTTCAGGATCTCTTCTGTCATGGAACTGGGGAACCAACCTCTCTCCTGGTCATGCAGCCTCTCACCGAAGATCCACCCTACAAAGAAGTCAGGAGGGTCGGGAGCTCTACGGGGGTGGGGGAGGGCAAGGCTAGGCCTTCCTCTTAGCTAGGGTTCCCCTCTGCATGGGGAGCAAGGGTTGGGCCATCCTCAGGAGTTCAGCATTCCCCAAGGGCAGTGGCTTGGCACCCCACCTAAGCTCAGATTGCCCCCACAGTGTGCTAGGAAGCATACGGAATGTAAGAACCAGGCCGCGGTCTCTCCCATGGGTGGCGGCCTATTTTGAACCTTGCCAGGCTACCCCACACCAGGACAGGAGACTTGAAGGGCCACTCCTAAAAGAGCCAGTTAAGGGACCAGTGTAGGAGAAAGCTGACCACTGACCCTCTCATTGGCGATTCTCTCAGAATCTCACCCGGAGAGCCACGTGGTTGCTATGGGGTGGCCACTATAAACTGGGGAGACCCCGAGCGCCCTGATCTCGTTTCTCTGCTGCCTTCCCTCTCCTAAAGGTCTTTGCCAGGCTTGTTAAAGTACCCAGCATTCTTCAGGCCACCTTCGGATGGGTATGGGGCAGTGTACTGTGTGAAGGTTACTGAAGCAGTGTACTTACCACGTGGTAGAAAGGGCAGGGGGTGGGGAGTGGCCCTGGGACCCACAGAGGGATCCTGTGGAGATCACTTGGTTTTCCAACCATGACTCAGGACAAAGGAGAGGAAAGGAGGGGGCCTTTGTTCTCAGGTGTTTTGAGTCTCTGTTGCAAAGACACCAAGCTATCACATTGTGCCTAGGCCACCATAAAATTTCAGGGACCCCCTTGTCTTTGCCTCCTGGATGTCGGGGTTAGAGGTGCGTGCCATCTTACCTAGCTACTCCTGAGATTTTGATCAAGAATAGTTAATACACAAAAGTGGACACTATGGAACAAGAAAGGGGTCTGGAGTTAAACTGGGCAGGGGCTACAGAAAAACTTCCAGTTGGAGCTCATTCGGCCTGCCACCCACAGGGTGGGCAGGAGCAGAGCATCTTGGCCTGGTGGTCACAGACACCCCCAGAAGCTTGTGGTCAAACAGGTTGAGGTCAAAGGTCACACTCCCTCCTGGGGGAGGCCACAGCCAAGGCTGGGAGGGAGCCGGAGACCCACCTGCTAGGCCTGCTGTTAGGGGAGGAGCCTGGCAGCTCTAGGGAATGGGAGGAAGGCTCAGGAGTCTGAGGAAAGGTCAAAGAGCACCGGCCCCCTGCTCGGGCAGAAAGTCCTAAGTACTGTCAACACCCAGCAAGGAGGAGGGGCTCTGCCCCCCCCCCCGCCCCCCACCTGCGAACTGCACCCTCTAGTCCTACACTAGGCTATGGCCCTTCCCCCACAGCTGGCCAAGGTGAAGAATCCCCTTGGGTGGGGGCCTCACCGTCCTCCGTCTTCTCCAGGATGTTCAGGATATCTGCCAGTTCCAGCGTCAGCTCGTCGGGCTGCTGGGCCACGTATGGGTGCACACACTGGACCTGCGGACAATCTGCAGGAGGGAGGGGAGTGCTGGGGTGTGTCCCCATCGTGGGCTCCACCCTGGCCCACCACCAGGCAGTGGTGCCAGGGACAATTCTGCCGGCAGCAGGTGACTGAGTCCTATCTAAAACAGGACCTGGGACTGCACAACAGTAAGAAAGGTTCCCTCTGAGAGGGAGGAGGTCACACCCCAGGGAGGCCTCATCAGACTACAGGGAGTTCTGGGAAAGGGGGGGAAGGGATTCATAGCCCTGATAGGGCTCTCAGCCTAGAAGACAAGAGGAACCTCTTGTTCTTAGGTGTGACCCTGTGGGCAATTTGGGGTGAGGACAAGCCAGCAGGCTGGGACAGTAACTTCTTTACAAGGCAGACAGATGCGTGTTCCCTTGGGGTTTCTGTGACTTTTAGACAGCTGGAAAGCCTGAGAGAACACTGGATTCTGGGTGCAGGATTCTGCCGCCTGACTCAGGACTCCGGGACTTCCATTTCTTTCTCAGCCATCCAGTGTACAGGGGTTCTAAGCTCCTGCTTGGTGCCAGAATGGACTTCTGTGGGGGAGAAGTACCTTCCCACCGGCCTCCAAGGAACCCTGAGGCTGAGGCCCAGTAAGTCCTAGCCGAAGCCAACCTAGAGCAAGCACCCTTTCAAAGTGAGGGACTCACCCAACAGCCGAGATGTGAAGGATACAAACTTGGTCCGCCTGTTGGGGGCCAGAGAAGTCATCCAACGCTTCATCTCGCTCCTGCACAGGAAGGGGACAGACTCTGACCCATGGCATGAACTTAGGCCTCTAAGCCTGGCTCTCGCTAACACCAGGACAGCTCACATGTGGGAACCCCTCCACATTCTCCACAGGAGGGGGATTTGAAGTCTGACAGTGTGAAGAGTCACCCATGAGGTCCTGCAAGCTGCTAGCTCTCAAAGGTGTGTCACAGGGAAGCCACGGCCTCCCACTGTGGCAAAGCTGGGAATGCTAACATCACTTCCTGTTAATCCCTGTGATCTAGAGCCTGGGGCTTCAGCAGGGGAGGGGACCACTCCTGGTGGGGTGTGGTGAGGGGCAGCTGAGCAGCGAGGAGGGGGCGAGAAGGCTGGCTAGGAAGATCAGGAGAAAGCCAGGGCTCTGTGGTCCACAAAGCAATGTCGTGTGTACTCCCCCACGGCTTGGGGCCATGGGGCAGCTATCCTGACTGCTCAGGCATGGGAGAGCAACGCCATTTGAGTCCACACAGAGGAACAAAAAAACGGGAGGAGGGGGAGAGTAGCTCACTGGCACATCAGCCCTAAGTATCTACCAGAGTCACCACGGGAAGAGGCCAGCCTCCTGCAGATGCCTGTTGAGCCCTGTTTTACCTATGGCAAAGATTAACCTGTGAGGGGCCCTGGGTGTGGCTCACGGCGCTGGACACTCACTGGGAGGATGCCTTCAGCATATAGGTGGCCTCCCGGTCATCGGCGTTTTCCAGCAGCCGCAGGATGAACACATTGGCCAGCGTCTGGCCCTGGTCCTCCAGCTCCTCCACTCGCAGCAGGCCCCTCGGGGCTGAATCAAACACCTGGTACTTGTCTCTGGGGGGGACAGGGGGGGCAGGGGGCACTTGCTGGTCTCAGGAGAACCTTTTGGCTGGCGGGAAGAGCCAGCATGCGGCCCTAGCCCTTCATTACCCACCCTGGGAAATCCCAGCACGCCTGTCCCCTGCCCCTTAGAAGGGCTCCCATCCTGAGTTGTGGCACAGCAGTGGCCACTCTGTTGAACTCAGTGTCGGGTTTCCACATTTTCAGGAGGGAAACTGAGGCTCATTCAGAGAGGCTCCATCGTGGCCCATAGCTGGGCAAGAGCAGAGCAAGCCTTTGAAAACCTGACCCTAAAGCCGGCTACACCGCCGCCTCACTGCCTCCCACCGTGGTCACACTCAGGCCGGGCCCTCTCCAGTGCCCGTCAGTGCCAGGCTCACCCAGGGATCTGCCGGCAGATCACCAGCAGGTCATTGAAGAGGAAGAGGTAAATTTCTCTGAAGAGCTTCTTGGTCCGCAGGGTGCGGGAGGTCTTGGGGCCGGACATCTGCTGCAGCTCACCCTGCTTCAGCAGCCACCGGGAGTGCGAGATGATGGGCACCGACTGGGGGAGGGGCGGGGCGGGGCGTCAGGTGGTGGCACCCTCGCACCCTCCCAGGGCTCCTACCCACGTCACACCTGGAGTAAAACTCTGAGACAGCCTGCAAGGACTGTGTGGGGCTGTCATACTCCCTGCCACTGGCCCTGCAGTGAAACAGCAGCAGGGGCAAAATTTCACATGAATATATGTGCTGGTGTGTGTGTGTGTGTGTGTGTGTGTGTGTGTGTGGTGCATGTGTGCACATGTGCTGCTGTGCATGTGCACTGTGTGTCTCTGTGTGTTGTGCTATCTATGTACCTACACTTGGGCTTCTGTGCTCATGCCTGTGCTTTGGTATTTCCATGTGTGTTGGTGTCTGTGTGAATGTGCGCATGCATGTGTGTATGTTTGATTTCGTGTGTGCATGTGTGTGTGCATGTGTATATGTGTGTATGCATGCGCATGTTTGTGTACATGTGTATATGTGTGCATGTGTGTGTGCTTATATGTAGTATGTGTGTGGATGTGTCTGTGTGCATATGTGCATGCCTGTGTGTGCATGTGTGTGTGTGTATGTATAGCCCTAAGAGGTTACAGAAGAAAGGAAATAATGGTGCTCACAGGATAAGAAGGTCAGGGCTGCAGGCGCAACGTGCCCTCTGTAGGCACCACGTGCCAGTATCCAAGTCACCAGAAATCCAGAAAAGTAAGTAGCTTGCAAGTCCCTCAGCACTGAGAGTCCCTTGACTGGTCCCTAGTCCTACTCCTTGACTGCTCACGATCACCCAGGTAGTAACAGTGCCACATTCACACAGGCAGGCAGCTGTGGGCCCACGGCTCCCAGAAGGTAAATCAGGGCAGAGTGCATGATGGCTGGCTTCCAGCACTGGGGAGGGTGCATGGGGGAGGGGTGCAGGCTGGACCTCCTCTGCCCCTGGGTAAGGTAGGCTGGCCCAGATCTTGCAGACTCACCTTGATCTTGAACTCCATCTTCTTCTGGATACTGATCATCTGTTCCGTGCGGCTCATCTTCCGGACACCCTCATTGCACGCCTTTACCACCTGGCATGGGGAGGACTCGTCAGGTCAGCCCCCCAGGATGTCCCCAGCCACCACTGAGACCAGTGTGCTCAGCAGCCGACACCAACTGTCTAGCCTCAGGTGGGCAGGAACTCCTTCCTTACCGCGCTCTGGATGCCCTGTGCAGTCTGGAGGGGAGGTTCTCAACCTGTGGGTCGAGACCCCTCTGGGAATGGAACAACTTTATCACAGGGGTTGCATCTGCTGCAGGTTCCCGCATTACAACTCATAACAGTAACAAAAATTACAGCTATGAAGTAACAACGGTTACAATTTTATGGTTGGGGGATTGCCACAACATGAGGAACTATATTAAAGGGTTGCAGCATAAGGGAGGCTGAGAACCGTGTGTATAGAGGATGATTTATCTCCTTGTCCTTGACTAGAAAGCCAACCTCCCAGACCAAGAGGAAGGGATCTTTCTTCTTAGCCTGACTAGGAAAGGAAAGGCTCCTCCAGACTGACCTCTCACCCACTAGGGGTGCACAGGCTCCCCACTTCCCTGGAAGGTAGTCAGGAACCAACAAGACATTAATGCTACCTTTCCCCAGACCCCTGGGCTACATCTCCAGGATCAGAGCCTTAAATGGCCCACAGGGTCTAGGACAGAGCCTGGCCTGATACAGGTGCTTCATCAGGTTACTAAGTGCAGGGCAGAAAGAAGCATAGGAGGATGTTCCTTGCAGGGTTGCTTAGAATGAGAAAATCTGTCACTAGCTTCAGTTATTCATTAAGTAGCACTGTCTGAAATACAATGTATCCATGAACCCCGGGGCTCTGAATCACATACTCACCTGAAGAACACAGGCTGTGCTTTACACACAATCTCTGATTGTAAGCAGTATAGAGGTAAACACTCTCTCTCTCTCTCTCTCTCTCTCTCTCTCTCTCTCTCTCTGTGTGTGTGTGTGTGTGTGTGTGTGTGTGTGTGTGTGTGTGTGTGTGTGACATCTTTGCAATGTCACTTTGCAATTTTCATTTTGCTTATGCTAGTTTTTAAATTTTTCTTGTAGTTGATCATTGATTACTTTTATGAATGAGGAGAATAAACCTCTTTTTTTTTTAAAAAAAAAAAAGTAGGCAAGATAAACAGAGTATCTCTTTCATCAACAGGAGAGGAGAGAAAAAAAGCAGAGAAGAGCTTAAAATAGGAAACACACCAGGCCCTTGTCCCACCTCTGAGACTGCCCTCTGGGGCAGGCAGGCCTAGGGCAGGTCACCAGACCCATCCAGGGTCCTGCTGCCCAGAAGGGCCTAAAAAAAAAAAAAGTCATATGGCTCATTGATGGGGGCCAAGGCCCAAACCAGCACTTGACGGGGACACTAGGCTAGAGCAAGCTGCTGATGCCTACAGACAGCCCATCTCTGCCACAGGGAGTCGTCCAGGAGAACCAGGAGTTGGTGACACTCCTAGGCAGGGCTCTGGGTCAGGGTGTACACCAATCTAAGCTGGACCCTGGAGGATGGGGTAGCAACAATGGGCTGCAACAGATGTTGGGATTGTGACAGAGTTCTATGTTGGCAAAGAGTGCCAGGCCAAGAACCTCCATATGCAACCTGGGCACATGAACAGGGGCAGGGTATTGCAGAGGAGGCTCTGACAAAGCCACATTAGGTATGAATTCCCCACCCCCCTCAGTGGCTCTTCTGGATTGCAAAAGTAAATCTCAGAATAAATAAATGGAATGTGAAGAGATCACAGTGGCAGAGGAGGTCAGCAGGTAGAGCGATCTAGAGGGGAAGGGGCTCTCGGGACGCACAGGTGGAAAGAACTCACCATCTCCAGCTCCTTGTGGGCATCCGAGGCAGTGCATTCACGCTCAGACCTCTCCTCCACTCTCTTCAGGATGTTCTGAAGGTGAGATGGAGCTGAGTTACCCCACTCTTCCCCCTCCCCTCCCCCTCCTCCCTGGCAGTGGTTATCATCTCTCAGGTGCCCCCGCTGACCGGACAGAGGGCAGGGGCCTCCTGTACATGCTCTATTCCAGTGCAGAGTCACCGGCTCACGAGCAAAGCACAGAGGCAGTGCAAAGCAGCCAGGGACCCTGGTCACTCAGGCAGGCCTAGCTCTGTCCCCAGGTGAGGCATAGTGCTTACATGGGGCCCCAGATCCTCCCTCCCTCCCTCCTTCCCTTCCTCCTGGGGTGGTTACTGGAGACTGAGTCATCAAGGTCCTGGGGGCTTTGCTGACTGACTGCTCTTTTTCCTATAAATTATATTTTCTCCGATCCTTCAGTTTTCTTCAGTTCACAGTTAACTTGCTTCTCAGGCCGAGTATAACCCTGTCTACTTTTGTAGTGACTCGTTTTATGTGTCAACTTGACACAAGCTGGAGTTATCACAGAGAAAGGAGCCTCCCTCGAAGAAATGCCCCTATGAGATCCAGCTGTGGGGCATTTTCTCAATTAGTGATCAAGGGGGAGAGGGCCCATTGTGGGTGGTGCCATCCCTGGGCTGGTAGTCTCGGGTTCTATAAGAAAGCAAGGCAGGGGAAGCAAGCCAGTCAGCAGCACCCTCCATGGCTTCTGCATCTCCAGGTTCCTACCCTGTGTGAGTTCCAGTCCTGACTTCCTTTGGTCATGAACAGCAAGCCATGTGGAAATGTAAGGTGAATAAACCCTTTCCTCTCCAGCTTGCTTCTTGGTCATAATGTTTGTGCAGGAATAGAAACCCTGACTGAGACAGCTTTCCTCTATGCCTGCTCACCCCCTCTGTAGCAGCCACAGTGAACCCTGACAAATGTCAACCACATCAGGTGAGGTGGGAACCTGAGACCCCCACCCTGGCCTTCCTGCCCACGCCTCTGCATTCCTTCCAATCATGCTTTGAGCTCAGGGCTGACCCTGCTCCTATGAGGAGCTCCTCTTGTTTCCTCGGGACCTTTGAACATTCAGGTTTCTCTACATAGAGTGTTCTTTCTTTCAGATGTTGATGCAGCTGGCTCCCCTAAGCTGAGCCTCACTTAAATCTTGCTTGTCTTTCTTGACTCCTCCGGTTGGCAGTAGCCAGGCAGGCACCCCTGACTGGATTAACTCATTTCTAATCGTCACGGCTATGCCCGCTTTTCTGGTTATGTCTGCCAATCTTTCCTTCTGGAATAGAGCTGAGCCCTCATTACTTGGAGCACAATGGGTCCTAATTGGCCCTTATTTAACAAGTGGATCCCCTAAAATACTAGTGGAGAAGCAGCAAAGGCTTGGACAGGGGAGGCCTGCAGAGCCCAGGGCACAGTCAGGGGTCACACCTGGACCAGCAGCTTGAGTCTCGTGATCCTCTGGAAAGGCAAGATGAGGAAGGAGGAGAAAGGCAGGCCCTTGCACTTGGGGTCCAGCTCCAGCTGTGCGATCAGTTCCCGGAAAGCGGCCTTCTCCTGTCTGAAGATCCAGACACAGGGGACTGTCTCTGAGCTCGGGCCCTGGAGGTGTGAATAGAAGATGCTTCCCCCACCCTCTCTTCCCTCCCCCTCCTCATTTTTTTTTTCAAATGGAAAATAAACTGTTCATGTAAACGTCAAGTAACAATAGTGGCTCCATATGCCATGAGGACTTGGCAAAGCATGATTTGTGTGGGAGGGGTAAGAATCCCATTGTAGCCAAGGTTATGAATCAGACACACAATTAGATGACTTCACCCGGCAGGAAGCCGAGGCAAGGTAAACCCACGGAGCGATGCAACCCGCAGCAGCCTCGCGGCACCTGCCAGGAGAGCCTGGCTATTTCTGACAGGCGGGCTTGGCCACGTGGCCCAGTGCTGCTGAAGGCCAGGAAGACAACTGCCAGAGACTCCCTGCAGGGTAGCAGCAGACATCGGGCCGCCCATACTGTACCTGCTGCTAGGGCAAAGTTACATGGTGACCAGCTACCCTGGGACTCTTGGGAACTGCAAGACACGGAGGGCACCTATTCTGCTCGCTGCTTAATCAGGGAAACTGCACCTGATTCCTGCCACCTTCCAAATAGTCACTGGAAAGCACCCAAAGGAATGCCTGGGTATACTCCAAGTTTAAAATGGCCGCTTCAACCATGTGGCTGGACAGAAGAGCCCTCAAATCCAGATGTTATTTGGACAGTGGGCATGGGGCACACTGAAACCTTTCTGCCTCTACAACAGAGCCTAGGAGCCATGGGGAACCGACCCTGTCATACATGACTAGAAACCCTCCCTCTGTGCCAGCTGCAGGATCTTCTTAGTGACGGTCCCAGAGCTGCTGCCTTTGAGCCACAGGTCCTCCACACAGTGGCTGTTGCCACGTGCCAGGCAACCTGTGCAGACCTGTCTGTCCGAATGAGGCCCCCTTTGTTTTCAGGGCATTCCAGAGACCCGTGTACCTGCACCGCGTCTGGGGACGCAAACCTTGGTCCTCCGCTATAGGTTCTCGTACGGAGAGACTTCCCTTTTGTTTTGTCTCATTTGCATGGGCACCAAAAGGGAAGCCCTTCCCTGTGGTCCAGAGCAAGGTCATGCGATGGGAGACTGACTCCTAGTTCACATGTAGCTCATGACCAAACGAGACTCCTTTCTCCCCACCGCTGACTTTCTTATTACTTCACACCCATGTTTCCAAGGTTCTAGACCTTGGATCGTTCCTGTAGCTGTACAGTCTTTTCTACAGGGATTTCCTGGCTGGTCTGGAGGCACCGGATGACTCCCCTGGAGCACAGGTGGACTACGGGTTATCTAGTGACACAGATGCTCAGGGAACACGCTAGAGTTGAATGCTCTCACCCACCTGGCTCAACTCGGTGACTTAGTGTGGCCCTGGGGAATGCCCAGGCCAGGATGGCTGAGCCCGGGCAGGGTATACTCACAGGAGCTGCTTGTACGTCCTTTCCTGGTAGGTCTGGTTACTGACGTAGGTGATATAGACGGAGAAGTGATCGGCCGCATAACGGTACACGATGTCGCACACATCCGAGATAACAATGTTCTCCTCCATGCGGTGTTCCAGCTCCAGCAAAAACCTGCAAGAGGCAGAGGCTGGGCTGAAGGCACCTGAAGGCGCCTGGAGATCAGTGCGCCAGGCCGGACAGACCAGTACTCCCTCTCATGGTGGGTGGGACTCTGCATGCTAGTGGCACATAAGAACACATCAGGGAGCAGATGTGGTTTTACAGAGTATGCAGGGAGGGAGAGGGCAGGAAGCTCACCTTTATCTTTTACATGTGTACTGATGTGTTTGCAGGCTTAAGAGAATGGTGACCAAGCTGTGACTCACAATGGTCCCCTGGGTACTAGGAGAGGCAGGGATTGGATGAACCTAGACTGGCCCCAAGCCCACCACTCATTAAGCCACCCATCATGCCTGAGGAGTGTAACATGGGGGTCTCTACTTCTGTGTTGTGGAATTTTTCAGATAAAAACCAGAGTTGGTGTGCAAACAACAAGCTCGGAGGTCTCAGAGGCTGCTCTGGCACCGATGAGCGATCGACCCTAGAAGTTACTGGATAGGGGATAGGACGGCTGCCAGCAGAGGCAGAGACTCCGAAGAAAAGGCAGGTGTCCGTGCAAAGGGGTCGCCTGGAGGGCCCGTGCACAGAAAGCAAGAGCAACGGGCTTCCACACGTGACACCTCACCGCATGACTGAGTGACCCTCGCTGCACGGAGGGACGGCTCTGCCATGCCCCGCCTAATCTGAATGTGGGAAGTTGGCCCAGTGCTTTCTAGGTTGCTGGGAAGTGCTCAGTGAAATTAGCTTCATCCTAATTTCTCTCCTCCTCCTCCTCCTCCTCCTCCTCCTCCTCCTCCTCCTCCTCCTCCTCCTCCTCCTCCACAGGAGCTCACTTCCTCCTTAACCCGAGTCCAGCCTCAGGAGACACAGATCCCACATCCTTTCCTGCATTGCTGGATACCTCAGAGGAGAGGAGAAGGAAGCAGCAGTCTGGGCTGCACTGGCCCTGGCCTGCAGGGAGCTGAGACTGGGGCATTTCCGGGTGAGCAGTCATTCCCAGATGACCTTGGACATTGTCATAAGACCCATATAGATTTGCCTAAGATTCAACTCAACATCATTATAAACAGCTAGGAGAGTCCTCCAACTCACAACACCATAAAGATACACAGGTCTCAGAGGCTAATGGGAAAAGACCCGGGGGCACCAACTGGCCAACCTGCTGGAGAAGACAATGGGCCTTTTGGTTGACATCTATGTGTATGCACAGTTGTGTGTGTGTGTGTGTGTGTGTGTGTGTGTGTGTGTGTGTGTGTTTGTGTGTGTGTGTGTGTGTGTAGGTCAGAGGTCAAATGTCATCTTGAGGTGTTATTCCTTAGGAGCCATCCCCCTGGTTTCTTTTGAGAGAATCTTTCATTAGTCTGGAGATCACTAATTAGGCCAGCCAGCACCAAGGATTCTCCTATCTCCCCATCCCTAGCCCTGGAATGACAAGTGTGTCCCACCGCCTCTAGCTTTCATGGGGGTTCTGGGATCAAACTCAAGTCCTCAGGCTTGCAAGACAAGCATTCTTCCCACGGCACCACCTCTGCAGTGCCTAGACTAACAACATTATCCACCCTGTTCCTTTATGTAAAAAGCCAAAACATTCAAAGGTATAGACGCCCAACCGGTGAGCATGGACCCTGGTTTAGCCACACGCTGGCATGGAGAAGACGGAAGAAGGCGGCCCCCCAGTGCTCACCGCTCACTGACAGCCATGACGTCCAGGACATTGGAGAAGAGGATGTGGGCCTCGGACGGGTGCAGGATCTTCTTCAGCCTCTCGTTCTCCATGAAGTGCGACACCAGCAGGTTCAGGCTCTTATAGTAAGAGGCCTCCGAGGTGACCAGCTCAAACATGGCCTGCGGACACACAGAGGGGACCTTGTCATGACTGCTAAGAAGAGCTGAGGATGTCCTTAGAGGCAGGTGTCCTGAAGCCTGTGGCAGCAGCTGTGTGGCAGACGCCAAGTCCCCCTGGTGCAAAGGAGAAAGCCCTTCGTTCTTGGCAAGCACACTGTCACAGCCTGCCCCCTGATGACAAGCCAGGGATCAATCTACAGAAGAGGAAACAGCATGAGAGGCAGGCCTTATGACAGAGCCAGGTGGCGACAAAGATGACCCTGGCCTGAGTTTATTGGCGTAGAGATGGGCAGAGCAATCAATGGGGGGCAGGACTCTGCCTGACCCCCACTTTACAGGATCAAGATACCCATCAGGAAGGGTAGAGTTTTGGGTGACTTTTACTTATTTTTAGCTTATGAATTATCTGAAAAATCCTCAGCAAGCCTCTATTATTTCCTTTTAATGTATGATTTTATAATGTATTTTTTAAAAAAGCAATTTTCATTTTGGAAAAAAAAATAGAAAAAGAAACACAAAATTTTACTCCAGCCTTCAGGAGTAGCTTTCTCCTGTATCAACATCGACTTGCCAATGACATGAACTCAAAACTTGGCTGGCTTGCCTCTAATGCTTCTCAACAACCTACCCCCAAACCAGCAGGAGCCACGCCCACTGTCTGTCCCAGCACGCTCCACTGTCCCTTGACCCAGGGCTGGTTTAGACGCCCGAAGGGACGGTGTGGCAGGTTGAACTATTGACCCCTCCAAAAGCCTGCTCACTCCCTGGTCTCCAGGACCAGCAACTGTGCTCTTGAGTGAAATTGGGTCTTGGCAGCTGTGCGTGAATTGAAAGTCTTGAGGCGAGACTATAGACCGTTCAGGATTCACGGTGGGTCCTACCCCTAGTTCCAGGTATTGAATTTTGCTTCTGTTGCTGTGATAAAATATCAAGTCTAAGAAAGGTTTATTCTGCTCACACTTCCAGGTCACAGCCTGACATTTCAAGGAAGTCAAGACAGGAGTCTGAAGCAGCTGGTCACACCCACAGTCAAGAGCAAGAGTGAGCCCCGCCCCCTCTCTCAGTTCACTTTCTCCTCTTACACAGTCCGGAACTCACTCAAGCTCAGAAAATGGCACTCTTAGCTTTTAGCCTGGGTCTTCCTATGTCAATAGACAATAGAACAATTCTCCACAGACATACCAACAGGCCAACAAGATCTAGACAGTCCAGATGATTCTAGATGTGTCAGTTAACAGAATTAATTAAATGGCCATAGACATTTCCATAAAGGAAAGGAGGGGAGACCCAGGGACACAGAGGACAGAGGTGGGGACCAGGGTGGCACCTGGAGTATCCAGAGACCGGAGGAAAAAGGAATGATCCTTCCGTGGCGCTCAGGAGGGAGCGCAGCCTGCTAACATCTCCATTTCAAGCTTCTGGTCCGCACTTTGGGAGAGTGCATTGGGGAGTAAATTTTTATCATTCCGTGCACATGCCTTGGACCTCATCACGAGACCCATACAGATTTGCAGAACATTCAACTCAACATCACTCTAACCAGGTAGGAGAGTCCTCCAACTCATAGGACCATAAAGATATACTGGTGCCAGAGGCTAATGGGAAGATACCCAGGGGTACCAACTGGTCAACCTGCTGGAGAAGACAATGGGCCTTCTCCAGCAATGTTCACATCTATGTGTATGCACACTTGTGCTACACTGTGATAGCAGTCCTCAGAAACAAGTACACCAGACCAAGGGCAGACAACAGCAGTGTGCAGGGGTCTGACAGTGGAGGTTCCCACACCAGGAATTATGGAGGGAGGGGGAGTGGAGGGGGGAAGACTGGTATTTGTTCCCAGAACACACATGCCTGGGTGAGGGTGGTGGAGGTGGGCAACGGGCTTTCCACGCCGTCTCATTCAATCCTCAGGGTCCCCCAGAAGGGATGTGTAGATGATCCCGTTTCATCAAAGTCACATGAGCAACGCTCTCGAAGTCACGTGGCTTTGATTTGAGAGCCCGGCTGTTAGGACTCCTGCCAGGTTGGATCACAGTAGAACAGGATTAACTGGATGTTTCCAGTCACTTCCTCCCTCTGAAGCCCTGCCAGCCAGTGAGCCTGGTAAGGCCCTTTGAGACACGGAATGAATTTTTAAGTTGGAGATGCCTTGCAGCCACTATAAGAAAGTCCACAGAGGTGCCATAGCCACCCCAGCTACTTGGTCTGCACTTGACTTGAGACAGTACCAATCAGGGAAGATGCCATGAACTGTGGTCCTGGGACCCAATGATGACTGAGAATTCATCTTTGGTTTGTATAGCTGCCTGTGCCCATCACAGACAAGAAGGCCACACTGGGCATAAAGCTTTCTGGAAGCTTCTCTGATACAAATGTTATTAACTCACCTTCCGGCTACTAAGTTTAATTTCTCCAAAGAATGCCAAGATAACTGGGCAGCCAAGCTCAGAGCACATGCGACTGGCCCAACTGCCTAGAGACAGCTCCCTCACAGACTGAAAGATCCACCCTACCCCACCCCCGACACACACACACACACACACACACACACACACACACACACACACAGCAACAGGAGAGGATTGCCTATCAGATGGCGTGGCTCTGAAGAGCAACCTACCACTATACTTGCATGTACCCACCTCACCCTGCTGGCGACAGCTTTTGACCCAATGACTATGGGGGCCAGGGTTTGGGGGCAGCTGGGACTGGCTATGCTGTGGTTGACAGCAGCAGGTTTTGTCCTGAATCATACAGCCGATCCGGCTGGGCCCATTCACTAACCTCCCACCCTCTTTATCCATTTATAGGTGCTTAGTCATCTATGAATTTTCCTTGGCCAGGATGTTTGTCTTTATTTAGCTTGCCACATGAGTGGAGCTGTCTTTTCCTTATCAATATTGCTTTGACTCAGTCATTTGAGCCTTTTACATGGCTCTACAGGAGAGACAAGGGATCTGGGGAACGTAGCTCAGTCGTGGAGTTTTTGCCTGCCGTGTGGAAGGCTCTCGATTTGATCTTGGTACAAACAAAACCTTAAAAGAAAGAAGAAATGAGGGAGCCAGGCCCCCAGTGCTCCTCTCTCGGGCATCCACTCAGCCATCTGTACCACACACTCCCTGGACACCTGCTACGACCGGTGGAGCACCAAGCCCTGTGAGTGATCACGTGATCACAGCACCACAGATATCATTACGCAGCGATACCTCAGAGGATCCATCTGACTGACATCTCTCAGGCAACATCAGGTAGTGAGGGGTGTCAGCATGTGTGTTTCAGAGTGTGCAGATGTGGTTTGGATAGGAGAGATCCACCCCGCCCAGGGCTCACATGTCGGAAGCCTGGTCCTCAACTGCTGTTTTGTGAGATGGTGGAAACTTGGCTAGAGGAAGAGGGTCCCTGGGGAGCTCACTCCTTGCTCTAGCCTCGTCCTGTCTCTCCGTACTTCATCTGGCATGAGGTAAGCTGCTTTGCTCCAAGACACACTTTCTGCCTTGGGATTCAGCCTGACCTCTAGCCCACAGCAATGGAGCTGGCTGACAATGGGCCGGAGCCTCTGAGACTGTGAGCCAATATCCTCCTCTTCCTTCTTTGGGACAGGGTCTCTCTATGTAGCCCTGGCAACCCCAGGGCTTGCTAAGTAGACCAGGTGGGCCTTGAACTCACAAACATCTGACTCCCTCTGCCTCTCAAGTGCTGGGATTAAAGATGTGTGCCACCATGCTGGACTCTACTTCTCAACTATCTCATCAAATCGATGAAAAGGTGACTCGGGTCTGTGTGTGTGTGTGTGTGTGTGTGTGTGTGTGTGCGTGTGTGTGCGCGCGCGCGCGCGCGGGCATGCTCAAGAGAGTATTCACTTGAATGTGTGAGAATGTGTATATGAATGAATAGCCAAGAGTGAGTATGAATGTATGATTGTGGGAATGAGTTTTGAATGAATGTTTGTGAGTATGTACAGTGTGTATGTGTGTGCGTATGGATAGATAGAAAGAAGGAAGGAAGGAAGGAAGGAAGGAAGGAAGGATAGAAAGAGAAAGAAAGAAGGAAGGAAGGAAAGGAAGGAAGGAAAGAAGAAAGAAAGAAAGAAAGAAAGAAAGAAAGAAAGAGAAAGAAAGAAAGAAAGAAAGAAAGAAAGAAAGAAAGAAAGAAAGAAAAGAAGGAAAGAAAGAAAGAGAGAGAGGGAAACTGACTGATAGACATTTCAGCAGCTGTTGCTACAATTTATGAATTAGCCAGGCCGGGCGCCATCGTAGCTTCCCTCTCTGGTCGCTGCTTTGTAAGCCCTGCTGCTGCATGATATCCTCAGAGAACACCCAATTAGACTGACCCAAATTTTATGAATCACAGCGTGGTCCCTCAATGGTGCTCTCAGATCTCAACTTTCCCATTTCTTAGCTGCCAAGAACCATGAGAATCACAGGATGCCCTGCCTGGATTTTTTGTGTAGTCTAAGAGCTGGTTAATACTTGCTGTTTCCTGGACAGCCAGTCCAGGCAGTTCTGCCATTGGTGAGGACTGTGATGTGTCTGCTTGCCGTGAGCAGCTCAGCTAGGGTGCCCACAGTCATTGGCCTTAGGTGGTCAGAACCCCAGCCCCAGGGATAAGGGCTCAATCTTACTAAATCAGAATGGCAGCTTGGGCTCCGTGGGTGGCTGTGAGAGGTAAGGGTCACGTACAAAGCACAGTCTGGGGGCCCAGCCTGCCACAGAGCATCAGACAGACAACCTGGGCATGACCGCCCGTCTGAGCACTGCTTTACCTAAGGATAGAAAGGCAATCTGGCCTCTAGCCATTAAGGCAAGATATATCTGACTCAGGAGGCAAAATTGGAGCTAAGAGGCAAAGGATGACAGGGTTGATTGAAATGGGATGATCTACCCGAATGTGGGTAGTGTTACTCCATGGGTTCGAGTCCTGGGCTGAATGAAAGGGAGAAACCAATCTGAACCCCAGCATCCACCTTTCTTTGCTTCCTGACTGTGGACCCGCTGTGAATACAGACAGCTGCCACCCTCCCCGGGCATCTTGCCGTCCCCAACATAGGAACTATATATTTTCACACTGATCCAAATTAAACTTTAGTTTGTTTTTGAGACAGGGCTCTCTCTACACAGCCTGCTCTAAGGTACAAGAAGAGGAGCAAAACCAATGGAATACAAGTCTTATTTCCATGCCCGAGCAGACTCAAGTCTGTGGCTGGCGGTAAGGTCCCTCCCATCTCCTTCCTCAGAAGGACGAGGCTCGTCCGTTCCTGCCTAGGCATGCTGGGTCTTGCTGCCAATCCCGTTGCCAGCTCTGGCCACAGGCTCACTTGGTGGGACCCATAGGCTGGCTATCTCAGCAATACAGACTGAAAAAGAGGTCAGAAGGGGCTGGAGAGAGGGCTTAGCAGTTACAAATGCTTATTGTGAAATCAAGGACCTGAGTTGGAATCCAGTTCCCAGGTAAAAAACTTTAAAACCAGATCTTTGCCATTGATTCGAATAATAAAATGCGAACATCTCAGGGTCCATTGTTAAAAGAGAAAGGACACATTAAGATCTTTAAATAAAGCCAGGCCCTAGACAGTCAGAGCAGGACACATGGAACTGTATCCCTGTGACAGAGTGTATGAGCTGTGTGTAGTGTGTGTGTGTGTGTGTGTGTGTGTGTGTGTGTGTGTGAGCTGTGTGTATAGTGTGTGAGTGTGACTATATGTGTGTGTCTGTGAGAGTGTATGAGTGTGTGTGAGTTGTGTGTATGAGTGTGTAGTGTGTGACTGTGTGTGTATATGTGTGTGTCTGTGAGTGTATTAAGTTGTGTGAGTATGTAGTGTGTGTATATATGTATGTCTGTGAAAGAGTATTGAGTGTGTGAGTTGTGTGTGTGATTGTGAGTGAATGTATGTGTGTGACTGTGTAGTGTGTGTGTGTGTGAGTGACTCAGTGTGTGTTGTGTTATGTCCTGCTGAATATAGCCAGTGCATACCCATATAGCCTCATTGATTTTTCGATGTATCAAATCTGATCCATGGGAAATTGAAAAAAATAAAAGAAATGTTTTCTTTTTTACAATTACATTTTGCTAGTTTGTGTACCGGTCTGTGTACGCTGCACGTGTGTGAGGGGCCAGAGGATGACATTCTGAAGTGTGTTCTCTCCTTCCACCATGTGGATCCAGGGCATGGAACTCAACTTGGCAGCAAGCCCCTTTACCAGCTGAGCCCTCTCGGCAGCCCGTCTACTAAAAACGTGATATTACACTCTGGAAAACATTCCATGTTGTGAATATTTACCTTCTTAAACCTTTGAAACCCTGTTTTTAACTCCCCCCTCTCTCCCTCCCTCCCTCCCTCCGTCCCTCCCTCCCTCCCTCCCTTTCTTTCTTTTGCAGAGTTGAGGGTAGGACCCGTGGCTTTGGCACATACCACGTAAATGCTCTACCACTGAACAGTGTCCTGGCTGTTGAAAACAACACCTTTTTAAATGTCTGTAGCTCTGATTATTTTATAATAGAAGGTTCTAGATTGATAAAGACAGGGAACTATGCAAATATATTCTTTCTTGGGGCTTGGCCCAAATATGTCATGTCTGTATCGGCCGTGTCGGACTGTGCCCACCTACGCACTCTCCCACGCTAGGTTTTAGGTGTACGCATATGCGGGAGCTGGGGGTGCAGCTCCATTGACAGAGGGCTAGCCTGGCTTGCATGAAGTCTGGGGTTTAACCCCAGCACTCTGTGACCTGGCTGTGGTGCTACAAGCCTGTAACCCTAGCATTTAAGAAGTGGACCCCAGTGGGCTGGAGAGATGGCTCAGCTAAGGTTAAGAGCACTGACTGATCTTCCAAAAGTCCTGAATTCAATTCCCAGCAACCACATGGTGGCTCACAACCATCTGTTATGGGATCCCATGCCCTCTTCTGGTGTGTCTGAAGACAGTTACAGTGCACTCACATAAATATAAATTAATAAATAATAAACAAACATTAAAAAAAGAAGTCGGGGCAGAAGGAAAAGAAACTCAAGGTCACCCTCTGTCATTTGGAAGCACAGAATGTCTTCTGTGCATTTTGGTGCAGTCTGGCTTGGATTCTTTGATTTTTAGTGAATTTGACTTCACTTCTTTCATTTACTTAGTGGGCATTCAAAGTGTTTTTAAAAATTGTGTGTGTGTGTGTGTGTGTGTGTGTGTGTGTACGCACACATCCGTCTGTGTGTATTTATGTCTCCGTGTGTGCGCACATATGTGCAGGTACCTACAGAAGTCAGAGGCACTAGATGCCCCTGGAGCAGCCGCAGGCTGTTGTGGTCCATCTGATATGGGCAGACACGCCTCTAACCACTGAGCCACCTCTGCAGTCTCTTGCTCTTCTACGTGAACAGCTTTGGGCATGTTTTTTCCCCCCTGAATGTCTCAGCATCATGGCATGAAACCATGTATGAAACCAACACAGCCACCTTTGTGTTCGTTCATCTTACATCCATCCTTTCGATTAAGACAGGGTCTCTCAATGGCCTGCAACTAGGCTAGCTTGTCAGAGAGCATGCGGGGACCCACCTGCCTCTGCCTCCCACCTCACCGTTGCTGGGATCAGGGTCAGACCACCATGCCTGGCCTGTGACATTGGTTCTGGGTATCCGAACTCGGGTTCTCACAACTGAGGGGGAAGTATGGGGACCCCCGCCCCAGCCCTCTATCCTTTAACATTGGAGCACAGAACACTGGGGGTGGGCCCCAAGTGAGGCTCAGGCACCAGGAGCCACAGGACTGCTAGCGTAGCATTCACGGTCACTGAAACAGACTGGAGTTGTACAGCTTATTTTTTTCCACCCCAAGGTGAGGAACACTGGAAACATTTATGATTTACAGTTTGGGTTGTTTTTTTTAATATTGGTTTTGTTTTTGAGACAGGTGTTACTGTATAGTCCGAGCTTGCCCAGATGTGCACATACACACAATAATATGTGTGTGTGTGTATTAATTTGAAACTATGTAAAACAATGAAAGTTATATGGGTCTCCAGCAATCCTCCTGCCTCAGCCTTTTGAGTGCTAGGATTACAACTACAAGCCACCACACCTGCTCTAAAGATTTTTAACGATGCGGCTTACATCCTCTTCCATTGCACAAGTCCTTGGAGTCTGGTGAGTGTTTTACACAGACTACCCTATGATCCCTCTTCAGGCTCCCTGTGTCCCTGCTCGGTCTCTCTCCACAGAATAGCACAGTGTACAGCAAACCACTGGACCTTAGGGCCCTATTCATCAGGGCTCCTCCTGCTGAGTGCCTCTCTTTCTCCTGGCCTGAGACGCCATGCAGAGGACTAGGGAGAAGCATGTAAGCAGGCTGCGAGGATTTCTAAGAAAAATCAACACCCAGGCAGGTGGGTGCCAGCACAGGTGTGAGTATCACTGTCATGTCCCCTTGCCTATACTGTGGGGAAAATATTACAAATGTCAGAAGAAAGAACACTCAGAATATAAAAACTACTGCTCAGTCAAGAGCATCAATATAGAAGCTTAACAGGAAAAGAGACAATGAGGTTGTGTTATATGTTCCATATACCTCAGTGGGTGAAATGTTTGTCTAGCATGTGCCCTGGCATCCCCAACACCAGCTAATCCTGGCATGCCTGAAAGGAGGGTGGGGCTGGAGAGATGGCTCAGCAGTTAAGAGCACATACAGTTCTTGCAGAGGGCCTGGCTTTGGTCCCCAGAACACGAATGGCAGCTCGGAACCACCCATAACTACAGTTCCACGGGATCTGATGGGCACCAGGCATGCATGTGCACAACACACACACAAGCAAAACATACATATAATGTAAGTATTTAAAAATAAATAGAACACAATTGCTATTTTTAAAAGGCCCATGGTCCACTAACTAGTGAGTTTGAAGCCAGCCTTGGTTATATGAGACCCTATCTTGAAGAGGAAAAGGAAGAAAAGAGGAAAAGGAGGAAGAAGAGGAGGAAAAAGAGAAAGACGAAAAGAAAGGCAAAAATAAGATACCCAAACAACACACACTGTTTATCGTTGGGTCGAAGAGCATGGGAAGGCTTGGTACTGGAAGGAGAGATGTGTGTGATCGCAGCCTCTCTCACAGCTGGCAGCAGAGTGAAATTACAATATTTTTACCCCAACCCTTGGGACCAGAAGAGTTTCTGACTTCAGATTTTCATTTTTTGGATTTGGGAATATTTGCATATAAATGATGAGCAGTGTTGGAAGTGAGACTTGGTTTAACTGTGGAACTCACTTATGTTTATACGAATTTTATGCATGCAGCTTAAAAAGTAATTTAAATTTAATTAATTTGTGTGCATCTGCTGTGTGTGTCTGTGTGTGTGTGTGTGTGTGTGTGTGAGCATGCTCACACAGAGGACAGAAGGATGTGTTGATCCCACAGAGCTGGAGTTGCAAGCTATTTTGAGTTGATTGTTATGGTTGCTGGGACCTAAACCCCAGTTCTTCAGGAGAGCAGAAAGTGCTCTGAACTGCTGAGCCATGTCTCCAGCCCCCTAAAAGTAACTTTACATAAAATGTTTTCAACAGTTTTACATGTGAAAGTTTGCTGGTGTTGAATTGCCCACACGTGGCATCATGTCTGTGCTCAAACATGATGGAGCATTTTAGATTCAGGGTTTTCAGACTGGGGGTGGGCTGCTCAGCCCACACTGTCCTTTGAATGCCCTGTGTTGGAATTTGATATGAGACACACTTTCACTGTTTCAAGGTGTCCTTGGTCTTGCAAGAGTAACACCCAGCAAGTAGGATATACTAAAGACATGACTGAGTTAACTGGAGCCCGCCCTGCCCCACGGGCTACTTATGGAATTTAAAAACATTTAGAAATAAGTGGTACCTTAAACCACCTGAAGGGCCTTTGACAATATTTTCTAAGTCTGATAACATGGTGACTTGGTTTTCTAACCTACTAGAGAGTCCCCATTGCTCATTCACCTTTATGGTGAGCTCAGCCACCATATTTATCTATTATTATTTTTTTTGCACTTACCTTTTTCTATTATTATTATTATTATTATTATTATTATTATTATTATATCATCATCATCATCATTTTCTTCTTGCTTCTTTTTTCTGTTTTAGCTTTTAAGGCAGGCTGTCTTGTAGCCCAGGCTGGCCTCTAACTGCCTATGTAGGCGAGGATGACTCTGAACTCAGACTCTTCCTGCCTTTGGCCGCCCTGTACTGGGATGCCAGGCATGTGCCATATGCCCAGCCCTGCTTCTTTGCGGTATGTCACCTTCCTGCGTGGTTATATGAAGGACAGGCTCCTCTGTGCTTAGGTCCAGTTATGCTGGAAAAGGCTTTTACTGTGTTTCAAAGCTTTAAAGAGATGAACTGACCTCTAAGTTTCATTTGACGACAACAACCACCCAGAAAAGAGTCTTGATGCACTCCCATGCTAAGGAGCTTGTCAATATTTAAATATATTTCTACTTGACTCTGCCAGACAGGATGCACAGGTGAGCCCTAGGTGGTCCCTTCCTTGGTAGTGGGGCCTGTATTGAACTGGATGACACAGACAGGAGCTAGACTCTGCTCCCGTCCTTAGCCCTTCTGGCATTGTGATCTGATGCTTTCATCTATGAAGTTCATGCATGAGCAAGTTACCAAAAAAAAAAAATTATTTTTTTCCTCTTTCTCTCTGCCCATTGGCCATGCTTTCTACCGCTGACCTTCCTCTCCCCTCTACCACACATCCTTGAGAATCACAAGATCAAGAACCTTGCTCAACAGAAGCAGACACTTGCTTGCAGGCTAGAGAGATGGCTCAGCAGTTAAAACATGGACTGCTCTTTCAGAGGTCCTGAGTTCAATTCCCAGCAACCACATCCGAAATGGGATCTGATGTCCTCTTCTAGTGTGTCTGAACGGTGTACTCACATTCATTATAAACAAACAAACGATACTTGCTACTTGTTTCTCTGACCAACAATTTCCGGCTGATTATTTCTTCCTGCTCACAACTAACCATTGTACAGCCTCTACCTCCTTGACCTCAGGGAGAGCAGCCTGGACCTTCACACAAAGGATCTCTTGGACCCTTGACCATCCGGAATCTACATGGCCCTCAAATGTGGGCGCAAACACAACTGACTGTCACTTACAGAACACTGGAGTTATTTCACAGTCACTACAGAAAGGTGGTCACCCCTCTAACAAAACATCTAACACTCCTCGAGGGGCATTGAATCAGCTCAGAAAGTGGCTGGGTGGTTTGTGACCTGTGAAATGTTTCTTTCCCTATCTATGTTAGAGAGACAGGTTCGGTTCAGCCCTGAACTGCTCTGGCAAGCCAGGACTTCAGCCCCTTAGTGGGTCCCTCAGATGCCCTGCACCCCCAGCCCGGGGACCTGCATTACCTCCTGCAGCTTGATCTCCTCTGGCTGGAGGATGTCCAGCACACCGCTGCTCTGGATCTCAGGGAGGTCTTGCCAGAGGTTGAACCTGGAGTGGGGGTTGCTGAGCAGGCAGATCTGAGGCAGGGGTCTCCTCTCTGGGGGGCTGGCCAGCTCTTCCTCCTCCTCTTCCTCCTCCTCCTCTGTAGTGTCTTCCCCAACCTGGGACCCATCCGAGTTGCCTTGTATTTCTGCATCCTGTTGCCTCCGCGTTTCGATTTCTTGGAGAGTCGATTTGTCTCTATACTCTTGATACAGGAGTCCTGGAATCAAGGCATTGCCACAAAGACACGGGAGCAGGATGTCAGATGGAGGTCTGTCTGAAGCTCCCTTCCCTGCCCCCCACACACACATACAAAGAAAGCCAGCGTGCCCCAGGCCACACCAGCAGGCTCCATCTCTGCGAAAGAGACCACCCATAGCTTCCATTTCTGGGGAAGATTAGCTCGTATAAGCTTCTTCTGACAAGTAAAGAAATCTGAGTAGATTCAAAGCTGCATTCACACACACACACTAGGAAAAAAAAAAACAAACAAGAATACAGATCTTGATGTGTTAATAGGCATGCATGCAAAATTGATGAGAATATCCCAATTATGTTTTAATATCCCGTGAGGGTCCTCCCCCAGTTTTAAACGATTCAGTATTAAAACTTAAGCCTGTGCATCCCTTAATGGGGAGTGGCTGCGAGTTTTCATGTTGAATCAGTGTGTCACCAAAGAGCCCAAACTGTTTCCTCTGACACTCACACTTGAGGGCGCCATTCCTGACCAATGACACTTCGACACAAATGTGACCCAAATCTTTGAGGGAGACTAGGGGTGCTGATGAATCAGTGTAAAGACAGCACCTCACAGGAAAGAAGAGAAATAAACATTTGGGATGTTCTGACTGCAGAACAGAGGGACAGTCTAACCCCACGGGCTGGTAGGGACAAGGACATGTGACACTGCCCGCTGGAAGGCTGGAAGAAGGGGGATAGCTCCAGAGCTCTGCCCTGGGGGCCTGTGCAGACCCCGGATAGGCATGCTGATACGTCTGCATGCCTGGCAGGGAGAACAGGGCCATGGCACTTCCCAGGACTTCAAGGACATCAATTAGGGGGGGGGAGGAGGGGGGGCAGAGCCAAGGCCCTAACTCATGGTGTGGTTACAAGGTAGAAGATGAGCCCTGGCAGCTGGCTGGCGCTGGATCACGAACAATATTCAAGCAACCAGCTTGGAAAGTGGTCTGACAGCACCATTGGCAGAAGCAGGGAACAGAAGGCTGGGGTGGCAGAGAGATGTAAGTTCTCTTGGGGTCACAGGGGACCCCATTAGGCAGCCGGATACACTGGCATGACACTTTACCCAGGCATAAGGTTATGTGGGATCCTTGCAAAGTCCTCGCTGTGGAGGCAGCGTGGATGTGAGGAGCGGTTCCTTCTCTGTGTAGCTTGGAAATTACGCAAACAGCAGAAAGGAGGAAAAGAGAAAGAAGGTGCACCGTGGAAATCCTGACAGCGGCTGGAGAAATTGCAGTCGCTGGTGGGAGTCTCGTAAATCCATCCCGCTGATTAAATTATTTGCTTCTGGCACTCGGTGACTCTGTGACTACATTATGAAGCCTTTACAGCAAGGGTGGACAGCCCCGACTTCGGGGGACTCAGATCCTGTGTTTTTAATAGTTCTCCTAGTTGCATAATGCAACATGTAGTTCATTGGCCAAAGGGGTGCTAATGAGCATTAGAGTCCGAGCCAAACTCTGCTCAAAGCTGATGCTCTCCAAGGAGGGTCCAATGTCAACACAGAAACCAGTACACCATGCACACATGCATGTCTGTGTATGTTGGAGTGCACATGTGTGTGCATGTGCATGCATGTGTGCTTGCATGTGGGGGCATGTGTCTCTCTTCAGGTACTGGACACTTTGGGTCCTTTTCCTTTTTTTTTTTTTCTTTAGAGAGAGAATTTCATACTGGCCTGAAGCTCACTAAATAGGTTAGGATAGCTGGCCAGTGAACCCCAGGGGTACTCGTGTACCCCTGCACTAGGATTACAGACATGTGCCGGCATGCCTAGTGGTTCTAGCAGTTAAACCCAAGTCCTCAGTGGGTTCTAGGGGTTAAACCCAAGTCCTAAGTGGGCTCTAGGGGTTAAACCCAAGTCCTCAGTGGGTTCTAGGGGTTAAACCCAAGTCCTCAGACTTGTGTGGCCAGCATTTTGCTGCCTCCTCAGCCATCCAAGCTAATTCTCATCCAGTGGTGCTCCAGGTTTGCTGGAGCTTCCCCACGGTGACTTAGCAGAGTGGATACTTAATCGTGATTGAACACCTTTAAAAAATCACCATTTCCCGGAAGTGTCTAACTTAGCACGTTTTAAAGGCTCAAAAGCCACATCTTATGCCACAGCCAGCAAACCGCGGGCAAATACTACCCCAGACTTCTCGGTGGCGCATGTGCTGGTAGGAGACAAAAATACCAGCACTGTGGGTAGCTGTGTTGAAAATGGTATTTCTGAAAGTGCTGCACAGTGGACACCGCCTCTTCCCTGTCCCTTCCCACCCCTGCCTTCCACTGGGGAAGAGAGGGCTGGGCTGGACATTGTGTGCTCAGGGAAGTAGGCGGAGACTGATGGAGGCTCTCACCAGTGGTGATGGGTTTGGGTTCCGTACCTGCATTCGATGCCACTGACGGACCTAGGTCTGAATGCTGATGCTTCCCCCTCCTGCCCCCCAATTCCTATGAGGGGATCTAGAGCCCATGTGATAGCATTAGGAGGAAAGGCTGTTGGGGAATTGGGTTTCTTGGATGGGATTTGTTGTTCCCGCATGCCATGTGGGACTCTTTCATGATCCATGAGGCAGAGAGAGCAGCTCTCAGTAGACACAGATCTACCTCTACCGGGGAATGGGATTATTGGCTGGCAGCAGAGCTCTGAGGGAAAACATCTGTTTATACATCACTAGTGTTAAGCCTGAGGTGTAGTGTTTGCCCCAAAGGCTTATGTGCTCTTTGGCTTGGTCTCCATGGTAGTAATGGTGGACGGTGGCCTCAGAGAAGGTAAGTAACGGACACAGACCTTGCCTCCTAAACGGTCCATCAGATGGACCATTTAGATGGAGAGAGATTGTTCTGAAATCAAGTGTCTGGCCCCGGACCTCTCTGACTCCCCTCCCATGGTTTGATTATCATCATCATCGCCTTGATACCATTTCCTGTGTGTAGCATGGCCCTCACTAGGGCTAATAGAAACTGATGATCTGCTCTTACACCTAAAAAGGTGAGCTAAATAACTTCTGTTCTGTATAAAGTTCCTAGCCTCAGTTATTTTGTCACAGCAATACAAAATATACTGAGATTTTCAACATGAGGTATAGATCAATATGCTAGCCAAGGAGACAGAAATGGGGCACATCATCTAAGGGTCTCTTAAAAAGGGATCTGTGGTTGTTTGAATAATAATGACCCCCCCATAGGCTCATGTATTTAAATGCTTGGTTACCAGCTGGTTGACTGTTAAAAAGGATTAGGAGGTATGGCCTTTATTGGAGAAAGTGTGTCACTGGGGGTGGGTTCTGACGTTTCAAAAGCCAGGCTCAGTATCTCTCCCTGCCTGCCTGTGGGTCAGGATGTGGTTCTCCGCTACTTCTTCAGCTCCTGCCTGCCTGCTGCCATACTCCCCACCATGACAATAATGGACTCACTCCTGAAATAGTAATGAAGCCCCAATTAAATGCTTTCTCTTATAAGGGCTGCCTTGGTCCTAGTGTCTCTTGCCAGCCATAGAACACTAAAACAGTAGCCAGCCCCAGTAGACATATGAAGACAAAGTATCTATCCTTTCTGCTATTACAGACCTTGGCTTGAAGATGTGGTACCAGGAACTACCACAGATAGCTTGTAACACAACAGCCAAATAAAAGAGAGAATGGAGAACCAGGATGGACCACCCCCATTGCTGAAGACCTGTTGTTTCTGGATATTGTTACTTCCAGCCAAACACAACACACACCATGTTAGAACATTCAAAGGATGCCATACTTTTTCCCACGCCAGCTGTACCCCAGCTCCTGCCCTCCTGGGTTACCATGATTACAACTGTCTAACCATTTTTCATAATCTTTCAGTTTCATTTGTCTTAAATTCTAATTTTCATAGAAATAGATTTATCATGGGCACAATACATGTCCTCATGTCCTCAGTGTACAATGTCTCATGATTGTTTCCGATATGTGCCAACAGTAAGCACACCTTCCCATGGATATAAACTTTCCCCGTCAAAGCTCCTGCTTATGGGGTACACAGGCAGAGCAGAAAGGCTTCGTTCTCTCTCTTACGGAAATGATCTGTACTGGGTGGGCCTTGTTCTGTTAGAAGGGGAGTCCCCAGCTCCTCCAACTAAAGCTCTCTCTACCCCAAGGTTCAGCATCTTTCTTCCTGAAGAGAAAGCATTCTCCTTTAAATCTTCCAAACCTACTTGTAAAGGGCAAGCTACTCAGTTATTATTTAGCAAGCAGTTTCTACATGCTAAGCACCATGTTAGGTGCCAGAGACAACAGACAATACACTTGCATTCCCAGCACCCTCGGCCTGACCCTAGAGAACTACAGAGACAAAGCTGGAATGGGCTCGGTTTCCCCTCAGGCAGCCTCTGGCTCTCTCCTCCCAGGGCCGGGGTAGGAAGCTCCCAGCTTTAAGAGTAGCCTCACTAAGACGTCTCCCTACAGTTGGGCCTGCTCCACTTCAGTTCTGGAGACATTGTGTCCCTTACAGGGTTTGGCAGTGGAAGATAATCATTACGTATCATATTTTTTTTTTAAATCTAAAATTTGCATTTAAAAGAATAAATTGTTAGCCGGGTGGTAGTGGCGCACGCCTGTAATCCCAGCACTCTGGCAGAGGCAGGCAGATTTCTGAGTTCGAGGCCAGCATAGCCAAAGCTATACAGAGAAACCCTGTCTCAAAAAAACCAAATCCAAAAAAACAAAAACAAAAAACAAAAAACCAAAAACAAAAAAAAAAAAAAAAAAACAAAAAAAAACAAAAACAAAACAAAAAAAAAAAACCAAAAAAGAATAGATTGTTGATGGCCTTGACAACATCCCAGAATGTTTTCAGAGCAGCTAGCATCATTTCCTGATTAGCAGGAGCCAGTCACAGGTGGTCCTGGGGTTAACGTGAGAAATAGTTTGATGTCAGTAGCATTTTGGAAGTGCAAATGCTTCAGCTCTTGGGATGCCTCAATCCTCTGAGGAATCACAGAACTTCCTCCCAGCTCTGGAGGTGCAGGATTCCCCAAGTGCTGCTCCCTAGAGCCCTCCTGGGCAGCCTTCTGGAAAGAGTCTTCTGGGAGTCGGTGGCACACATGCCTCTCGATTCCATTCATGCAAAGAGTGCAGGGCCAGCCTGGCTCTCCCCAGAGCTCATTCCTGGCTATCTTCCAGGTCCTCCTAGGACCTCCCTGATGAGGTCAAGGAAGGCTTCATCCTCCCTCTCTCCAGCTACTCCATTCCGGAAACAACGTTTTCTGCAGGAAAGGGCTGGACCAAGAGCGTTCTCCAAGAGACATCAAGATCAATACCCACTGCTAAAGCCCAAGGTAGACTCTCAAGTTCTCACTGCAGGAGGTCCAGGCTAGCCTGGGCTACTGAGTAAATTCCAGGCCAGCCAGGGCTGCAGTGTGAGATTCAGTCTCACAAATAAACCACAATCCCCGGCTAAATTAGCCCAGTGGTGCAGCACTAATAAAACTCGGCAGTTCTGCCTAGGAAACCATTAGAACTACTCATGTCAAAAGCCGCATGCCAGTCAGCCCAGCAGCCAGGGACCCCTGGAAGCCACCAGACTCACATGGCCCAAACGAGTCGCTGCCTGCCCTGGACCCACCTATTTGTTCAATGAGGTTTCTCCAGGAGTCGGAGGGAATGGGATGGATCATCTGCAAGGCCTCGGTGAGCGTGGTGGGGCTGTCGGTGAGGGCCGGGCACTCCTCGGGTGTGGTTCCATTTCCAGGGGTGGAGGATGACTCGCTGCAAGAGAGGGAGGAGAGCCAGGGCTGTTTATTTTTAAGCATCGACACACCTTGGCTAGATCGCAAGAGGCGACTGTCCGTCCACACAAGTGGCTGCTGGCCGGGGGTACTGCCCCTAAGCTCTTCCAAGCCAAGGGGGTCACAGTAGCCGCCACGTGTCCAGACCCGGCTCGCCCGACAAACCCTTTTTTGTCACCATACCAGGGCGCGACGGGGTGATTCACTCCCACACCAGTCCGCCCAAACCTTCATGTTTTTCGAGCTCGCGGGCAGGCGTCGGAAAGTTGGCGTACCCTGGCCGCTCCACAGCGCGGAAGGCCGCCCCAACGGGTCCTGCCAGAGGCTGCCACCCCACTCCCTTAGTCGTCGCGCACCCCCTGGCCCCATTGGGGGCTCTGTCCTCCAGTCCCAAAATCTGGGAGTGCAGAGAAGGGCGAAGGGCGGGACACGCACACTCTGGGCGTCCAGGGAGGGGGTTCAGGAAGCCACCCCGGGCTAGGATTGGGTGCTAGTGACCTGGGCCAGGACGAACGGCTCTCCCGGGGGAAGGTCCGTCGGGTTAGTTAGTGGGGGGCAGCAGGAGCCCGGGGACCGAGGACCCGAATAGGCCACTGGGGTCCGTGAACAGCGCCAGGAGCGCGAGTGGGAGGGAGCACGTGGGGACCGTGCGCGGGGGCCGGGATGCAGCCGGTCCTCACCTGCCGGGCAGGTGTCCCGCCGCCGAGTCGCGCGTGTCGCTCTCCGAGGTGGAGCTGTCGTGGTCCACGGCGCAGGCGGCGCTGAAGGCTGCAGCCAGCAGCTCCATGGGGACCAGCGACAGGGTAGGCTCAGGGGCCGGTGGGGGGCCGCGCGGGGGGCCCAGGGCCCAGCCGGGGACAACGCGCGGGCTCGAAGCGAGGTCGCAGCGCGCGCGGCTCAAGCCGGACCTGCTGCCGCCGCCACTGTAGAGCGCTCCCGCGGACGAGCGCGCGCCTGGAGGCTCCCGGGGTTGCCACGGCAACGGGGGGGAGGCGGGCGGGGCGCGCGCGGCGGGGGCGAGGCCGGCGGAGGGGAGGTGGGGGCGCCGGGGCGGGGTGCACCCGGACCAGGGGGCGGTGACTCCCCACAGGGACCGGAGCCCCCCAGTGCCTGCCTCCCCCGCGGCCGCTGGGTGCTGGGAGAAGCGGGGACAGAGGGGACAGAGCTGCCTCCGCCTGTCTCCCCCTTCCTGCCAGTGGGTCGTTTGTCCTAGCTCCACCCCGGGTTTCTGGAAGGCGCGGGCGAGGCGACCCTCTGTCCCATCCCTTGCCCGTTACAGTTCAGTCTCCTAGATAATGCCTTGGGAATGTATACTCTCTAATCCCGGTCGGAGAGGAAACAAGTTTCTCCTGCATTCCTGCTCTTGACTCTCAGGTGGAGAGTAGGGGACGACCCCCAGGGCAGACGTCTCTCCTGGGTGGGTCTTTCTACTGGACCAAATCTTTCCCAGCGACGCCCAAACGCTGCCAGGACGGAGTTAAGGAGAAGTTCCCAGAAACTGCAGTAGGATTTTCTTACCCACGAGTAGGTCTGCACCCTACTGTCCGTTAGCTAGTACAGCGCTCAGACAACAGGATGAGCGCGAGAAGTATCTCAAGTCCAGAGTAGCTGTGGCCAGTTCTGTAGGTACCTGGGAGTGAGGGTGGGGTACAGTGTTCCCCTGCATGGCCCCCTCCACACTCCACCTGTGGGCATTGGTTATAAGGAACCAGTTCCTGGGGGTTTGAGGCAGCTGTGTTTGTTGGATTTTAGGGTGTATGAGTATTTTGTCTGCATGTACGTATGTGACCAAGGTGTTTGCCTGGTGCCCTCCAAAGTCAGAAAAGGGGATTGGATCCCCTGGAACTGGAATTTCGGAACTACTGGAATTACACGGCTGTGAGCCACCATGTGTGTGCTAGGAACTGAACCTGGGTCCTCTGCTGGAGCAACACGTGCTCTTAAGCCCTGAGCTGTTGCTCCAGCCTCAAGGGTTGCTCGTTCTTGCGTGAGTAGATGGGGGGCACGACTGGCCACGCGGGAGGAACAGAGACGTTTAAGGGAAGGGAGGGTCGTTTTATTTGGAAGGGGCAATGGTTAGTGTAATTGCCCTTGGGCACAGCCTAGCAGGCACAACCACAGGAGAGTCTGAATGAGGGCTTGTCTACATCAGCCGTGTCTGTGGGGAACTGTCTTGACCAGGTTAATTAAGGTGGGAAAACCCAGTCTACCTTTGACTGTGCCATTCCAGTGAACGGTGTTAGACAGAGAACAAAACAAAACAAAACTGAGCTAAGTGGTGTAAGCATGCATCTGTTCCCATCCCTCTGCTCTTGAAGGTGGATGTGTTGTGACTGGCTGCTTCAAGTTCCTGCCTTGACTTGAGCAAAAATAAACCCTTTCTCTCCTAAATTGCTTTTTTGGTCCGGGTGTTCCATCACAGCAAGAGAAAAGAAAGCAAAGCAGGAAGGACCCGCCATTCCCGGGGTTGTAGGTGCTGACATAAACCCCCATCTCTCCCCGACTAGATGTGAGAAGAGGATTAGAGGTAGCAGAAAGCCCCTCGAATCCCGAAGCTGCAACTTCTCTCAAGGCCTTATGGGAGTTGAGATACAGCCCATGGGTTGGTTTTTTTCCCAAGCCCTGCACGTGTGTCTGTGATTCCTCCTGGACGTGACTCCACTCAACACCTTCCCTTTACAACTCTGCTTGCTCCATGGCTGTCCTCGTCACTACCGTCCCAGGCTCTGCTCTGGCCGCCATGATGAACTGCCAGAGATGGGTGGCTTCTGCATGACTGGAGTCTACCTTTGACTGCTCTGGAGGCTGCTGTCTGAGCTGTGGCCGGGCGGGTTCTGCTGTGGCATACTGCTGATTTCTCATTGCATTCTGGCAGAAAGGGAGGGAGGGTGTTCTCCAGGGTTTTCTAATTTCATTTGTGAGGGATCTACCCTCACTTTGTAGAAGCTTCCCTAAGGCCTTGTGTCCTAATAACATGTGAATTTTGGGAATACGAACATTCAACCCATTGTGTCCTCCCATTGTAGCCCCCGCACCCCAAATTTATTTCTGTACACTCAAACTACATTTCATAATCCAAACAACCCAGTAGTCTTAACCATTCCCTGCATTAACCTTAAAGTGTTATCTAAATCAAATGTCGTGGGGAGGATAATTCAGTGGTATAGGGCAAGGCCCTAGGTTGGATGCCCATTCCTGGGGAAAAAGAAAAGCCAACAATAACTATGTTAACTATGGTTAAGACTCAAGACCTGGCTTATCCTCAGGTAATGTTCCTCATCTGAAACCAAACATGATGTGCCCTTGTATTGGGACAGGTAGGCATTAATACCCTAGTTATAGAAGGGAAGAAAGAGGTGACATGTCAGAGTCCTGGTATGATAGTCCATCTTCATCGTCAGCTTTCTGGATTTAGAATTGCCATGGAAACATACCTTTGGAGGAATTTAAGAGTTTCCAGAAACAAAGAAGATTCACCATGAATGTGGGCAGCAGTCAATGGACCAAGGTCCCAGGTTTAACGAAAAAGAGAAAGCTGGTTGAGCCACTCCGTGCATCTCTGTGCTTTCTGACTAGGATGCAACGCGGCCAACTGTTTCATACTCCTGTGGCCTATCATGACTTCCCTACCACTTTAGCCTGCACCCTCAAACTGTGAGGCACCTCAAACTGTGAGCCAAAACAAACCTTTCCTTCCTGAAGTGACATTTGCCGGGGATTTTGTTTTGGAAGCAAGAGCAGTAGCTAAAACATCTGGTCCAAGAAAAGACCCTGAGGCTTGGGCATGGTTCTCTCTGGGTTGTGGCTCTGCCTTGCACATCACTGGAGAGGTGGCCTGGTCCTACCTTGAGATCACCCAGTGGCAATGTTGCCTTGCTGCTTGTCGGGGGCTGGCCTATGCTGTGGCTCTCCATGGTCTGTACCCACGCCCCACCAGGGTTTGTAGGCCCAGGCCACAGCTCTGTCTACATGTGTAGGTGTCCTTAGAGATAAGAGCAGAGCAGTGGTCCTCAACCTTCCTAACACTGCAACCGTTTAACACAGTCCCCCATGTTTTGCTATCCCCCAACCATACAATTATTTCCCTGCTACTTCATAACTGTAATTTTGCTACTGCTGTGAATCGTAATGTAAATATCTGATATGCAGGATGTCTGATATGTGACCCCTACCCACAGGTTGAGAATCACTAGTCAGCTCTGCCCTAGTCCATGTACTCTGCTCTGTCATTAGCCCAGGGTCACCTGAGAGCTAGCCTCGGCTTCTGTGCATCCATGTGCTAAGGGTTTATTAAATGTCCATTGGTTCCCCCTCCCCCAAAACCCTCAGAGCAAACTCTTTTTTCTTGGTACATGCACCATTAAAAATCCTTCCTCTCAGGAGTTCTGGGCCTTGATGGCCGCCTGCCTAACTCCAGGTTCACTGACAAACCTGCTTCACAGGAATACAGCTGGGATAGCACAGGACCCCTGACGCCCTCCTTTGTCCTCCATGCACAGATACAAAGGCAGAACAACTCCTCCTCCTACACACAACACACACGCATGCCGCCTACTCAATACAAATCATTGAAAAACACTTTTACTCTATTAGTCTTTCTCTCTGAGGGTCCTCTTCTTGAGCTGGGGGTTTGGTTTTGAACTTTGCTATTGGAGTTCTGGGAAGGCAAAAGTCAGCCTTCTCTTGAAGTCACAGCCTCAGCTGGGCAGGCAGATTTCTGAGTTCGAGGCCAGCCTGGTCTACAGAGTGAGTTCTAGGACAGCCAGGGCTATACAGAGAAACCCTGTCTCGAAAAACCAAAAGAAGAAGGAGGAGGAGGAGGAGGAGGAGGAGGAGGAGGAGGAGGAGGAGGAGGAAGAGGAGAAGAAGAAGAAGAAGAAGAAGAAGAAGAAGAAGAAGAAGAAGAAGAAGAAGAAGAAGAAGTCACAGCCTCCCAGGGTCCCCCATCGCTCTCCAGGCCTTTGGGTGGATACTTTCCTAGGCTTGTTAAAACCTGTTCCCTCCTCTAAGACTTTTGGTGATGTCCTCCAAGACTACTGGAAAGGGAGTCTACAGGGAGGGTTGGATGAGGTTGGCCCGTGGAGAGCTGTCTTGAGTGACTAATTCATGTGGGGATACCTAGCCTGAAAGTGGGCCCACTATTGACAACCGTGTGGAAGGTTGTCCCCGTCCAGGCCCCTCCCCTTTGTCACCAGCAGCGGCCACTCGGCCCTGTGGTGCTCTGTGAACAAGGTATCCCTAGGAAGAGCATTTCGTGGCAGTGAGCAGGGCCTGCTGATTTGCATGGCTCTGTCCCTTGAATCTGGCGTGACACGAAATGGGAGCTGTCACCTTCACACTCCACTGCACTGGAGAATAAAGATTCGACTTTTCTAAGAAAAAAATCCAAAAATACCACGGTGAAATTACATACATTAACATGAATATAATAAAATCTTCCAGTTGAAAAATAAGCTAAAAATATGCTCCTAATTATAAAATCAGTTTAGAGACTCACTGAGTTCTGAGACATGTAACCTTAAGCTAAATTCCCCCGTGTTCTAATTCCCATCATATTAGGGCTTATTAGGCAGGCTGTTATTAAAATCTCTACTTCGCTGACATTTTGCTCTGAATCATTCACAAAGTAAAGCACTAAGCAATATTTCAGATGTTTCTATCTGGCTGTCACACAGTAGGTTCTCTACATGTGTGTGAATAATTTTATGGTCCATTTTTTAAAAAGGAATATTTAGCATTTTTAGACCATTGGTCTAAGAGTTATTTATGTCTTCTCTAAGGTTTTAAGTATTGTTTTTCTTTTTCTTTATATGGCAAGCCTCAGCGTTCAGGCATCTTAATGCTTTCTGAGCTCCAGGTCTCATTGGTGACTCACAGCAGAATTGGAAGCCTATTGTCACGGCTACTGTGGTGGTTTGAATATGCTTGGCCCTTGGGAAGTGGCACTATTAGGAGGCGTGGCCTTGTCGGAGGAAGTGTGTCACTGTGTAGGCGGGCCATGAGGGCTCCTAGTGCTCAAGCTCTGCCCAGCTCGGAAGAGGGAGCTTCCTCCTGGCTGCCTGTAGAAGCCAGTCTCCTATTGCTGCCTTTGGATCAGGATGCAAACTCTTGACTCCTCCAGCACCATGTCTGCCTGCGTGCTGTCACGCTTCCCCTCATGATGATAAAGGACTGAACCTCTGAAACTGTGAGCCAGCCCTAATTAAATGTTTTTTTTTTTTCTAAGAGTTACCTTGGTCATGGTGACTCTTCACAGCAATAAAACCAACTTGACACAATCTGGAGTCGTCTGTGAGAAAAAGCCTCATTTGAGGAAGTGACTGTGTCTCATTGGTCAATGAGCAGATCTGTGGGAGATTGTATTGATCATTAATTGATGTAGGAGGACGAAGCCCACTGTGGGCAGCAGGGTTTCCCAGGCAGGTGGTCCTGGTCCTTAAGAGCTAGTTAAATATGAGGCAGGGAGGACGCCAGAGTGCCAGCTAGCAAGCCATATTCCTCTATAGTTTCTCCTTCAAATTCCTGCATGAACTCCTGCCTTGGTTTCCAATAGTGATGGATTATAACATGGATGTGTAAGAAAAAAAAAATCCTTGCCTTTCCAAATTGCCTTTTGTCAGTGTGCTATTACAACAAACGAGATGAAACCAGAGTAGCTTAATTCTCAACTAGACCCAAGAATCACCTGGAAAGGGAATCCTAGGAAGGGGTGGTTTAGATCAGGTTGGCCCATGGAGGATTGTTTTGATCGACTTAATTGATGTGGGAAGACCCAGCCTGAAAGTGGGCCCACGATTCTTGGTAAGAAAGCAGAGGAAGCTGGCTGGGTACCGAGCCTGAGTGATTTTACTCTCCCTGCCCTCACTCCCTGCTCTTGGCTGTGGATGTGATGTGGCCAGCTGTTCCAGATGCTTGCAGATTCCCTCAGTGATGGACTGCGAGCTAAATAAACCCTTTCTCTCCTAAGTTGCTTTTTTATCAGGGTATTTTATCATGGCAGCAGAACAGTAACTAGGACACACACATCATCGTAAGTCCAGGTGATCTTTGTGGAATAAGGAGCCACAGTTTGTTTTTCCAAATAGGGAATTAAACCCAGGGTCTCTTGTCTGGTGGGCAAGCAAGCACACTACCTCTGACCTGCATAAAAACTGAGGTCAGCTTTCTTTTTAAAAAAAATTACTTTTTTTTTTTTTCCGAGACAGGGTTTCTCTGTATAGCCCTGGCTGTCCTGGAACTCACTCTGTAGACCAGGCTGGCCTCAAACTCAGAAATCCGCCTGCCTCTGCCTCCCAAGTGCGCCACCTCCGCCCGGCCCAAAAATCACTGTAACTGTCTTTAGACACACCAGAAGAGGGTGTCAGATCTCATTACAGATGGTTGTGAGCCACCATGTGGTTGCTGGGATTTGAACTCGGGACCTTTGGAAGAACAGTGAGTGCTCTTACCTACTGAGCCATCTCTCTAGCCCTGAAGTCAGCTTTCTGAGTAGCTATCAAGTTCCGTGTCCCCAAGGCTCTGGTAAGGTCCTTTGATTGGCCTTCTCCTTCCTTCCTTCCTTCCTTTCTTTCTTCCTTCCTTCCTTCCTTCCTTCCTTCCTTCCTTCCTTCCTTCCTTCCTCCCTCCCTCCCTCCCTTCCTCCCTTCCTTCCTTTTTCCCTTCCCTTCCCTTCCCCCTCCCTCCCTCCCTTCCTTCCTTTTCTCTCATATGCATGTTGTCATTCTTTACCCAAGAAAGTTAGCATTGTCCCGGGTTCCACCGACAGACCTTGGGTATCCAGCTGTGTGAGGAAGTCCCTTGGCTCCACCCTGCCCAGCTCGATCCCTCTGCTGATTTGAATGTGCCCTTTTATGGTAGCCACCACAATGTGAGTTTAATAGCCATCGGAGGAGTATATGAGTGCTTCCAGCAAATTATTCAGCTGAGAGTGGACCCGCAGACCCCTGGTGGACTCGTGGCTAGCCCCTGGTGGACTCATGGCTAGCCCCTGGGCTTGCATTAAAAAAGCACAGCAGGGACTTTTCCTACCAGCCTCCCCTGCTGTTCTTTCCTCTGCTTCTGTCTCTCCTGAAGACACCCGCCAGGTAGGGCTCCTTCAGCTTACTCATCCCCAACACCTATTTCCCTCCATGCCTTGTTGCCCATTCAGTGTGTGGTAATATCAATGCCCACTGATGCTAACGGTGGTGGGGTCATTTCTGGCAGCTCCCACAGCTGGGCCCTTACCTCTGTTAGTGCCTTCTGATAGCCCTGAACTTCTGGGAGATCACTGTGAGTTGTGACAATGTTACTTATTCTCTGCAACCCCGGTCTCCTCACATCCTGGGGCCACTGGGGGGGGGGACCATCAGTTAATACAAGGAATGCAATTAGGTGTGTGCTGAGAGGCCTGGCTTTAGGCCTTCCTCCTCTGTGGTGCCACACCAGTGGCGCTTGCATTGCGTCTTAGGTATCTTTGTTGGAAAGGAGTCGACAGCTCCCAGGATGAATTCCCCGCCCCCCACACCCCCATCCCGCCCCCAGCCAAAATGAGGTAGTATGATTTGCTGTAAGAAGCCCTCGAACCCATTCCTCCTGGACGTGGCCCCTCTGACTAGTCCTTTGCTTTGGTTTTTACGTGTCTCAACACGATTGCTATGGGGTGAGGTCGTGCTTTGGGCCAAATAGGGGAAAGGCTGGGCGGGATGAGGAGACACAAAGAAGACTCGCCTGGCACAGGAAGACCTGGCCTGAGCTCCGGGTGGGTTCCAGCAGCTGTGGGAAGCAGGCCCGACACCTTTCATATTACACGGAGAGTACATTGTCTGAATCAGTAAGAGGTGGCCAAGAATTTTGCTGCACTTTCAAGCAGGAGGGGCAGCACGGAGACTGTCTCTTGGCTGGCCAAGTGTTAGATATTCTAAGGCTATTCATGTGTCCCAGGTATTGTTAGAATCCTGTGGGGACCAGTGCCCATATTTTCAATTATGAGATACACCCCATGTATGTTTCCCCCTCAGATGCCTAAATGAGATGCTATACCACTGATGCGTTTTCCTGAAATGGGGGTAAACCAGGGAGGACCTGGGAGATGGGCTTCTCTGGAATATTTCTAACTAAGAGACAGCATATAAATACAGCATACAAAATACAGCATATGGGGATTTTGCTTGTGGGTGATATCTCAGGCTTTTGACCTAAAGGAGAATCCTGAAGCAGGGGACGACGATGAAAGAATGGATCCTGAAACTCCCCAGACACGCTGAGGATGAGATGAATGAGTTCTCTAGAGGCGCATGATTTACGCTGTAGGTTATAACCACAGGTCGATGGAGGCTTAAATAGACTACTCAAACCACCCCCCGCCGTTTAGAGGGGTCCATTTGCAATCGTCCTGTGAACTACATGCTCATCCCATCCAGACTCACATTGCAGAAAGCGCTTTTGTCAGCTACAGCTTCCAGCACACAATAGAAAGTGACATCGCTGTTGTCGTTTGGTGGGCGAACACACGATTCATAGAGAGGGAGGTGACGTCATCAGAAGCATCCATTCACGCAGTACAGGAAATTCTCTGGGGCTCCTGAGCCTCAGGCTTGCTATGTAGCCGAGAATGACCTTGAATCCCCGATCCCTCTGCCTCCACACTCCTAGCGTTGGGTTTTGTTTGGTGCTCTAATCGAAGCCCCAGGTTCAGCAAACCCTCTACACTGAGCTATTCTCTAAGGTATGAAATAAAGAAAAAACCCTGCCCGTTCATAAAGTAAACTTAAAAAGATGGCATGTAGTTAAAAAAAAAAAAAAAGAATCATTAGAAATCCTTTCTTAAAGGTTGCCAATAACTGAATTTTAAATAACAAGCCATAGGGCGTGGAGTAACTTCTAATTTTGTTTTGAAGCAGCCGCCTTGTTCTTACTATCCTGCTTTCTTTGACTTTTCTGCTCAGTGCTCAAGGGCTCAGGGTCTTGTAGAAAGATCAGCATGTTTTTTGAAGGAGATGAGCTAAGTTAGAGACCTAGGGAGGAGGTGTGGGATGCTAAGTCCGGGTCCTTGCCGGCCTTGAATCAGGCTGAGAAAATGGTTCTCCTTCCTGGAACTCAAAGCTTTGTAAGCAGATGTTTCAAAGAAAAAGTGTGACATGTCAAAAAGCATTTCAGAAACATAACAAAAGGCCTTTCAATGCAGAGTTGTTAGTCGGAGTGGCATGCATGGAAGCCCCAGGGTGCCCCTTGGGAGGGTGGGAGGGAGGGTGAAGCTTCCTGAGGGCAGCTGGGTAACTCTGTACTGCAAATCTGGGATTGATCCTGCTCTACGGAGAAGACAATCTACTTCTAGGAATATATCCAAAAAACTATTATGTCTGTGCAAAAGAAATACTGCAAGGATATGCTATTTATAACTGCAGCAGTTAGAGCCGCATAAATATCCAGTTACTGAAGATTGACTCTGTGTGTGTGTGTGTGTGTGTGTGTGTGTGTGTGTGCATGTGCATATGCATACATGTGCTCATTCATGTGTGTATGGAAGCCAGAGGTCAATGGCAGGTGACTTCCTGAGTTACTGTCCCTATCTGTCTGTCTATCTATCTATCTATCCATCCATCTATCATCTATCAATCTATCATCTATCAATCAATCATCTATCTATCATCTATCTATCTATCTGTCTGTCTGTCTGTCTATCTATCCATCTATCATCTATCAATCTATCATCTATCAATCAATCAATCATCTATCTATCTGTCCGTCTATCTATCTATCTATCTATCTATCTATCCATCATCTATCAATCTATCATCTATCAATCAATTAATCATCAATCTATCTGTCTGTCTGTCTATCTATCTATCTATCTATCTATCTATCTATCTATCTTTCATCTATCTAAGACAGATTCTCCCTGAATCTGAACCTCGCTGACGAGGCTACACTGGCAGATCAGCAAGGGCCAGGGATCCTCCTGTCTGTGCCCAGAGCTGCTGTGGTCAGCTTTCCACATGAGTGCTGAGGGTTTGAACCCAGGTCCTCATGCTTGCATGGAAAGCACTTTGCCAACTCTCCTCTGCCCCAGCTTACTGTTTAAATAGTGACATGTCTGTTCGATGGAATACTGTACGGTTAGGATGATTTTAGAATAATACTTAATAATCTGAAAAGATGCCTATATATTTTAATAAAATATATATATGCTTATATCATTTTATAGTTTAAAAGCAAGTGTTATGGCATCTGGTTTGGCTTGATTTTGTTTCATAGGCAGGCTCATACTCTGTTGCCCATGATAGTTTGGAATTCCCCATGTAGCCCAGGCTGGACTTAAACTTGGTGTTCCTCATCTTTAACCTCCCTTCCCCCAAGTGCCGGATTATACGGATGAGCTGCTACATGCTATTTATTTGCTTACAGATTGACTTTTAAATGTGGAGCTTTACATATGTGTATGTCCTTTTAAATACAAGGACCCTTGGAGGAGCCAGCGGGATGTGTCAGCGGCTAAGGACACTTGCCAAGGAGTCCGAAGACTGACTTGAAAGGTGGAAGATGGCCTGTGTCCCTGTCCCTGCATTTGACACTCACAGTAATAATAAAGGAATTCCTGGGGCGGGGGCTGCGCGAACAGCCACAGAAAGCATTGCATGCTACTTGTAGCTGACTGCCTGGGTTCTGAGGGAATTTTCTTCTTTGTGCTCCTGTGTTTAAATCTTTTTCTCTACAATAAATGTGTCACTTACATAATAAGGAGAAAAGTTACTTTAAAACAACATCAACCTTTTGATGTGCATAAATTTAGAGCTGAATTGAAAGTTCACTGATCACGAAGAACTGGGAAGGGGCGGGGCTGCTTCCAAGTCTCGCAATTTACCTGAGAAAAATATCTCAATCTGTCACATCCATCAATCTCTGGGGGAAAAAAATTTTTTTTTCCCAGAGAATCATGAAGCCAAATTTTACAGCGAGCTGTTTCCTGGCATCCACAGTGTTAAGGCACTTAACAGATACGCTCCTCTGTCTGGCTTTAAAAAAAAAAAAAAGTCCCTTTTCCAGAAATTGCCCTTTTCTTTCCAAAAATTTTAGTGTAGGAGTTCTAATCAGAACGCTGCTTCCATTTCAGCCAGAGCAGGCACTCACTGTCTCCCAATGGGGGGGGGGGTCCTCCAGCACCCCAGGCTCAGGTTCCCCCCCACCGGCTAGGCAGATGCCTCCCACTTAGGAAGCCCCTGTCTCCTGCTCCTGAGACAGAGCTGGGGACTGTTAGGGTTCTGATCTCTCCTGATTGGAAAGTTAACTTGCTGCCCTAATACCCTGCCTGCCAAGGAGGGTGCCTGCTATGCCCCTCCCCCCCCCAGGCTCCTCGTACATCTGCTGAGTAAGGCAAATCTGGGAGGGAGCCTCCCTAGTACCCCTCAGCAAAGCAGCCACAAACACCCCTTTCCTTCTAGCCTGTTCTAGCCTGTTCACACGGATGGATCTCTCCTCCTGGCTTCCTTGAAAGCGAAGAGTCCCTTTTAGCTAACACACTATAATTTCCCAGGGACAAAATCCAATTGCCAACAAGAGCTGCCGTTCCACTCCTGGTTTTCTCCCCGCTGCCTGTTGGTTCCTTCCTGGGACTGACCATTGGCCGCTCTCTGTTCCATTTAAGCCAGTGTCTTATTTTTTCCATGCCGCATGCTAAGTTCCTGCTGTTTCTAAAACGTTGCTCCTTGGAGTGGCTCTGCTTTGTGACAGTCTGACGGCTTTGCCAGCTTAGGTCTCTGCTTAGCTCAGGCTAAAACCTGACCCATAGAGGCTCTTCTTCCCTTCTTCTTCTTATTTATTTCTTATTATTTATTTATTGTGGGGGTCTCAAAGGAAGACCCTTGACTTGGGAGAAGAACAATCTTCTAAATGGAAGTGTCATTTGTTCTTGAGGAAGGAACCTCATCTGTCAGCAGCTATGTGTCCTCTACAAAGTGACGGGCTCTTCCCAGGAGAGGGGCAAGTCTGCTCCACGGGAGTGAGTCAGAAGAACGACAGCACAGAGTGGAAAATTCCTTCCCTTCAAGAGCACCTTGGAGCACGCCTGCCCTGGCTCCAGCCAAGCCCTGGATCTGTTCTGGCACACCCTGTGCTCCTTGTGGGTGGCCATCGCTCCAGCCTCTTAAAGATAGAACAATCGGAATTTTCTTCATTGAAATCTATTGTGATTATTAAAGCAAAACTCTGAGAAGTGTGCACCAACACACCCTTCGGTTTGGAGGACAGATCACTCAGGCTTTTATGGAGGGGAATTGAGCAAAAACTTCTAGAAGCATCCATGCTTTTATCCCAGAAATTCTATACTAGAATTTCCCCTGAAGACTTAATCCTAGAATACAGAACAAGACACACACAAAGTTAAGCGCCTTTCGGCACTCTATGTTAGAAACAACCTAAATGCCCGCCTAAGGACACTAGTTGGACAAACTGTATAGCTTCATACAACCAAGTGCGATGCTACTGTAGAAATGAGCGCAAGAAAGGGGCCACCAAATGGAGCTGATTTCCAGGGTTGAGCTGAAGAAGCAAGGTGGGAAAGAGTCTGTGTAGCCGCTATTCTAACAGAACTGAGTCAGAAGATGTTAACTCAGAAGATGACTCGGTGGTGAGAGGACCTGCTGCAAGCCTAGTGACCTGGATTCAGTGCCCAGGACCTACAGTGGAAGGCGAGAACTGAGCCCTTCAGTTGTCCCTCTGACCTGCATATGCCCACTGTGGCACATGTGTGTGCACACACATAAACAATCAGATATTAAAAACACCTCTTAGATATATATATATCTTCACCCCCTCCCACCCCCCAGGTATAACTAGTAAAAATCACTACTTCTAGAGCAGAACGGGCACAGACTAAAACTTTCCTGAATGTACCTTTTGAGTTGCAGGTATTTTGAACACACACACTAAGTGTGTGTGTGTGTGTGTATATGTGTGTGTGTGTGTGTGTGTGTGTGTGTGTGTGAGAGAGAGAGAGAGAGAGAGAGAGAGAGAGAGAGAGAGAGAGACTAATACATGCAGTGACTTGGTTACATTTACATCTTGGACCACAGTGCCAGCTGTGACAGTCGGTCTGGGGACATCAGGAGCATGTGTGCGTAGCAGGCATTGGCTTTACTACAGAGTGAGTATGGTGGGCCACTGTGACTATGTGTGGGGCTCTCTTTATTCTTAGGAACTGTTTTCGGGGCTGGGGGAGTGTTTAGGGGTGGAAGACTTGGGAGTCCTGTTCACTTTCACATAACTCAGAGGAAACAAAGACTGGAGAAAGATGGAACTGAAATATGCAAGGGACTGCCATCTTTGGAGCCTGTAGTGAGAGCACTCAAGAATTCGGTGTCTTTCAGTTTATATGTTTATAATCCCTCCCTCTCTTTCCTCCCTCTCTCCTTCCCTCTCTCCTTGCCTCCCTCCCTGAAATGGGCTTCATTCACCCTATGCAAATGTTTTCTGATGAGCTAATGTCCCCAGACTTTTTTTTTTTTTTGGCCACTTTTTATTTTGAGACAGGGTCTCTCTAAGTTATTCAGGCTGACCTTGATCTTGCTTGTAGCCCTCTTAGTCCTTGATGTCGTTTTTTTGGCCATGTCCCCCTCAGTCCCTGATGTAGCTGGGATTACAGGTCTATACCACCATGACTATCCTATTTAAAAGGTTTCTTTATAAAGTCTGGAGAAGTTTAGCATGGTGATATTGTTTTGTAATCCAAGCATTTAGGGATCTCAAGTTTGAAGCCAGACTGAATTACACAATTGAAACCCTGTGACAAAAATAAACCAATAAGGGCCAGTAAGATAACTCAGCAGGTCAAAGGGCTTGATGTCTTGAGTTCGATCCCTGAGATCTATATGGTGGAAGGTTTAAGAGCTGATTACTACAAGCTGTCCACTGACTTACACATACACACACACACACACACACACACACACACACAAATACAATATAATAAAAAATTAGCAAAAAGTCAGAGAAGGGCAGGGAGTGTGGTTCAGTGGTTTCATTTCACACCTCAAAAATCAAAGCTGGGGTTAGATGTATGACTAGAGGAATAACACCTTTGATGTAGAGATCACACTGTCAGTCAAACAAGCAGTATGCACTGTCATGCAGTGGGAGCAGGGGTGAGGGGGGAAGAGCTCAATGGAACAGGAGCCCCACAAAGCAGGGCTGCTTCTGTCCCCTCAATTCTCTGCTAAGTCTGCAGTGCAGTACAAAGCCTCCCACAGTGGGAGCTCCAGGGGAACAACTGGGTCAACTGAAGCATCTCGGGCTGAGCCTCCACATCTGGTCTCTGAGCAGTTCGTCTTCACGGCCTCTTAGGTAAAGATTAGGAGCAGTTCTTATTGCTTTTCTATATTCAGATGTCAGGCAGCTCCAGTCAGTCTGTACCTAATTTCTAGTCTCTCCACGGTGCTCTTTCAGTATCAGAGTTCTGTTTCTGACGTGCCAGTTAGCTCAATGAAATCAATGTCTTGCTTTTTTTTTTTCCCCTTTACTCTGTGGGGTTGGTTTGTAGTCTGGAGAATAATCTTTTCATGTCTTTTTCTGGTTGCCAGTTTTGGATGTTTATGTTTATCCGACGGGTTTGTAAACACAGTGTGTTGTGCCGTTTCATGAATATTTTACATACATTTTAAACATGACCCACTTTCTTGGAAAGGAGCTAACTTCTAAGACTCTGTGAATCAAGAGAGCGAAGATGGCCAGGTATGGTGGCACATGGCTGTTCAGCCAGCACTTGGGAGGCTGAGGCAGGAACATCACAAGTTCAAGGCCAGCCTGAGCTACATAGCTCATTTCAGTCTAGCCTGAGCTGCACAACAAGGTCTTGTCTCAGACAGACAGGCAGGCAGGAGGCAGGCAGGCAGGCAGGCAGGCAGATAAGCAGACAGGCAGGCAGGAGGCAGGCAGGCAGACAGACAGACAGAAACATAATAAAGGGAAAGGCAATAACAGGCACTGTTTGGTGCGTGCTGGATGTGGGCTGTGGCCCGGCTGTGTAGAATCCACTCATTGCTCCCACTCATCCTGAAGGTGACGACTGGAGAGAAGGGCACCTCATAGGTCTTGTGGTCCAGCCCTTGCCTCTGTGCTGGCAAGACTTCTGTTGAGTCATCACAGCCAGCTCCAGTGACAAGACTAGGGAAACTGCCGGAGCCAGTGTGATCCGAAACTGTTGTTATCAAACCTGTTCAGCCTTTTCTTTTTCATGAATATGTGATTACGTCAACACGCTTCAGAGGAGCATGAAAGGGGCCACAGCTGATGACTTGACATTGCCGGTGGCTCTGGGATGAAGTTATTCTTAACCAATGACTGTTGTGAAGCCCCAGCAGGTCTGGCTTCAGGCCTCGCACGTGGCTATGGTTGATCTCAGAAGCTTACCATCCCTAGACCCAAGAGTCAGACTCCGAGAGCGGCTGATGGTTCTCCCAGGCCCTTCTGGAAAAGTCTCTAGGGCTGGAGAGATGACTCAGTGGTTAGGAGCACTGACTGCTCTGCCACAGGTCCTGAGTTCAATTCCCAGCAACCACATGGTGGCTCACAACCATCTGTAATGAGGTCTGATTCCCTCTTCTGGTGCGTCTGAAGAGAGCAATGGTGTACTCATATACATAAAATAAATAAATAAATCTGGAAAGGTCTCTAAAGAATTTTCTTTGTTAGCTGGGTGTGGTGGAATGTGCCTTTAATCCCAGCACTCTGGAGGCAGAGGCAGGTAGATCTCTGAGTTCAAGGCCAGCCCCAATTCTAATAGACAGCCTGGACCACACAGAGAAACCCTGTCTTGAAAAACAAAACAACAACAAACAAATAAAACAAAACACTTTTTGTTTTGTGGTTACTCCTCTCACTGGCCTGGCAAATGCTTTTTGAAAAATAATTGGATCAATTACATATTTGAATTTATCTGCTTCTGTTTTCTTGGTTCAAGAATCATCTTTGCTAGTTATGGGAATGGAAGAGCATCTTCCAGAACCTGATATTGCTTTAAAAAAATCCTTTTTTCAAGGAGGCAGAGTTCAATACAGGTTCATAGGAACCTATCTTGAGTCAGGTTCCTATGAGATCCAGGGACAAGAGATCCAATAAGGCAGAGCTTCCAGAAGCGTACAGGGTGCTGAAGCAGGCAGAGGGGGGAAGAAGCCGTGCTTGGGCGCCATCTTGAAATCCTGGTCTTAGCTGCTCCCAGGAAAGCACAGAAGACCCTTCAGGGTTCATCCTGCCTGTTCGGAAAATCTGGACTGTGGACAGCAAGCTAGTCCCTGTCTAAGGGGCTGTGAGGACAGTCAACCGCAGGGATCCCATTGAGAGGGACCAAGAAGAAGCAGAGCTCTGAGAGATACAGTGCCCAGCATCATTCGCTTATAAAGAGTCACCTTGTATCTCTAATTTCTAGAAAATACTACCAATGTATTGTTTATTGATCACCATAAAAAGTAGCCCAAAAGTTTGCATTCATTCTCTTCATTGGCTTCTGTGGACCATGAAGCTAGTGGTTCAGCCTCTCACAAGCTTGTGGGCAAGCTGCTGGCTAGATCTGCAGGCTCCTCTTCCTGGTTCAAGTGCCTGCCATTGGCAGGAAGTCTCTGTCACCTCAACCTTCCTCACCACCAACCAGGCCCTTCCCTGGGCTGCCATGAGAAAACACCACACACACACACACACACACACACACACACACACACACACACACACAGAGAGAGAGAGAGAGAGAGAGAGAGAGAGAGAGAGAGAGAGAGAGAGAGAGAGCCTTGCAGAGTTAGCCAGGGTTGTTATCTTTAGGTCTTGCTGTTACTAGAACAGTCACTAAAGGTCCACCCAGTCCTGTGGTTGGCTGCTGCTCTTAGGTGTGAATACTCGGCTGGGAGGTCCTTGTACCAAGCTGAGGTGGCCTTCTGCATGCTTCTCTAGTCTTTGCTAGAAAGCTAATGAAGGCAACTTGGGAACACTCCAAGGAGCAGGCTGTCTCTAACCTGCTCAGGGGAGTTGCGAGCTGAGTTGGGTATACCAGGCCCCTCCTATGGTCCTCTGAAAACCAGCCACCTGCTACCTGATGGTCTCTTGAGTGGAGCGCGATCTCATTTCCTTTTCTTATACACAATTAGCTCTCTCCAGGCCAGGGCAAGGCAGGCTTTCCGGCACCCACGTGACCTTGCAACCTGGCAGGACTTGAATCCTGGCACGGTCATTAAACTCAGCCAAAATAGAGCATGTTATTATTCTACACCGCAGAATCGAGGTCTTAATTTAGAGGTTTGACAATCGCATGATGGGCAGTGTCGGGATCCGGGACTGACAGCACCAATTACTCGAGTCAGAGAGGAAAAAGAAGGAAATAGGAAGAGGTTGCATTCCCTCTTAGGACACAGTGTGCAGGCTGACCCCTGGAGCCACCCGGATGCTGCAGGCCATGTTAGTTGCTCCTCTGGGTCTCTGCAGCACCCTCCCAAATCTCTAACACAGGGCAACCATCCCAAGACAGTGTTCAAAGGGGAACTAAGAAAGTCTCCCATGGGTTCTTGTGCTACAAGAAGAATGTGGCACTCGGTAAATCGCTGTAGTCAGAGGAACAAGGGACTCTGAGTGTCTGTGTTTAAAGGGACGCTCACCACAGGCTGAGGACACAAAGCTGAAGACATAGCTCTTTGTCCACAAGAGGAGAAGGCTGGAGGAAAGACGGAAATGATCCGGTTCCTATATGTAGCCCAGATGCCTGGTATAGCACAGGGAGAGGACCCACATTCTCTAAGATGTGGGCTATGAAGCCTTGAAGGGCCTTAGCAGGGCTCTAGGGTAGAGGTGAGGAGGTAAGAAAGCGGGGCTAAAGTCTCAGGATTGCCTGATGATTAGGGCAGGTCTTTAAAAATATGGTTAGTAGCTGGTCATGGTGGTGCACAACCCTTTAATCTAAGGCAGAGGCAGGTGGATATCTATGAGTTCATGGCCAGCCTGGTCTACATAGGGAGTTCCAGACCAAGCAAGATTGCATAGTGAGTCCTTATCTTGAGGTACAAACAAATCAACAGCAAGAAGGACTGACAAGGGGGCTGGAGAGGTGGCTCAGCAGTTAAGAAAGAACACTGACTGTTCTTCTGAAGGTCCTGAGTTCAAATCCCAGCAACCACATGGTGGCTCACAATCATCTGTAACAAGATCTGACACCCTCTTTTGGAGTGTCTGAAGACAGCTACAGTGTACTTACATATAATAATAAATAAATCTTTAAAAAAAAAAAGAAGGGCTGACAATTTGGCTTAGTTAGGTGCTTGCTGAGTAAGCATGAGGACTTAAGTTCAATCCCCTAGAACCCCTAAAAAAGTTGGGTGTGCCAGATATACCTAGAATACTAGTGCAGGGTGGTGCTGGGGGGGGGGAAGGACAGTGACAGAAAGGTCCCTGGAATCTGGGTGAGTTAGTAAGCTCCAGTTTACTGAGAGACAATGGAGGGGCATTGAGGAAGACACCTGAAATAATGTCTGTCATACGTACGTCCTGCAACCAGTGGGTCATCCTTAGCCACATATTTAAACCTATCCTGAGCTACATAAGACCCTGTTTAAAAGCCAGAGGGACACCCACATGAGCCAGAAATGTGCTTATAATTCCCAGAGTTATGAAACATATATAAGAACCGTGCCATTCGATGAGACAGGGAAACCCAGGCTATTCCGGCTTCAGGGCTTCATTATTGATTGAGCACTGCAACGTGGGTAGGACCCTTGACTAGAATGTTCTTTTTTCAATCCCTCCGCACATTGCTAACACTTTCAAAGTCATAAACTTTCTTCGCTAGTCAGGTTCACTTGCTTTTTGTTTTGTGATTGTTGTTTGCTTGTTTATATGTGGGTTTGGGATTTTTGGTTTGTCTTTGTTTCTGTTTTTGCTTTTGCTGGAACTTCCATTCTCAGTCTGGATAGATAAAACACAGTGGGTTCTCTGAACATGGAGCCTGTGCTTCGCCTTCTGCTCTTTTCCCTCACAAGACCATTTCTACCGGGAAATGCTTTTGGCTGTCTCCCCACTCCCCTGGTTATCTTGGAACTCACTCTGTAGACCAGGCTGGCCTTGAACTCTCAGAGATCTACCTGCCTTTGCCTCCCAAGTGCTGGGATTAAAGGCGTGCACCACCACTGTCCAGCTTGCTTTTGGCCTCTGAGTTGCTATGCAGTCCAGGGTGACCTTGAACTCTTTCTTGTTCCTTCTCCTGACTCAGGAGTGCTGGGGTTACAGGGTTGCTCCAGCATGCCCACTTTATGCAGTATTTACCACGGAGCTTCTGCCTAGCCTGTGTAATTACGGCAAAGGGGATGGGTGGGCTGTGCCTTCCAGCACTTTCCTTCAGAGTTACTGGAGTTCTCAGCCCCTGGCTGTTCACCGACAACCCCTGGCTTAAGGTACAGACAGCCAGAGGGACTCATTCACCTCCAGGGTCACACCTGACAGAGAGGAACCTGACCTGCTGAAGCCTATATCTCTAAGGCCTTGTGGAAAAGGGCACACACGTCTCTTCAACATCAGGAAGAGGGGGGGGGAAGATTAAAAATTCTGCAAAGAAGACACAGTTGTCAAAAGTATATGAAATTAGCATCATGGGCTGTGGAATGTCACAGACAGTCTAAAAATAGACGTTCATAGGTGAACCCCTCCCTCCCTTCAGACTCCACAGCTGAGCGTCTGGAATCTTCCCATGCCTCACTGGAGGTCCACAGAAAAGGGCAGGCCCTCTGGGGAACTTGGCTGGCTTCCACGTGGACTCATGGCACGGAGAAGACTGATGTGTATGTCCCTTGCTAGGCAAACGGCCGTCCCCTCAGGTGGCAGTAGAAATGTGAGCTATCAGGCATAGGTTGGTGAGTCCTCTGTGCTGGATAGTTTATGTCAACTTGGCACAAGCTAAAGTCATCTGAGGGGAGGGAACTTCAACTGGGAAAACGCCTCCATAAGATCTGGATATAGGCAAGACCGTGGGGTATTTTCTCAGTGATTTATGGGGGGCGGGGCAGGCTATTGTAGGTGGTGCCATCCCTGGGCTGGTGGTTATGGTCACTGTAAGAAAACAGGCGTCAGGGATCTGTGACCTGGGTAGCTTCTCTGAAAAATTGTGCCGATTTCTTTTCTTTTGGTAATGTTTTTGGGTTTGTTTTTTTTTTTTCCCAGATAAGCTTTAGGATGTGGCATGTGGTCCAGTGCCCTGGGCACCCACCAGTTCTAGCCCAGCATGACCAATAAACAAATAAACAACAATTTTAAAAGCTTTCAAAATGAATCTAATTAAAAAAAAAACCTCATTTTTTTTTAAACTACGGAGATTTTCAAATACGCTCAAGTAGACAGAGAAGTATGAAGAATGTCTTAAACATGCACCCCAGGCCCCAACAGACCTGCTCAAGGGCGGTGTTTTATCTCCACTCCCTCCCTCCCACCGTGTCCTCAGCCTGCATTATTTTGGAGCAAATGTTGATCATCATCTTGTCCCGTTTGGATTATTCCAGGATGTCTCTCCAAAAGATGCAAAGACTTACAAGGCTGAAAAAAAAATAACTGCTGTACCATGAGATTGTCTGAGGAAATAAACAATCATTCCTTAGCATCTTGAAATATTTGATCAGTGTCCAGAATTGCTTGTCTTTTAACACTTGATGCTCTGCCCCTACACCCAACAGCCTTCCTAACCCCCACCCCTGGTCCACAGTGTCCTGGCTGAAAAAGGAATCTCTTTTTAAAAAAGAGAGTTTCTGCATTGCAATTAGTTAATACATTGCAGCTAGTTAGTACTTCTTAAGTCTCTCCGGGCTTGTTTACACTTTTGTTGTATTTTATTTTAAGAAACTTTGTTACTGTAAGACTCTCTTGTAGCAACAACTGGAGCAAGCACTGATGAACAGGCTGCCCCCAGAGTCACTGTTTGTGCCATCTGTGTGTTTCCATGGAAACGGTTTTCCAATATGGAACCTGGTCCTTGTCCAGCTTCAGAAATTCACACTCACAGCGCCGCACTTGAGTCTTTAGTGGCGCTAGAGAATTCGCAGCAGTGGCTATGTTTGAGTGCGTCAGTGGTTGGTAGTCACAGAACTTGACTCCGCCTAGTCGAGTTACATAAGCAATAAACCCCGGCTGGAAGCTGGCGTGAACGAGGGGAGCCTTTGGTGGTGTGGCTGCCTGTAGCTTGCATGGGGCACTCCACTGCATGCAGTTTTCTGAGTTGTTGCTCACACTGGGATAGGATTGGCTGTGATGTTATTACTTGATGCTGTTGTGTTCTTGCAAGTAACCCCTGGCCCATGCTCCTGTGAGTAACCCCACTAAACTCAACTGGATCACCACACTGGACTTGGCAGAATCATTTCTTTGCTCTACCTTTGCCCTCTGTTTGTACAGTGAATAGAAATATTCACTCCTTTGGAAAAGTCACACAGTACTGGTTCTAATAATGGTGTGTTATCGTTAGCTCAACAAACAAAGCACCCTCCCAGTGTCCCTCTGTAAGGAGCAGCGTCTGCCTTGACTGTGCTTCCTTTGGGCACCTCACCCAGCATCACTGTATCTCGGTACATGGAAGAGTACTTAGAACATTGGCTGAGCTGCAGACAATTCTAGAACCTGGTGGGTAGGTACTGATCAGGAAGTGTTGCATGCCTCTTACCCACCACCCAAGCTTTTCAGAGACTAAAGGCCTGTGGTTCTTGTAGCCATTCTGAAGACCCCAGTCCTCTAGTCCTCAGATCTGCAGCCCAGAGTCCCTCCTGTCCCTACCTCAATCTCTGGCTTTGTACTTCATGCATGCTTCCTTTAGTATTCTCTCGTGGGAGACCCAGACCCTAACAGATAACATTAGATATACCAAGGTTTGCCTGGCTCTTCCTGACTTTTTTTTCCTCAAGATTTATTTCTGTGTCTGCGTATTGGTGTGAATATATATCATACATGTGTGGATAGCTGCAGATGCAAGAACAGGGGATCAGATCCCCTGGAACTGAAGTTGCAGGCAGTGGCGAGCCACCATTTGTGGCTGCTTGAAACTGAACTGTCTCTTTACCACTGAGCCATCTCTTTAACCCCTCTACTTGGGTCTTGCAGACCCAGGTCCTACTGATGACGTGGGAATGGGCCCATTAATCCTCTCTCCTGTTCCTTTATCTAATCAGCAGAGAGGTAAATACCTGATCCAAAGGTGGACAACCGAATTCTCTCCCTTCAAAAGTCAAGGTGAATGGTTATCTTGGCAATGGCTGCCATTTTGGTTATGGGCAGACAGGGAGAAGAATTCTTTTGTCTCTAAAAAGAGACTGAGGAGAACAGAGCAGGTCACAAGAGAAGCAGGGGGGAAGGACCCTGGGGAAACTGGGTGTTTCTGGTTCCTGACGCTGCTCCAGTTCCTGTGAAGACAGGCTTCGGTTTCTTAGATTTAGATTCTTTGGGATCTATCTATAATTAATTACTTGAATGAGTGTGTATGGGTTTCTGATCTTTGCAATCAAAGCACCCTATACCAGGGAATGAACAAAGATGTCTACCATAGGCATACCGATTCAGCACTGCTGTCAAGGCTGTACTTGTCTGTGCTATATGTCAGGAAAAACAAGAGCCCCAAAGAGTGCAGAAAAACACGAGAAATGAGACTATATTTACAGAAGGTAAGATTCAGTGCATAGAAAACCCAAAGTGACTATACTGGCTGGTTCTGTGTCAACTTGGCACACTCTAGAGTCATCACAGAGAAAGGAGCCTCAATTGAGGAAATGACTCCATGACATCCAGCTACAGGGCAAATTCTCAAAGCGATCGGTGTAAGAGGACCCTGCCCGTGTAAGAGGACCCTGCCCATTGTGGGTGATGCCATCCCTGAGCTGAGCAAGCCAGGGGAAGCAAGCCAGTAAGCAGCACTCCTCCATGGCCTCTGCATCAGCTCCTGCCTCCAGGTTCCTGCCCTGTCTTCCTTTGGTGACAGCAATAGCAACCCTAACAAACAGTGACATAAAAAAAAAAAAAAAGAACACCAGGTGAACGTGTAAGAGCTCATCACTTCTCCCATCTGATAACTGGATTTGTATGCACTACTAATGTGTTTTGTTCATCAATAAATAATTCAGAAACAGACATACAAAACACTAGTATATAAAATAGATTTTTTTTAAAAAGCAAGAAATAGCTAGGGATATATTTATTTAAAAAACGTATAAATCCAGGCTGGGGAGATGGCTCAGTGGGTAAAACACCTTCCACGCAGGCTCAAGGACCTGAGTTCAGGTCCCTAGAGTCCAGGTAGATTTAGACACAGTTGTGCACATCTGTGATCCCAGTTTCCATGGAGATGTGGGAGGCAGAGACAGGAGAATCCTTGCAAGTTCGCTGTAAGCCCTCACTGCAAGGCAGTGAGCAGGTCAGCTAGCCCAGCTTACACAGTGGTGAACAAGAGACTCCGCTTTAAACATGGACATTCCAGGACAAGTGAGGACATTCCAGGTGGTCCTCTGACATCCACAGGAACACCGTAGCACACACACATACGGTCACCCACATGAGCACACATAAACTCCAGAACACACATGCATATGTGAACAACGCATACAAGAATTAAAAATATGTATAAAACACATCCTAGACCTACAAATAATCACTGGCTTAGTTTTTAAAACATCTAAACAGAGGGGATGTAGCCAACTAAATAAGTTGGGATTTATTCATGGGCCGAACAATTTGAGTCAAGGATCCCCAAATTTATCTGGAAGGATAATGCAATTCCAACTGCATATCTTTTGAGAGTAGCAATTGACATCCTGATTCTAAAATTTATATGGGAACACAAAACTTAAAATAGCCAGGCCCGTCTTTAAAAAGAATGGTGTAGGAGGCCTCACACTACTAGGCTTGAAACACAGAGCTACAGAATTGAAGACAGTGTGGTTCTGGCATAAGGGGATCAGCAAGACCAATGAGAAGTCTAGAGACAAACCCACCTGTATGTACACAGTGTGGAGCTTAAAAAAAATCAACAAATTGGTCACAGTGTCTCATACTTGCAATCCCAGCACTTCAGAGGCTGAAGCAGGAATGTCATAAGTTCAAGGTCAAGCTAGATTTGAACTTGAGAAAATTCAAGTTACATAGCGATTCATGGTTACACAGTGAGACCCCTGTCTCAAAAAAAAAAAAAAAGAAAGAAAGAAAGAAAGAAAGAGAAAAGAAAGAAAAGAGAAAGAAAGAAAGAAAGAGAGAGAGAGAAAGAAAGAAAGAAAGAAGGAAGGAAAGAAAGAAAGAAAGAAGGAAGGAAAGAAAGAAATAGAAAAAGTAAATAAAAGACAAGGCACAAATGCCACTCACTGACGAGCTGAAGGCCGTTCATGTAATGGCACCAAAGGGTGGCCGTATGGACTGAGAGAGCTCGAGGTATGACCGTCTACGGAAGTTAGGTGTTTGATAAAAAACAAACAGAACAGTAGGCCGGAAGAGAATACCATTGATAAACTAATGTCAGCAAAATTAAAAATCTATGCTCCTTAGAATGCTAGAAAAGTATGATACATGGGTAGAAATGTTTGCCGTGTACACCTCGGGACAAGAATGTTCTGATTTACTTTGGATTTTTGAGCCAGGTTTCACTCTGTAGCCCCAACTGTCTTGGAACCCACTATGTAGAGTGAAGTGGACTTGAATCCACCGTGGTCCTCCTCCTGCCTGTGTGTCCCGAGTCCTGGGATTACAGGCATGATTACCATCCTTGGCTTGACCACGTTTTTTTGTTGGTTTGTTTGTTTGTTTGTTTTAATTTGAAATATAAAGAACTACAAATATAAAAATAAATACACACGCAATGGGCAAATGACTCAAAAGAAAGTCAGGTGAGAACCAGTAAATGCATAGAAACACACTCAACCTCGTGGTTAGCGCGGAGATACAAATTAGAGCCGTGCCAAGAAACCTCGACGCTTTAAAGTAAAAGTCAGGGCACAGAGGAAGAAAATCGGACTTGGCATGGAACAACTCCTTTCCCAGCGTCCTTTGCAAACGGAAGTGTCAGACAATGTAAACCACCGAGCCACTGAGTAGCCAATGAGATGCAAGTAGTGGTCAGCCTTCAAAGAATCCACTTAGAAAGAAAGGCGGAGTTAACAGGACCGCTGGCCCCTCCCTTTTCCCCTCCTGAACTGTAGGTGTGAGGTCTGGAGCCCTGGCAGTCATCTTAACCGAAGACAGAGATGCTAGAAAGAACCGAGGCCCCTGAAGGTATGAAGGAACTTCTGTCATGATCTTCAGACATCTTTCACACAGGAACCAAATAGGCATCCACTGTGAGGAAGGAACCTCATTTAGGAAAATCCGCCCAGGAGATCTGGCTTCAGGCCAGCCTGCAGGGCATTAATGAGTGATCAATGAGAGAGGACGCAGCCCACTGTGAATGGTGCCGGTCCCTGGGCTGGTGGTCCTGAGTTCTGTAAGAAATCAGGGTGAGCAAACCATATGAGCAAGCCGGTAAGCAGCACCCCTCCATGGCCTCTGATCAGCTCCTGCCTCCGGGTTCCTGCCCTGCTTGAGCTCCTGTCCTGACTTCCTTCGATGATGACGAGTCACCTGGAAGTGTAAGCCAAATCAACCCTGTCCTCCCCAACTTGCTTTTGGTCATGGTGTTTCATCATTCAATTCTAACTGAGAGACTATCCAAATACCCAACAAGCCAGAGCTCAGCGAATACTGAAATTCCATCACACTACAGAACACTGCGTAGCTGGGTGTTCCAGACATGTGTAGAAAACTATTTAGAACACGGGAGTGAATAGACAACAAAAAATTGAATAGTAAGCTCTGACTTATGGCATAAAAGCAGGCATAAAATCCATAGGAAAAAGACCCAGCACATGTGCAATTTATTAAAATCTCTCTAAGGTAGGGGCACCATAATCTTCCTTTTCTATTCCTCCGTGTACATAACATCCCCATTGTGAGAGAGTAGATCCGTTTTGTTTTGTTTTGTTTTGTTTTGTTTTGTTTTGTTTTTGCAAAAGGAAAGTGTGGATTGTAGAAACACAAGCAATCAGGTCACAGTAAGAGAGGTAGAACAAGCAGCTGTGAGCGTGGCTCGGGCTAGCCTTCCTCTGTCGCATAGGAGGCCTGGGTTTGTTCCCTAGCACCACACGAGTCAGATGTGGTGGTGCACATCTGGAATCTCAGGACAAGAGAGATGGAGACAGGAGGATCAAGAGTTCTAGGTCATGGCAGCAGGCAAAATCTGTAAGCGTAACTTTTATTCTCCTGTTGCAGTCGTCTCCAAGGCCTACTGCCCCCGTCTGCTAACCTAGGCCTAGCCCTGGAAGCTGTAGCCTCTGTACAATCTCATCTAGGCCTAGAATGGTTTCAGCCTCTGAGACTTGCTGCTGAATAAGCTCACCCCTTCTTGTTCTTCCTGAGCTCTGGCTGGCTCAACTCAGCTCTTCTGGCTCAAACTCTTCTCCAAGGTGACTGATCCAATCCGGCTCCTCTCGGCCTCTCCTGAATTGCTCTGCTTGGCCTCTAGACTAACCCTAGCAATCCGTTCTCACCTTTGGGCTCCTTCTCGTTCTCTGGCTCGTTCTGTCTCCGCCTGTGTCTAGCTTGTTCTCTTTTCGACTCGTCTCTGTACAACTCTTGAGGTAAAACTGCCTGCCTGCTTCTCTCTGCACTGCTCTCTTAAGTGGCTTCCCTTTCCTCTCCCTTCTCAGGAGAGTAGGGCGTGTCCTAGTCTGTCAAATCTCTCTCTGATTCGTCACTCTGCCTGCCACTCAATTAGACATCACTTTCAAACATGGGTGTTTCCTTCTACACATTACCGCCTTTGTGTGGGATTAAAGGTGTGTACTAAGGGTGAGTCAGTATTCCAGCCAGAGCCACACCACAGCTAGAAATACTCCCCCCCCCCCACTAAATAACACTATCTCAGGGGTCGCAGTGTGATCAAATATCCTGCACCCAAAAGTGCTTGCTTGCCTTACAAGTAAGACAATCTTCTGAAAATTGCTTACACCCAAGCTGATGCATGGGTGGACACACACACACACACACACACACACACACACCCCTCTGGATATATAGTGATTTTTGAGGCCATCCTGGAATACATGAGACCCTGCCTGAAATCAAAACAAAACGACTAAAATACAAGCCGCATTCTATTGCTCCGGGAAGACTTGGTGGTACAGACGCCTACCATGCCTTTTAGTCCCAATCATGGCTCACCTGGCTTCCTGCGCGCCTGTGTCCCTCTGTGCGGGTGCTCTCCAGGGAGGCAATCTGCCCTGCGGCAGAGTGGAGGCCAACCGTTCATTCACAGATCTCCCCATTTTTGGCAAATCTGAGGCATTAAAAAAAAAAAAACGGAGCAAGTTAGAAAATATGCATCTCCCCCTTTTCAGGCAAATCTATGGCTGACAGTTCTGTTATCCTGAGAAGAAGGTAGGGTGGGGTGACTACTCTTCTCACTCCCCAAAGGGATATTTGCTCTGTCTTATGCTGTATTTGGAGACCTGGGATGTCACTGCGATGGAGTTTATAACTATGATACCAGCAACTTCATATATATATATATATATATATATACACAGAGGGGAGAGGTGGGGAGACAGGGAGAGAAGGGAGGTATTGGAAATATAATAGCAAGCTCACACGCAGGCCTGGCTAATGTTTACGGGGTTACAGCGCTGCCAGTGCGAGCTCACTTCTCCTGGACAAACTCGTTTGCAGCTTGACAACCTCTTCACACCTAATCTCAATCCCTGAGTCCTAAACCATGGGTGATCACACCTGATCTAGAATGTCACATCTAGAATGCCCAGTAAGCAGGTGAGGCAGCTGCCGTAAGATTCGCAAGGGGCATGCGTTTGTCCCGCAGAGGAAATGGGGGAAAAGTCCTACACCTTCTAGTTCCAATTCGTACGTGGTGAGCCCAGAGTATGTGCTGTCTTCTGTCCTTAAGACACAGATCAGAGAAGCCTGGTGGCCAGGGCCGTGTTGTCTGCTCCTACTCCCCTCCCTAACCTGTGCAGTGAAGCAGGCACGGGGTTCCCTATGGACCTGGCTCGGGGAACCTCAGATGGCTGTGGTTAGTTAACTCAGAGGAATGAGGAGTCGGCTTAACCACCAACCTGCCTCTAATGAGACTGACTTATCTGTGGGCTGAGCACGAGTGGCAGTGTTGGTGACAGGGAAGGAGGTGACCCTGCTCTCATCTCCATCTGTGCCCCCAGGTGTGCCTCAGGGAAGCTACAAATGCTCTTTGGAGTCACTTGTTTCCTTCTTTATCCTCATCTCGGACACAGCTCGTGCTACCCTCAGAATTTGGATGGGATGCTCCCAGAGTCTCACTTGTTAAAAGCTTTGTCTCCAGCTGGTGGCGCTATTGGGAGCTGGTGGACGCAGAAGGAGGCGGGGCCTGGGGAAGAAGCCAGTCATTGGGCAATCTCCTCGGGGATATAGCTTATCTTTTCTTAGACCCTCCCTCTCTCCTTCTTCCTCTGACCCCCCCCCTCCACTTCCTCACTCTCCTTCACCGAACTTTTCCACCACCATCCAGATACCCAGCCTCATCACTGGCCAAAGCGATGGATCCTGATGATCCTGGACTGAACTTTCTTGCAGTTATGAGCCCAAACACACTTTTCTTCCTTCCAGTTGATCTATCTTGAGTATTTTATCACAGTGGAGAGCAGATGAGTGCACCTATCTTTTCTCCCACCACGGAAAGACCCCTGTGACCCCAGATCTGGCAGCTCCATGGATTTTTCTGTGTTCGGCACCCCTGCTCTGTCCAATAGGGCAGCTGCTATCCACACGAAGCCCTTGCATACTTGAGATGGGTGGTGTGGTTGTAGAAATGCAGTTTCCATTTCATTCAGCTTAATTTAAACCCAAACGTGCAAACAGAGCGGCGGTTCGATGATTGGGAAACTTCTAAGAATATTTGGAACAATTTGGGTATGTAAATTTACTTTTTTGACTGTACATTTTATGAGATCTAAATCCAGATTGAGTATTTATTTCCAGTGATGATTTGGCAAGTTAACACAAAGGGCTGTGCTATAAAACACTCAACAAGTTTCAAAGACAGTGTATGCAAAGGACCTAAAGCAGCTCACTGATAAGTTACCTTTTAAAGACAGGTCTCATTGGGTAGTCAGGCTAGTCTCAAACTTTCAGTCCTCCTGCCTAGTCCTGGATTACAGATGTGTGTCAATCAATCAATCAATCAATCAATCAATCAATATATATATATACACACATATATATGTACATATATACACATATACATATATACATATACATATATACATATATATGTATATGTGTGTGTATTTATCAGAATCATTGATAAATGTTATACTAATCATTAACTGTAGGTATGTGTAAGTATAGATATAATATTTTATTTTGGAAATCTTATATTTAATAAGACACACTACTACAATATACTATTCATTCCTTTGCCATTAAAAATCTTTTAGATTTATTTATTTCCTTTTATGTTTGCGGGTATTTGGCTTGCATGTATGCATGCAGACCACATGGATGCCGGGTGCCCACAAGGGTCAGAAAAGGGTGCCGTGTCTCATGGATCTGGAGTTATTGAGGGTTGTGACATACCATGTAGATGCAGGGAACTGAACCCTGGTCTTCTGCAAGAGCAACAAGTGCTCTTAGCCACTGGGCCATCTCTCTAGTCCCTCTTTGTACTTTTAAAAATATGACCACTGGAAGATGTAAAATGACATATGTGATGGATATGTATTATATTTTCACTAGGTTGCACAGTTCTTGTATGTGTGCATGTGCTATGTGTGTGCACATATGTATATTTTAATTTTATGTGTATTGGGGGAGTAGCTTGGCTTCAGGCTGCAAAATACCCAATACAGAGTTTAATGAATATTTTTTGAATAGTCACCAAAGCCTCTGGTCCCAAAGCTGAGTTGTACCTCTAACACGCTAGGGATACCACACTTTCTGGTGAGAGCTGTCATGCCCAGGTTTTGGAAAGCTATCCCATATTCTGCAATCCCAGCATGCACCGTTCTCAGCCCTGTGGTCTGTTTGGAGGAAAGATGTTCACAGCTGTGTCATGCTCCACTGTCAAGAGTTTCTGAACTTCATTCTACTCAACAAATATATATTTTTGAGCAGATGAAATGTGACCAGAACTGACATGAGAGAGTCAGGGGTCTCCCTGCAAAGACACTTCAAAGTTTTACTCTCACTTACAGCCATGACAACAGAAACCCCAACATTCCCAGGAACAGAATAGAAAATATTTGTGTGCCCAAATGACCCATGTGGACATGTGATGTGGACAGTGCCATCTTCCTACTAGTATATATATTCTATTATATATTCTATTATATATTCTATATTCTATTATATATTCTATATATATATATATATATATATATATATATAATAACTTGATTGGGTCTCTTCAGGAGAGCTCTGTCTTGTATGACACTGAGGTGATACTTTCTCAGAGGAGGACATGTTGTCACACTTTGGGAAGGTGAATTTTTTAGATAATGACCTCAAGTGTTCCACCTTGCTGGGTCCATCCCTGATCATTTCCAGTGCCTTTTGTTCTCCCCTTTGTTTAATGAGACTCTGAGCACCAATAACTCACGGGACAGGAGTCCCTGCTACTGACCTGCTCGGTTGTTGGCTCTCCGCTCAGACACACTCTTGGCTTTGTGCTTGTGTCTTATAGCACGATTGAAGATAGAATTCCTCTGGATCGGGATGAGGCAGCGGGGCTCTTCGTTTTGAGTCTCCTTGCCAGTCTCGGGTGCCTCCCTGTTCTCCGGAGGTAAAGCAGGCCTCATCTCAGCTGGGCCATGATTGCCTTTCCAGGAGCTGCTCACTGATTTCCTCTGAGGTTTTCCCCAGTCTTCAGAGTCTTTGGTCTCCATAGCAATGGAACTAATGGTTTCTCAGCGGGACTGCTGGGGTCAGCAACCTCTCTGACTTCATCAGTTTTCAGTGCTTTAGAATAAACAGAGAACAGTTATCAGTTAGTCATTGGGCTAAGTGGTCCATTCAGAGCGTAGAATCCTTTACCACTCTAGTTGATGAGATTTGGGATAATCTGCACACCCCGGCAATTGCATCTTTGCCAATAAGAATCGCGGCGCAAACCGCTCATTTGCAAGCAGTCGTGTGTCATTGAGCAATTGAGGCTTGCTCGTCCCATTCACAGGCTGCGCTTTAAGGAGAACGCTTAAAGTGGTTTGTGTAACCAACTTGCACGTAAATGTTTCCTGAATAACTCTAGACACCGAGAGCACCAGATAGCAAGAGAACTGTAGGAGAGCGGGGGTGGGGGTGTGGGGTGTGGGGTGGGGGGGTGGAGGGGTGGGGGGGTGGGGCGGGGGACAGTCGGGGCAGATGTGGCGAGGCAGGCATAGGGCGAGGGGAAGTGCTGGCATTGGCCTGTCTCACCAGGGTCCCTTTAGGTCTGAGCAAAGTTGAACTCCACAAGGACAGAGTCCTTCCATCATGTGATGGCCAAGTCCAGCTGGGCTGGTGGCCTCTTTATATAAGAAGATTCATCCCGTGGGCTGGAGTTAGATAGGGCTCCAGGGCGTCTGTCTAACATCATTCAAGCTAAGACACTTGTAACAGGAAAAGGGAGCTGCAGTCGAGTGACCCAGGACTACACAGTTCCCTTCTGACCCAGATCTCCTTCCAGGACAGGGATCTGAGGTAGTGAGCGACCTGAGGGGGTCTTTTGAGAATGGGTGCCACACTGGTGGGACAATGTCCTGGGTGACAAAGCCATGGAGACTTTACGGGAGCCAAAGTCATACATAAAAGTTGCGTATGCAGGAGCTGTTTGCTGGGTCATGGGTCAGAGCTGCCGTTGCGTTCTGTGTGGGTCAGGGACTCGGGACACTTCAGCAGTTTCACACCTTGTTCTGTAAAACAGGGACAGTAGGAACAGTACGCCGGACCCGCCCACACACTCTTTCTTACCCAGTCTGTCTCTAGCCTAACTGCACACCTTATCCTCGGGGTAGCTGCTGAGCTAGGGGTTCCCTGGATCAGGAGAATGGATTTGCCCAAGGCGAGGTTTGAGGCCTGAAGCCCACACCCTGGAATCGCGTGCAGAGCGCCAGCACGGTCTCCTCTGCCTGCCTGCAGGTCTGCTTACGTTCCTCGAGCAGTCATGTCTACACATAACCAAGCAGATGCAAGCTGCATGGGGGACATTAGGCGATGGGGACTCGCTGAGGAAGGGCCCACCTCAGAACAACACGGCCAGTCACTGGAAGTGGGGGGAGGGGTGCCGCTTCCACCCCGGTTACCATTTCTTTCTTTCTTTCTTTCTTTCTTTCTTTCTTTCTATCTTTCTATCTTTCTTTCTTTTTTTGCTTGTTTTGTTTTCAATATAGGCTCTCACTATGTATGTGGCTGGCCTTGAACTCACAGACAGTTGCCTCCCTCTACCTCCCAAGAGCTGGGGCTAAAGATGTGTGCCACTGTGCTTGGCTTAGATTATTTTTACATCTATCTATCTATCTATCTATCTATCTATCTATCTATCTATCTAATCCTATCTATCTATCTATCTATCTATCTATCTATCTAATCCTATCTATCTATCTATCTATCTATCTATCTATCTATCTAATCCTATCTATCTATCTATCTATCTATCTATCTAATCCAATCTATCTATCTATCTATCTATCTATCTATCTATCTATCTATCATCTATTAGATCCGGTCTCTCTACATAGCCCTGGCTATCCTGGAACTCATCATTTCTTGATCACAAAAATACTGTGAGGTCCCCATCTAGCAAAGTGTAATGTGGCTACCTCAGGTGTCCAGAGAAGGTTGTTGCAGTGGCTAAAGGACCACACTGAGGTCAGATCATTCATGTTCCATCCCTTAGAAGAGTTCCCAGGAGGGATGACACTAATCAACGTGTTGAGGAACCCCCAACCCCAGCAGCGCTGAGGGATGATTCCCATAGCATCGAATTCAGCCTGGGTCAACAGGGGCTGTGACTGTAGTAAAAGCTGAAGTGTCCCCGAGCCACGGACAAGAACTAGAGTGAATGAGCAAAGCATCTGTCGAGCCAGGTGAGCAGGGGACCCTGCCCTGGCTCTGTAGCAGAGAATTCCTGCTCAGGCTACAGGGGCAGAGAGACAGGGATCTGTGAATCGGGAGCAACTAGGTCTCCCTGTCCTCTGGGAGCAGAAATGAGGGGCTGGGATGAAAACCATAGCTAAATATAAGTCAGGGACTTGGCAGTTCAGAGCTGTTCTCGGGAGGAGCAGCTGCATGGGGACAAAGTTCCTGGTCCCTGGAGGAGATAGAGGGCTTTGACATGGGAGGATTCAGTGCTATCACCCACCTATCCTGACAGCTCTTTTCTTCTCCTGCCCGCACTGCCTCTCTTCCCACCCCAACTCCTCCGCTGAGGCTGTGTGCTCAGTTCAAAGCTAGGTCTGAAGCAAGGAGAAGGGGATCTCAGGGGATAGATGGGAGAGGGGTGTCTGGGTGTGGTGCGGTGTGGAAGCCATTCTGAATTTTGCAGGCCCTTGAAGAAACTGATCCAGAAGATATCAGGATCTGAAGTCACAGTGATCTTGCTGAGGTGTGGCAGGGTGTGGCAGGTGGATACCTGAACCAGGGTCTGGGAAAGGAAGGGAATGTAAGGAATCCTGGATGAGGCCTCACAAGGGGAAAACCAGCCAGAGCTAGTTTTGGTACCCAGGGTGACAGGATGGTGAGGCTGTCGGAGATGTGGGTGGGGCCGGTTTTGGGTTAGACCGTGCTGGTTTCAGGGTGTCAGGTTAAGGAGAGCCCATAGCAGGACTCACTGCCCAGCTGCCATCTTTTTTCTCTGACAAGGCAGGATCCTGAAGTCCTACCATGGGCATTTTGGCTTCAAGGTCATTATTCTTACACTTGTATCAGTTTGATTTTTGTCTCTATGACAAAATAACAGAGATTGAGCCCTTATAAGAGCTGGGTATGGTGGTGCACATGTTTAATTCCAGCACCTGAGAGGTAGGTGGGTCTTTGTGAGTTAAAGGCTAGAATGGTTTATATGTCAGTTTAGGTTCTAGGCGAGCCAGGGATACATGGTGATACCCTGTCTGAAAAAGAAAGAAAAGGAAAAGAAAGAAAGAAAGAAAGAAAGAAAGAGAGAGAGAGAGAGAGAGAGAGAGAGAGAGAGAGAAAGAAAGAAAGAAAGAAAGAAAGAGAAAGAAAGAAAGGAAGGAAGGGAAAGAAAGAAAGAAAAAACGGAGGAAGGAAGGAAGGAAGGAAGAGAAAGAAAGAAAGAAGGAAGGAAGGAAGGAAGGAAGGAAGAAAGGAAGGAAGGAAAAGAACTTGCATAAAGAAAATATCTCTTTGGTTCATAATCTTAGAGATTTGGACCCACAGTTGATCGGCTCTGCTGCACCTGCGCTGAATCGGCACATTGTTGTGGGAGCACCCAGCGAAGGAAATTGCTCACCTCCGGAAGGTGGAGGGAAAAGCCCGGAAGAGGCCTGGACCCCAACATTCCCTTTAAAGGCACCTCTTCAAAGATCTAACTTCCTCCCCTCCCAGGACCCTCCCCAGGCCTGGTTCTTCCAGGCATTGCTGCTGGTTGGGCACCTGACTGCACTTACTCAGTCCCTAGCAATGATCACAGTGTCATAGTAATGTCCCTGCCGGGGCTGACCTCAGCTGTCAACTTGACAGGCGCGCAAGAGAGACAAACCTCTGGGCGTGTCGGTGAGGAGTTATCTAGATTAGATTAGTGTAAATCTCACCCTAAATAGAGGCAGCAACATCCATGGGCTGGCTTTGCAGACTGAATAAAAAGGAGAAACCCACTACTGGGCGTGGTGGCACACGCCTGTAATCCCAGCACTTGGGAGGCAGAGGCAGGCAGGTTTCTGAGTTCGAGGCCAGCCTGGTCTACAGAGTGAGTTCCAGGACAGCCAGGGCTACAAAGAGAAACCCTGTCTCCAAAACAAAACAAAACAAAACAAAACAAAACAAAAAAACAATAACAAAAAGGAGAAACGGAGCTAAGCGCCAGGCAGCGTCCTGACTGTGGATATGACCAACCAGCTGCCTCACGCTCGTGTCTGCTGTCACGACTTCTCTTCCTCCCTTAGGTTAACTTCTTTCCAGGTATTTTGTCACAGAGAGAAAAGTTGGCTTAGATGTCATTTCAAGCTGCATTTCTACAAGTTGAAACCAGATTTACACAGAGTAAAAATTGCTTTTAGACTGTATTTTATGAGTTGACCAATGTGCAATTCATGGGATACCCCATCAATATACAGTTCCTTTGTCCCAGTGAGCTCCCTTGCATCCATTACAGCCCCTGGTAACTATGGTCAGTGAAGGCTTCCTCCTGCTTGTCTTTTCCTGATGGCCATGGAGGTAAAGCTAGGTGACAGGTGACCTCTTCATCCTGTTCTATATTTTCAAACCTGTCCACCATTGTCTGGTCACTGCAGGTCATCAGTATTCACTGCATGCTGTTATGGACATGTGAACACTCTCAGGACTTCAGGCCAAGGGTTCTGAGCTAGGGCCTAGGACCTGGGTTCAAATCTCTACATCCAGCTCCCTCAACATTGGGTGAGTCAGGCTTCAGTTTCTTGTCCAGGAGACTGTGTCTGTGGGGGTGGGCTGGGGGTAGGTGAAGGTGGGTGGGGCTGGGGGTGAGTCTTAGGCTCTACAGCCTCTTCTGGCTAAAGGTCTGTGATCTATGGAAGCTGAGGATAGCACAATGGTTGTTTCTACAAGGGCAAGGACCAGGGGTAGATCAGTCGTTCCTCTAAGAGATGGGAGTTGGGGACCCTGGGAAAATACATTTCCAGATCCTACCATCTTTGGGGGACACAGAGAGCAAAGGATGAATAATCTATAAAACTGTGATGGTTCGTATATGATTGTCCCAGGGAGTGACCCTATCAGGAAGTGTGGCCTTGTTGGAGTGGGTGTGTCACTGTGGGTGTGGGCTTAAGACCCTCACCCTAGTTGCCTGGAAGTCAGTCTTCTCCTAGCAGCCTTCAGATGAAGATATAGAACTCTCAGCTCCTCCTGCACCATATCTGCCTGGATGCTGCCATGTTTCTGCCTTGATGACAATGGACTGAACCTCTGAGCCTGTAAGCCAGCCCCAATCAAATGTTGTCTTTTATAAAACTTGCATTGGTCATGGAGTCTGTTCACAGCAGTGAAACCCTAACTAAGACAAAAACCATATGGAAGTCAGTCTCATTTATCCGCCAGTCATTGGCGGATTGGTGCAGGCAAGAGAGGATCAAGTTTGGAATCTTGTCGTAACTGCTATTCTGTACTCACTAACTGCTAGAAAGCCTAACGGCCCTCAGCCCATCTTCTCGATCATCTGAAGTTCCCCTTAGAATCCTGAGTAGCTTTGAGCCCCGGGTCCTTCTGATCCAGGTATGGCTTCTGGGTAGAGATCGGTGAGTGGAAGTAAGAGGGGATGGAGGGAGACGCTTCCATTTTCTCAGCAAACGTTCGCTTAGTGCCTCTGGCCTGGGACACAACACAGATCCTCACATCCCTCCCTGTTCCTTGCTCTTCAGAGATGGGACTTGGATTAGTTGATTTGCTCTTGGTGCCCAGCAGAGCATGGTTGACCTCTGCAGCCTACAGTAACAGTAACAGTAACAGTGGATCCGCGAATGACCTTCTTTAGGCCCACAAGTACCCTGCGAGGTCCATAGTCATTAACCTCCCCTTGTAGGCAGAAGCTGCAGCTCCAGCGCACACTAGCAGCCATACCATTGGTAACTGGTGTGGCCAGGATCACGCCCCTGTGTGTCTGACTCACAGCTGGGGAGAATGTAGTCCCTGAGGGGGAGAAGGTGTGGTGAGTCAGAGGCAGGAGTGGCCTTCATTTATACGCCTTGGTACTTGGAGGCCACAAGTCAAAAGTGACTGTTAAGGCTCTCAGAGCTGAGCTGTGGGCCAGGCCTTGGTGAGTCAGAGACCTGGGCGATCAGGACTCTTGGAGGGAAGGTTATAGGTGTGGCAGGGATCTGGCTGCAGGCCTGGCTGTGTCACGTGAAGCCAGCTTGTGAGATGAGGGAACCCGGTGAGCTGACAGGGATCCTGACCCGGATCCCCTCTGACTCCTCAAGAAGTCACCTGGGCTCTTGTTTAAAGCCAGATTCTGATGTAAGAAGTCCCGCTACTGGAGCTCAGACTACATTTATGACAGGTTCTCTGTGCACATTCTTTTTTTCCAGCCTGTGGGCCACACTAGAGGACAGAAGCCCAGCATTGCAGCAGATATGAGACGGAGAAGCCAACCAAGTGAGCTGTACCTGCTGTTGTCCCTCATGATAGCTGGGTGTGGGGAATACCAGCAGGCCAGAGGCAGATGGAGGGCTGGAGAGGTGGTGGGCTGGGGTGGAAGGAGGAGGAGGCAAGACACACAGTCAGGCAGTTCCTGGTTACCTTATCACCGCATTCCATCTCAACAGGGACAAAGAGGTAGGCCCTAGAGCTGAGGGCCTCCAGCAGAGTCACACAAAGTACTTAAGAACTCGTTCTGCAGTAGGCCGCTCTGGGGGTCAGCCCCAAAAGATGAGGCTCAGCCTCCAAGACTCACAGAGGCCACCAAAAGGAGCAAGAGGCTGCCAGGGAAAAAACCGGGTAAAGAGCGGGTCACAGGAGGCTTCAGCACAAAGGGAGGTCCCAGGTAGGAGACATCTTCCTGTCAGTTGTTCAAACTGTGCCCATAAACCATCCAAGGAAGGCCAGGAATTGGGGTAGGGGGAGAGGTGCCCGTTCAGTGAGCAACCCTGAGGCCTTAGCAGTCACCTCAAAAGGTAGGGTTATCCTGGGCTATCAATAACAAAGGCTTGGGGAGGAGGTGCCAAACGCGTCTGGGACTCGACAGGAAGCTTTTAGGTTGCAGAGAAAAGAAGCAAGTGACATTTGCAGTATGGCTGGAAGTCCCTTCCAGGATGGAGTTCTGGATGGAAGCCCTGTGTCCTGTGTACCACCCACACAGCCTTGGTGTCCAGAGAAAGGACGGAGCTGGGCCTTGCCCAGAAGGAAGGCTGGATCTCAGGGGGCAGACAGGAGGGAATTAAAGGGCTCTAGGGAAATAGTCTGGGAAAGTGAAAAGCTGAACTTTAGAGATTGGGGTATTAGAAGTGGGGGATGGACCGGAAGAGGAAGAAACAAAAACCTGGGGTGGGGGGTGGGCTGGAGGGTGGGAGTGGGGGGTCGTTGTACAGCCTGGAAGCCAGCCAGCTGTCTGTGGGAAAGTCCTAACTAATGACCTGTGGTCATGTCGGCTCAGTGTGGACTGGGAGGTAGAAGGGAGGAGGGGTGCGGAGAGCTGCGAGGGTGAGAAGACCCTTGGGTGAGGGTCAAAACCAAGACCAGGGCCAGTGAGGAAGGTGCTCCTGATGCCTGAAGGGAGATGAGACTCTCGAGGGTGTGCGAGGTGGGGTTGCTGGCTGGGGACGGGACTCCTCTGTGCTTGAGCAGACCCCCGAGGAAGGAAGCCAGGAAGGCATCCAGGGAACAACACAGGCAAACCTTTCTAAGCAGTTCTTGTTGACTTGTTGCCTCCAGAAGGAGGGCTGTGAATGGACACTTTTTTTCCTTGAGGCAAAGGGATAGGAGAGATACAGAGAAAGAAAGGGGTGGGGGAAGAGAGCAGACAGAGGGATGGATGGATAGATAGATAGAGAGATAGAGAGATAGATAGATAGATAGATAGATAGATAGATAGATAGATAGATAGATGACAGACAGACCGACAATACGTTTGGCAGAGACTGAAGTTGAACATTGTTTGTTGTGATGAGGTCTAGTCCAGAGCCTTAACCAGAATGTGGCCTGGACGTTTCAATAGGAGTTATCCCTATTGAATGGTTCGTTTAATACATTCCTAGCACTTATAGTTTCTTTGTGCTTTAGGTTTTGCGCCATAGTGGATGAAATAATAAGGCCTCCAGCCTGCTAGGCAAGCACTGAGCCACACTGCAGCCCCAATCCTAGTTTCTAATGCAAGCACTGTCTCTTTTTGGTGAAGAAAATAAAACACGTTGAGGTTTAAGAACCAAGCCACATCCCAGCCCCTAGAGTCTGCTAGTACCTACTGCCTGGCTGCTGTCCCTTACAGGTCCCTGTAGTCTACAGAGCAGGGTGGAGTAGCAGCAGAGGGGCATTCATGTGCGTGCACACTACCTCTTCCTGGTGAGCTGGTCCTGGAAGCTTGAATGGATTCCTATCTAAAAGAATTGAGCTGCCAGAGTACCGTGGGCTAGGGGAAACAAAGCCAGAGAACTGGAACGAACCAGACATCCCTGTTGGCAAGAGTGGGGCTGAGTAGAGCTGGGATTGCCGAGGTCCAAGGGCGCAGAGCCAGTGTGGGAGATGAGGAAGAAGGCCTGGGAGAAGGCTTTGAGGGAGGAAGCCTACAGGGCTGGCAGGCAGGAGGCCAAGCAGGCACACTGCAGAATGCAAAACTTAAAACAACAACAACAACAACAAAACCCTCAACGTGCTACAGTCACAGAAAAACTGCAGATGCTGAGCTTTTGAAATCAGCTCTTCAGAGAGCCTGAGATTAGGAAATTCTGGATTTGGGGATTTGGAGTGTTTGCATTTGGTGGTGGAAGCAGAAGAGGCTAAAGGAAGAGGCAGGCCAGGAGGAGTCAGGAAATGAAACTAGAAGCTGAATCCATGAGAACAATCAGGAAAGCTCCCAGTATCCTCTCTGTTTGCTGGAGGGTCAAGGTCACCAAGCTATGGCCCTCCCTCAGCTTTCCCTTACTGTGACAAATGCCTGAGTTAATTTATAAAGATTAAAGGTTGCTCCGGGCTTACAGCGACCTGACCACTGATGGATGAGTGGGCAGGGAACCACGTGGTCCAGCTACACAGCGGGATACTCTACCACAAATAAAAAGACAGCCTCGCTCTCGGCAACCACACAGGCGAACCTCAAGAACTTTGTGCAAGACGAAAAAGATGCTACACACAGAAAAAGAGAAATACCTCTCAGTCATGTGTGGAAGCTAAAACAGTCCAAGTCTTAGATGCAGAGGGTAGAGGGGTGGTTGCTTGCCAGGACCTGGGTACGGGAGAAGGGGAGATATGGCCATGGCATAGGCTTGGCTATAAGATGGGCAATACTTGAAGGTCTAGAGGAAGGCAAAGGCGATGATGACGAGCTGATTGGATGGTGGCACCCACTGTGCAATGTATCCATGCACTGAATCATTGCATGGTGTGTGTCTTCAATCTTTATTTGCAAACTAAATATCTGAGAAAAATTATAGTCATGATTTAGACATCAGCCTATCCTTTAGTGCCCAGTCCAGGGATGGCATTGCATTCACAGAAATGGGCCCTCTCACACCAATCATCAAGCAAGGAAATGCAACACGGTCTTGCTCACAGGCTAATCTAATAGGGACGTTTTAACAGCTGAGGTTCCCTCTTCCAAATGACTATAGCTTTTGCTCTCTTGACAGAAGCCTAGCTAGCACACTACTTATGAGTACGAATGGAGGATGTCTGTCTTTCTGTGATTGGCTTACCTTGTGTCACATAATATCCTTCATGTTCAACCAATTTTGTCACAATGACAAGGACACCCCCCCTTTTATGTCTGGATAGTATTGCACTGCATGTATCCCCATAATGTCTTCATTGCCCTATCTTGCGCCTACATATTGATGGATATGTAGGTTGGTTCATAGTTTGGCTTTTGTGAATAGCGATGTAGTAAGACAATCCTTTGACATCCTAATTTCATCTCTTTTGTGCATATACCCAGACACAGGCTTTCTGCATTACATAGTGGTTCTAGCTTTTAACATTTGTGAGGATGGAACTGAATGGGAAATAGAAAGCAACTCTTTAAAGACATGGAGAAAGATAAGGGTGCCATTTCCTAACACATCAGCCTTAGTGCTGGGAGTCTTAGCTGTAGTGATTGAGGCCTCCAGTCTGAAAAAGAAGGTATTACATTGTCCCAGTTTGCCCAGGATCTGATCGTACAGAGAGACTAGCCCTAAAAATGCTGCTGTAAAACTGTTAGAACTAGTCGATCATTTTAATAAGGTTGAAAACTGAAAAATTGACTTATACAACTCAGCAACCTGTCTGTACATTTCATTAACTATCTGAAAAACAAATTAGGAAAAAAATGCCATTTATATCCACAAAACCCTTATCCAGGAATAAATTTAACTAAGGGGGTAGACAATCCCTGCAGTAGAAATGGTAAAGCATCCATGAGAGATACTGAATAAGATACAGATAAATGGAAAGATAATATATGTCCGTGGATTCAAAGAATGAATATTGTCAAAGTGCATACCAGCCAAAGTGGCGCATAGATTCAGTAATCTCTGCTAAAATACCAGAAGCAGAAAAAAGATTATACAGAACAGTATATATCCCAAATAGTCAAATCAATCTTGAATAAAAAGAAAGAAATATCATAGTATCTCACTTCAAAATATACCATAAAGCAATAGTAGCCAAAATGCCATGGTACTGGCATAAAAATATGCCACAGAGCTGAGAGCCTGGGATTAAATCTAGCATCACAGCCAGCTGGTTTTTGACAAAGTGCCATGAACACACATGGGGAAAGGAAAGACCCTTCAGTGAGTGGAGCTGGAGAAACTGTGTGGCCACGTGCAGCTGAGACTGAACACTGTCTCTCAGCCTATACTGCAAATTGTCAACCAAAAGAGAATTAAAGTCTTGAACATAAGACGTGGAACTAAAGAAGACACAGGAGAAATGAGGCACTGGGCTGGGTCAGGAGTTTTTAGATCATACCTTAAAAACACAGGTTATGCCCGCAGACCAGCCTAAAGGAGGTAATTCCTCAACTGAGGATCCCAGATGATTCCAGTTTGTGACACAAAAACTAACCAGCCCAAGAGTGGGAAACCCATAACCAGAACTTAAGCCCAACTTCCTGGCTCTAACCCCAACCTCTTTTACCAACTTACAGTCCTGTCTGTGAGCCTCAGTACAAAACAACTTTTAAAAATTATGCTTGTTTGGCCACTATACCTAAGTGGCATCTGTGCTTTAATTTTTTACTAATACTGTAGGGTATTTTTATGATTGGTGATTCATATGGGAGGGACCCAGTTCACTGTAGGCTGCTGGGCCTGGGTGCTGTAAGAAAGCAGGCTGAGCAGGCAAGGGGAAGAAGCATGTGAGGAGCACGTGAGGAGAACATGTCCACAGCCTCTGCATCAGGTCCTGATTCCAGGTTCCTTCCTCACTTTGGTTCCTGCCCTAACTTCCTTCAATGATGGACTAAGATGTAAAAGTTTAAGTGAAGCAAACCTTTCCTCCCACAGTTGCAAAAAACTCCCAAACAAACAAAAAACAAAACAAACAAACAAACAAACAAACAAAAAACCCCAACAAAACCAAAACCAAAAAACCCCCACAGGTTACAAAAGCAAAAATACACCAAAAGGATTTGATCCAGCTGATGAATTTCTTTCCAACACAGGCAGCAAATAGCAGAACGGAGGGAAATCTCACAGAAAGGAAGGGATTGTTCGTCAGCTGTCGTCTTAGCTACTGTTCTGGTGCTGTGAGGAGACACCATGACCAAGGCAACTTTCACAAGAAAGCATTACTTAATTGCTTGCCTATAGTTTCAGTTAGTCTATAACTCCCATGGCAGGGAACCCGAGGGCAGGCAGGCACAGTGCTGGAGCAGTAGCTGAGAGCTCCCTTCTGATCTGCAAGTTGCATGTTGGGGCGGAATGGGTAGGAAGATGGGCCTGGTGTAGGCTGTCGAAACCTCAAAGCCACCAGTGACCCACCTCCTCCAAGGCCACACCTCTTAATCCTTCCTAAACAGTCTACCAACTGGGAAGCAGACATTCAAATACCTAACCATATGAGAGTCGTTCAAACTTCCATAGCTATGCATTGCCCAGAGGGTTGCAATCCTAAGCCTCCAAGAACTCAATAGAACAGGAACAACAGCAGAAAGACAGACAGCCCAGTTTCTTAAAGTGTGTGTTCTGGTTTGAATGAAAATGGCCCCATAGGTTCATATAGAGTGGCACTATTGGGAGATGTGATTTTATTGGGGTAGGCGTGGCCTTGTAGGAGGAAATGTGTCACTGGGAGCAGACTATGAAGTTTCAAGTGCTCAAGCCAGGCCCAGTGTCTCTCTCCCTGCTGCCTGACCATCCAGATGTAGAACTCTAGCTATCTCTCCAGCACCACGTCTGTCTGAATGCTGCTATGTTTCCTGCCATGATGATGATAATGGACTAAACCTCTGAACTGTAAGCCAGTCCCAGTTAAATACTTTCCTTTATAAGAGTTGGTGTGGTCATGGTGTCTCTTCACAGCATCAAAACCCTAAGTAAGACAGTGGGCAAAGGACCTAAGTAGACATTTCTCAGAAGAAAACATGCAAATGGCCAACTGATGTATGTTCAATGTCACTAACTGCCAGGAAAGAGCACATCAAAACTACAGCCGGATACCAACGTACCTCAGTTAGTATGGACATTAGAAAAGATAAATGTGAGCTGGAGAGATGGCTCAGCGGTTAAGAGCACTGACTGCTCTTCCAAAGGTCCTGAGTTCAATTCCCAGCAACCACATGGTGGCTCACAGACATCTGTAATGATATGACTCCCTCTTCTGGTGTGTCTGAAGACAGCTATAGTGTACTTATATATAACAATAAATAAATCTTTAAAAAAAATGAATGTGCAGGTAAAAATGGGCCTTAACTTGTAGCTGATGAGAGTAAGCCCATATAGCCATTATGAAAAACTGTATGGAGTTCCTCAAAAATCCTTATCATGCAAGTTGTATGCACATGTTTGTGGCAGTACGACTCAACACTGTGAGAGGTAGAAATACCCCAAGTGTCTAACAGCTAACAGATAGAGTGGTGTGCCTATATAGTAGAATATTCTTCAGCCATGAAAAGTGTTGATATAGTCTATATCATGAGTGATCCAGGAACAGAGTTTGTCAGGTGCAGAAAGTCATTCACAAAGGACCACACATTATAGATTGCATCTAGATGACACATTCGTGACAGGAAACTCCACCGAGAAAGAAAGTAGGTGAGAGTTATACAATAGCTATGGAAGTACCCATTCTAAATTGGTGGATTATTTTGAAACCTCAGTTAGGTTGTCACTTTAAAAAAAATCAATAAAAGTTTAGAACATGGACTTACAGTCATGGGGGGGGGAATCCATTTAAATTCACAGAATCAATGCCCTCAAATAAGTCCTGAAGAACCTGAAAGAGTTTCTTCAAAACACAAAGTATTTTAAAGAATCTAGAGGTCCCAAATCTTGTGGTACAAGGTCCCAGAATCAGAGTGTGACATTGAGTGTGAAGCTGGAAGCCAGTGAGAGCCACCCCTCAAGTCTGCCCGGCCTCTCCCTGACAAGCCCCACTGGATGACATTCTCTTAGGGCTTCCGTTACTGCACTGTCATAGAGGAACAAATGAGGGTTAATACAAGCTTGCAAAAGACCAACCCAGGAGCAATCTTAGAGGAGCCCAGGAAGGAGGGATGGGACTTCTATCTGCCCTGGAGGAGAAAGTCTGGCCAGCATTTGGTGGTGATTATTTTAGGATGCAGCAACTAGGTAAGTATGCACAGGAAGCGTCTGTCTCAGTTAGGATTTCCTTGTTGGGGACAGATACCAGGACTAAGACCACTCTTATAAAGCAGGACATTTCGTCGGGGTTGGCTTACTGGTTCTGAGGTTCAGTCCGTTAGCATCATGGTAGGACACATGGCAGCATCCAGGCAGGCATGGTGTGGAGGAGCTGAGAGTTCTACATCTTGTTCTGAAGGCAACCAGGAAAAGACAGGCTCTTCTGCCTTGGGCAAAGCATACGCATAGGACCTCAAAGCCCAGCCCTACAGTGACACATTTCCTCTAATAATGACACACCTATTCTAACAAGGACACGCCTCCTACTAGTGTCACTCCCTGAGAACAGTGTCACTCTCTGTGCGGTGGCCAAGCATTCAAACGCACGAGTCTGTGAGGGCCAAACCTAATCAAATCACTACAGCCTGTCTGAGTGTCCAGAGAGCTGCTTGTCTAAACAGAGCATGGGAGGGGAAAGTTCGAACCCTCAACAGGGCTATGCTTTTCCTCAAAAGAATGGTTTAATCTGGGTATGCACACCTGCAATCCCAGCACTAGGAGGTGGAGGCAGGAGGATCAGGAGTTCCGGGTTATTCTGGGCTAGATGAGACCCAGGCATAAATACAAATAAGGAGCAGATCTGGGTCTGTTCTACCTTACAGTTGAATGGTAGAGCCTTCTGCCTCCCACTCCATAGTGTGCAAAGCCCTGATAATCCCTCGGTACATGACACCCCATTCTTCCCCCAACATTAGAATAAAAACATGTTCCGTGGTATCAGCAGTGAGGGGGACAGTCACAGCTCTATGCTGTCATCTCCATCAGCCTCACGAGTCCTGTTATCTTTCAGGGAGCCCCTTTCGTGACTGATGGAGGAAAGGATTTCAGACCTACCTAGCTTGAGGCAGAGTTGACTTTCTTTGTTTGTTTGTTTGTTTGTTTGTTTGTTTTTCAAGACAGGGTTTCTCTGTGTAGTTCCGGCTGTCCTGGAACTCACTCTGTAGACCAGGCTGGCCTCGAATTCAGAAATCCACCTGCCTCTGCCTCCCAAGTGCTGGGATTAAAGGCGTGTGCCACCACCGCCCGGCCCAGAGTTGACCATTTTTATTAAAGATATTTCAGTGTAGACTTAATTGTGAGGGTTAGGAGGAAGAGAGACACCCGGACATACCTGAGTGTGGCACAGACTTCTCAAGAGACAGTCGTGGTTGGCTGTCCTTCTGGCGCTCCATCTGCAAAGGTTGCTAGGAAATCTTCCCTCCTCTCCCCTTTTGTCTCTTGATAACAGAGATTACAGGGTGGCTCCAGAGATGGCTCCAGACAGAGCCAGATCTGATAAGATAAAACCCCCGGAGCCACTAGAATAGAGTAAGGTATGTAGTATGCTTCCTTCTTTTGGGGTTTTGTGGTGATGTTTCTAGAAACTTCCATTTAACTGTGCTGGAAGGCTGGTGAGAAGCTTCAACCAGACTTCAGAGAGAAGGGCTCCTTTCTCTTCTCTGATTTTCCTTATCTTTCTATCTTGCCTTGATGAGACCCTAATAGAACAATGGTTCTCAACCTTCCTAGAGCCGTCACCCTTTTGTACAGTTCCTCTTGTGGTGGTGGCCTCCAGCCATAAAACGATTTTCATTGCTACTTCTGTATCTTATGAATGTGCTGTTGTGAATGGTAATGCAAATATCTAATATGCAGGACATCTGATATATGGCACTGGGAAGGGGTCATTTGACACCACCGCCCTCCCGAAGAAGTCACCACCCACTGGTTGAGCAAGGCTGCTCTAGGATAAAGTTTGTGAATGCCCCCTTTGGCGATTGAATGAGGACCTCCCCCTCCTCTGTAAATAGTATCCTCACAGATAGAGTAGGGCAGACGCATTTTCCAAAAATGGCAGCATTAGTTCGGGCTGTGTGAGTTAATAGCTTCTCTCTGGTTTTAATTAGCTAGCCTAGCCTGTCATCTGTTTAGGCCATTTTTGGTTGAATTTGTGGGGAAAAAAATGCTTCAGCCAAGGATAAAAGAATGCCCAGCATTTTAGTGTCTGGAGCACGTGGGGGAGACCCTAGCTCCTTCCCCTGTGATTAGGCATCAGGGCAAAGGCATGCCATGTCATATACTCTTGTGTGTTTTTAACATTAAAACAAATGTCATCGGGCCAGGTGTGGTGGCATATGCCTTTAATCCCAGCACTAGAGGGGCAGAGGCAGGAAGATCTCTGAGTTCAAGGCCAGCTTGGTTTACAAAATGGGTTCCAAGACAGCCAGGGTTACACAAACCATTGTCTTGAAAAGCCAAAATCAAAACCAAAACAAAACAAATTAAAAAGAAGTCAGTGGGCTTAGCCAGCTAGCTCACGGTGCCACATTAAGTGTGCAGATTGCTGCATGTTTACTGTGGTTCACTGTAATATGAAAACGTGCGCCTCTGCTGAAGAGTCACTGTATTGTTCTAATTTATTCTTGTTGCTGCGATACTTAAACCAAAAGCAACATGGAGGAAGAAAGAGTTTATGCGATGTGTAATTCCACATCAAAGTCAAGGCAAGAAACACAAGGCAGGCCTGTTTGCAGTTCCATCCCATGTTACCTCTGTGCAGGCAACGCACTCCACAGTCAGTGAGTGAGGTACAGCCGGAGCCATGGGAGAAGCTGCTTGCTAGCTGGCTCACAGGCTTATACGCACACGGTTCAGGCTCACCTGCCTAGGGAATGGTGCCACCCACAGTGGGCTGAGCCCTCCTACATCAGTTAACAATCAAACCGACTCCTCACAGACACGGTTACAGGCAGATCTGATCTAGGCAATTCCTCCGTGGAGGCTCCCTTCCCAGATAATTAATTCTAAGTTGTATCAAGTTGGCAGTTAAAGCTCACTAGGATAGATAGATGCTGAAGAAACATGGTGTGTAAAATCATTATAGAATTGCACCTAATAGAGACAGTGCGCTTGGAGAAGCTTGTGTTATACAAACGAGAGGGAAAAAAAATTGGTCCTGTGGACTGTATGACACCTCCCTTGCCTTTGTTTGTGCATTAGGACAAGTAGAGTTTTTCAGCTTCCTCCCCTGTGGGGTATCTTTTTAAAACAAAAAAATAAAAAAATAAAACAAAACAAGAAACAAAACTTTATTGGCTTCAGTTATAATTGTTTCTCTGATTATTATTATTATTATTATTATTATTATTATTATTATACCCCAAACCTAGAGTCCCACTGGAGGTGACTTCTGTATTCCTATATTAACCAAGTGGTATCTCTGGACCAGGTGAAGGAAGACCTGACCAAAGTCCTGCTGTGATACTTGTTTTTGCAGGTAGGCTAAAAGAGTTTAACTTTGCTGTGCCCCTTATGTGGGGATTGGGACTCCTGGTTTGTCACTAATCAGCCAAACCAGGTCCTCTCAAGGGTATGCAAACCTGTGGTAGAGATTTCCAGGTATAATTTGGTCAGACCATAGTCAGAAGGCTCCAAGTTCCTGTCATAGACAGCAAAAAATGGCCTTCCTTTCCCCTACCAGTAACATTGTCACCAACTTGGAGGGCAGTGGCAACTCGGGTCAGAAGGTGGTGGCCAAGACAGAACCTTCTGAAAAGGAAGCACTAAGTCTCAGACCTCATAATCTTCAAGGCCAGCTGGCTGCCGGAACTGTCCGCTCAAACTCCTTTGCTTCTCTCCACAGCCCGGGACTGGGCCCTCCGTGGGTTCTCTCTGAAGCTCTGAGATGCTCAGGAACTTGCCTAAGATCATAGAGCTTGGAAGAGGGTGAGGCCGGTTAGAATCCAGGTTGCAGCACAAAGGAGCAGCTGCTACCCAAACAGGACTGGAGGGGGCTCCTCCAGCGGAGGAAGTTCAGTCACCTTTACCAGAGAGCCAAGGTCAGAGCCAGAGAACTAGGACAGACCATCCGGCTCCTGAGCCTTCTTTGCTTAGTAACTCCTCCTTCCACACTGTGCAGTCCTCCACCAGGGAGCACCGGGCGATCTAGGTGTAAGAGCCCAAGGCAGGTACAGTGAATCTGTGAATGCCTCCCCGCCCGGCATGCTTAAAGAGCGCTGGGTGAGGCAGGTCTCCTGCTACTCCTGTAGGCCGGAGGGTGTGGAATGAGCCTGTTCATCTTCCTCTGATCTCTAATTTCCCTGAGACTGGGGGAGGAGAGAAAAGGTTACTCCCCTCAATATGCCCTGGCAGGTCTTGGGGATGGGTCTCCATGGGTGGTTCACACCCATGATGCAGGAAGAGGCCTCGTATGTAGCTCGTGATACCAGGCTCAGCATGGGTCCCTCGCTGTGAGCATCAGTGTGTCTCCTAATGAGACTGGCCTGTCCCTCTCTGTCAGGCTGCAGCAGATTCCCTGGCTTCCCCATCATTCCAAATATGAGCACGCCCTCCTCTGGCCTCTTTTCCTTCTGTGTGTGCAGTGATAGCTCAAGGATTAGGAAAGATCATGGTGCCTCTTTTCGTTGCATGGGCAAGGCTTAAACAAATCTTCCCAGCTAAACAAATGGTCCACTTATCTAAATTACTTTCATGTCTCTGTGTGGAAAGAATCAAAGACAGTGAAATATATCTATAATGTGCAAAGGTCGTTTGAAAAAATAAATCAAGGGATTAGAGGCTTTCCATTTGCACCAGAATACAATGTGTTTTGTCTTGGCACTGGCTGATGGCTGGACTGAGAGCCAGTCCCCTGTGAACGTGCGGAAGGCAGAAGGGAAGGGGGAGAACTCAGCCTTCTCTCCAGTTTTGTTTCTTTGGTTTAATCATTGTTAATTTCTAGGTCTTACATTGTAACCTAAATTGTACCATTGTAACCTAAAAACGCAAGGTTGTTTAGAACTCTCTGGATATCCCAAGCTTGCCCCAAATTCACGGCAATCTTCCCACATGCTGAGATAAGGGCACGAGCCAGCATTCCAACTGCCAATGTCCTGTCCTGTCCTTCCTTCCTTCCTTCCTTCTTTCCTTCCTTCCTCCCTCCCTCCCTCCTTTCCTTCCTCCCTCCCTCCTTCCTTTCCTTCCTTCTTCCCTCCCTCCTTCCTTTCCTTCCTTCCTCCCTCCCTCCCTCCTTTCCTTCCTTCTTTCCTTCCTTCCTTCCTCCCTCCCTCCCTCCCTCCTTCCTTTCCTTCCTTCCTCCCTCCCTCCTTCCTTTCCTTCCTCCCTCCCTCCCTCCTTTCCTTCCTTCCTTCCTTCCTTCCTTCCTTCCTTCCTTCCTTCCTTCCTTCCTTCCTTTTTCTTTGTTTTTCAAGACAGGGTTTCTATGTATAGTCCTGGCTATCCTGGAACTCACTTTGTAGACCAAGCTGTTCTGGAAGCTGTGGGCTTAGCTGGATGTGATGACTCAAGCCTTTAATCCTAGCACTCAAGAGGCAGAGGCAGGCTGATCTCTGATTTTGAGGCCAGCCTGGCCTACATAGTTCTAGTCCAGCTAGGGCTGCATCAGATCCTGTCAAAACAAAACAAAATGAAACAAAGCAAAAAACAAAAAACAACAACAAAAAAAAAAGGAAAGAAAGAAAGAAAGAAAAGAAAAAGAGAAAAAGAATAAAACCACAGGCTAGCAGGGTTTGCTTGGCCTCTTCTGTGCATTCTCACCCTTAGACAGGGTGTGATTCGTGGGAGGAGCGATCTGGGTACCAGAGTCAAGCCTAAGGAGCAGCTACCTCAGGCCACATCTACCCGTGGCAAGGCTGGCTGTCCCTGCCAACGAGAGGAGTTCTGGGCTTATAAAGTGCAGAGAAGACCAAAGCTGAGACTGGATGGTGGACTTCCCATGGCCACATAGGGAAGTGGGTGACGGAGAACCGCCTCCCCCACTGGGTCTTCCTGGCAGTCTGAGGGTGGGCAGTTTGCTTATCTGAGTAGCTGTGACTCATCCATCGGGACTTGCACAGGATTCATAGAGGCCTGGCAACGTCTGGGCCAACATTGCTGTCCGTCTGCCAGGATTGCCACACAAAACCATGTAGGACCCGGTCGGGCTTAGCAGAAAGTACAGCTTCCTAGCTCTGAGGGCTGAAATCCTGAAGTCAGGAGGCCAGCATGGTGGGGCTCTGGAGAGCAGATGTCCCCCCTCCTGTTCATCTCCTGGCCTTCCCTCGGTGTGTGGTGGTACTAGTGGGGGCTTTTCCCTTTTTCTTAGAGGGATATTATTCTCAGCATAGGCACCTACCATCCTCACCTCATCTGACACTAAATACCCTCTAGACCTGCATCTCCATGCCCACCTCACTCTGGGTTAGGCAAAGAAATTTTGAGGAGACAAATGTTGGGACTGTAACCATAGAAAAGGAATGGAAGTAAATGATTAACATTCAGGACCGTGAAAGGAAGAGGGAAAAAAAAATCACGACAGCCACATGGAAGAGCTTTTCAAAGTAGAGTCCGGAGACTGTCCTTAAGCAGGGACCCACAAATCACAGCTCTGGGCCCTCCATCTGTGGCAGAATCTGGTACATCTACGCTGGATAAATGCACTATACCCCAAGACTTGCCAGCAGACCCAGAACTTGTGGGATTCTGGATCTGTGGGCGTGGCCATTCTCCTGATGTCTTCTTTTCTGTGTCTTCTTTGGTCAAGCAACCCCTGTTCCTCCTCAGAGTCCAAACTGTGCTTTCCCTGATGATGTTCCTGCACCTGTGTCTTTGAATTGTAATTTCTACTTTTTTTTTTTTTTTTTGGTTTGTTTTTTTCGAAACAGGGTTTCTCTGTATATAGCCCTGGCTGTCCTGGAACTCACTCTGTAGACCAGGCTGGACTCGAACTCAGAAATCCACCTGCTTCTGCTTCCCAAGTGCTGGGATTACAGGCGTGCGTCCCCACCGCCCGGCTAATTTCTACTTTTTTTTTTTAAAGTATGTGTATCCCCCAAAAGTCCCAATTCCTAAAGCCAAAAATAAACTCCCCTTTTCTTAATGTTGGGAGTTGTTTTAGTCAGGAGTCTCTAGAGGAACAGAATCAAGGGGGAAGGATATGTGTGTGTGTGTGTGTGTGTGTGTGTGTGTGTGTGACTGTGAGTGTGTATACATTTGTAATCAAATATATAATCACATATATACATAATGATGTGTGTACATATATATATTTATATATAATCAGAAGTTATTAAGTGAGCTTTAAAATAGTAATGCTGGCCAAATCACACCTGAGATGCCGAGAGCCCCGTGCTTGGTCCTTGAGGCCGGGTAACTCTATCTACTGGATGAACCCCAGAACAGCTGTCTCTCACGTTGGGAGCGATGGATAGTCCCTCGGTGTGTGAGGTGGGGTGCCGCAGTAGTCCGGCACAGTACACTTTCTCCAGCACGTACCCTTTGCTCAGCAGAGATGTGTTAAAACTCAGAGCATCCAGCCTCAACCTGTCCCTGCTGCTCACATCTCGAAGGCCCCTAAGAAAGCCAGAGACTGGAGGAGGACGAGGTGAGGGGAGTTCAGCCTCTCGTTTCTGAATCCCGCCCTACCTCTGTTGCTACCTCTTTCCCTCCCCAGTGTCCTCTCGACCCTGGGAGAATCCTCTGTGCTAACCCCGGCCCACCTGCCTCTTTTCTTTCTTCCTGGAATGTTCACATCTGCGAAGTCCTTTGGAGCAGGCTGCACACTCTACGGCTCCTGCGCCCTCCAGCCCTGTCCAGTCCTGTCCAGCCCTGTCCAGCCCTGTCCAGCCCTTTCTAACTTGTCAGCCTTGACTGAGGGATGATCTGAGCAGGAAATACTCTTCTTCCTTAGGACGGCCCTCCAGGCACCAGGACCTTCTCGGACAGACACTGTGAAGAGAGCTCTTCAGGGCTAATAGACAGAAAACCAGTATATCCTGGGGGGGGGGCGGGGGTTAGAAAATGTCCATACTGAGACCTTCGCAATGAAACTCCTTGTGTCACGCTCCTGCTGACAACTGAGATGTGGGTGTACTTGTGAGCAGGAGGGTGCCTGCATGTGTATGTACAGGCCAGAGACCACCTCAAATGCCGCTCCTCAGTTCCTTCACGTTTGGCCTGGAACTCACCAAGCGGGCTAAGATGGCTGACTGATAAGCCTCCTCTCTCTGCCTTCGCAGCGCTGGGATTACAAGCCCATGACACAACAAACTTTTTTTTTTATGTCGGTTCTGGGGACTGAATGCAAGTCCTTACACTTATGCAACATGTACTTTGCTGACTGTCTCTGGACTCTCCCCCTTCTACCATACGCCTTCCTGGGTTTTGTCATAGTTTTAGTTTGTTGTCTGTTTGAGATAAGATCTTGCTACACAGTCCTGTCAGGCCTGGAATTTGCTGCAGAGGCCAGGCTGGCTTTTGACTTGTAGGGAGGATCTCTCAGCCTCTGCCTCTATCCTCCTGACCTTCCTCCATGCTCCCTTGTGCTGAAATTACAGGTTTGAACCACCACATTCACCCTCCATACTGACAACTTTAAAGATGCCTTTTCTAGGCCCTCCCTGGTCCTCCTGTCTCCTCTCCGTTCGCCTTCTCCTTTTCTTCCCGTAGCTATGCTGCCAATGGGAATCTGAGGCTGAACATAACCCCTTCCCAGGAACCAGAGCCACTCAGGTACATTTTATTGCATACTTGCTTCACGCTGGGTTGTGGGACGTGAGTTCCCATCTGTGACTGCTTGGGGTGCTACCAACATGATAACAAGGCCCCAGATATGAACTGCTGCCCCTTTCTCAGCCTTGCCTTGCAGCGGCTCCTGGCCCAGGGCTGCTATTGCTTTGCCCTTTCCATGGTGTCTCTCCAACCCAGAGGTCTTTCTCCAAACCTCTACCTTCCCTGCTCACACAAATGTCTTGAGTACCGTCCAAGCAGACAGAGTCCATGGGGAAATGATGCAGACCCAGGACCCGTCACCAAGGCAGCCAAAGATTGCCTCTGTTCACTCGGGCCTCTGTCCCTCAGATACAAGGCTGGACAGTCTGTGACACCTGGTCCTATCCTTGACCCATCATCCACTAGGGGGTCTGGAAAGGGCTTCTCTAGCTTCTGTCATTTAAAGATGAAGAAGCAGAGCCTATACCAGCCTACCCACTTAAGGTCATCCTTTACTCCGGGGTCCCCAAGCATCTGTCTGGTTGTTGACTTCTTCCCCTTCTTCTCTATTAGCAGAACCAGGGTGCATAAATCACCTCTTTGCCAAGACAGACATTACTTGGATGTCCAAAGACAGGCAAGCCTAGGGAATAGCTTAGCAACTTGGGACTCCACTAGGTTCAGGCTATACACTAATCTCTCTGCTAATAATACACTTAGCAGCCAGCACTGTCATTACCTGCAGGCCCATGCACACATACCGCCTTCCGAGTAATGCACCTAGCAGCCTGACACCAACACAGGACTCTTACTTGCACTCTCTCGCTGAACAGTGGAGTAAGTTTTTCTTCCTCATAACATTCAACAGCGCCCCAGTTATGTCTTGACACAAGGTTAGGCAGTGCATTCTGACCTAGACTAGTTTGGGGTATATGTACAATAAGGTGAACTTTGTCCTCTGAGTGAGCTTTTAGGGAGATATCCCCGTTTACCATCTGTCTTAGGTAGGGGTTTACTGCTGTGAACAGACACCATGACCAAGGCAAGTCTTATAAAGGACAACATTTAATTGGGGCTGGCTTACAGGTTTAGAGATTCACTCCATCATCATCAAGGGAAGAGCATGGCAGCATCCAGTCAGGCATGGTGCAGGAGGAGCTGCGAGCTCTACATCTTCATCTGAAGGCTGCTAGTGGAAGACTGACTTCCAGGCAGATAGGGTGATGGTCTTAAAGCCCACACCCACAGTGACACACCTACTCCAACAAGGCCACACGTCCTAGTAATGCCACTCCCTGGACCAAGCACATACAAACCATCCTATGCTTATGTATAATTAATTGGGCATGCATATGATTAAAAACAGATGAATTATGGGAAGGGATATGCACTGTGAGCAGAGATTTTACAAAATCCAAACCTGTCAATCAAAATGGAGAGATACCTGTGCTCCACACCTTAGTAACCAAACTCCGCCCTATCTCTCGAAGTTCACCAAAGGAAGCCCCAGGTGGGAGCTTTTGAGCACCCGTTCACTCTTGCGGCCCACTGTCAGCCCTGGTAATGTGCGAACTATATTATTTCTTTGTTTTGAATACATACCCCTTGTTTTGAAAATCTCGTGTGCCTTTAATTCATTCTTTAAAAATACAACAAAACCTTGGAAGCACCTCGCCAAGATCCCAACCCCAATGACAGTCCCATACAGTCGCCGTAACTGTCCCTGTTCCGCGTCTGCCATCCTTACAGAAAGGGACATGGACACTCAGAGATGTTAGCTGACTCAGTCAAGGAAGTAAGAGGGGCTGGTGTTCACGTCAAGGCAGCCGGGCTGAGGCAGTGCAGCTCAGAGCCTAGTTTCTCAACCGCTTCTTGCCATCTTTAGTTTAAAACCAACAGGCACCAAGGACACACAGCCTTGCAGAAGGGTGGAGAGGACCTGGGGTGCGTCTTAGGTGGTAGAATGCTCGCCTGGTATCCATGAAGCTCTGCGTTCTGAGTTTAATCCCCAGTGGTGCGCAAAGCAGATGTGGCAGGTGATGCAGTCCTGGGATCCCAGCCCTCCAGAGGTGGAAGCCAGAGGATCAGAAGTTCAAGCTCATTCTCTGATACACACACACACACACACACACACACACACACACATATCCAGTTCAATGCCAGCCTGGGATACATGAGACCTTGTCTCCAAAAAGAAAAAAGGATGACGGGATAATTCAGAAAAGGACAATGATAGGGCTAAACCCCAGGCTTCCAAGAGGTTGGCTTGAGCCTCCACAGCTGGTGCCTACCAGACAACCCAGTGTTCAGTTCCAGCTCTAGCTGGCTATGGGGCTCCAGCAGGCACCGATCAGGGGGACAAATGGCATAAATTGCTACCCCATAAAGCCTGGAACAACAGGGCCTCACTCTGCAGGACACCAGTCCTGCCGTTTATCTTACAAGATTCTGGCCAACCTCCTGTGAGTCTTCATTTTGTCAGTTTCTATGACATTGCCTCCAACAAACACACATGTCAACCATGTTTCCTCCAAAGACAACTAGGCAGATCTGATTTTCTGTGAGCCTCAACACGGCTTCATTTGAACCCTACACTAGAAATTCTTCATGTCTTGAGCTCAGCTTGTAGCCTAGGATGGCTGAGTACAAGAGATGTTGCTTTTGACTTAGAGCCTGCTCCAAAGAAGCCAGAAACCCCCGGGGAGCTGCAGGCAACAATGCTGATAATTCCAGACAACTAGGAAGACTTGTCCCAGGGCCAGACACCCCTTTAAAACAAAAAACAAAAGATCTGAGAATCACTGTAAGAATCAAAGGTGACTTCCTAAAAAGGAGCTCTGCAGAAACGAAGGCTTCTGTCCAATGTCCTAGTATCCGCCCAGGAATGTTTTCCTCTGAAACAAGGCTTTATACGTGTCCACACTTCTCCTGACTTCCAACTAGAGAATATTCAGGATGAAATAGGATCCTGTACGGAGGTTTTAAAAACTGGGAATAGTTGAGGGACTGTCTTAGTTAGGGTTTTACTGCTGGGGAGAGACACCATGACCAAGGCAAGTCTTATAAAGGACAGAGAGTCTCCAGAACAAGTCATTTGGAGAGTAACTGGAAAGGAACAAGAGAAGCTTGGGAACCCTGAGTAGGGACCAGAGAGGGGAGGGAGGGGAGGGAAGGCCACACTGAGTGTAAGTATCCTTATCCCGGGTCCCATCTACAGTAGAGGCAGTCACCAGCAGCTGATCGCCTAGGGTAACTCAGCCTCACGCATAATCCTAAACCATCTCCCTTCAGAATTTCAGCCTATCATGATGGAGAGGCTTAGGGGACACTTACTCAGCCAGTTAGCAGGTGTGCCTCCCTGACTTGAACAGGGATCGGGAGATCTCCCAAGCTCTCACCCTCAGCTCAGGTTCCCGGCTACGTCTTCCTCTTTTATTGTATAAATAGACTAAGAAATCCGACTCCCTCCCAGGGCTGAGTTACACTCCTACATCCAAACAGATCCCCACTTCTGGAGACTCTCTGTCCATAGACACCTTCATTAGATGATGAACCAGAAAATCATCTGTGGGCTCTTTAAGGATCTAGACAGTGGGTGTTTCAAGCTACAATCTATGGCAGACACCATGACTGGTGCAAGTGGTTCCTACCAAAGAGGTGACAGTGACAAAGGCACAGTCAGCCTGCTGTGTCTGCAGCTGAAGGGCGTATCTCCCGGGATGCACATTGTCCGCATGTACAGAGCCCCCTCCCTAAGTCCGTGAGTCCCATGGATAGGCACACCTCCACCTTCCCCTCACCTCAGCAATCCTATTCACCAAGCATCCCTCACAGAGACTTCAGCTTCCCCCAGGAGCTTCCTATTCTAGTCATTAAGACCCCAACCCCTCATCCCTAGGAGCTTGAAGCACTTAGCTAGAGTGAGCGTGGGAGTTACGTTATTTTCAAGTGCGCACAGGCAACCCAACAGCTATTTCCTTAACAGAAGCTCACCGTGGGACACTCTTGAAAAGACCTCTCATTAATGTTCACACTCACTGTGGTGTCCCTGGCAGTGGGGCCACAGGGACTGCTGCTACCCTTAGGAAACAGGACAGGCTGGGTGTCTCCCTGAGCATTTTCTCTGCTCTGGAGGCTGAATTCCTGCCCATGATCTGACTTCTTTCATGGTTAGAGTGACAAAGTCACCAAAGCCAAGAACAGGGGAAATTCATCCTGGAGCCTGGGCTGCCTTGCATAGACTTTTTCTCCTGGGGCCATGGCCAGGAACCCTAAAGAGATACATACCCTCGGTTGGCTTGGCCAGTAGCTATGCCTGGAGTGAAGTCTACTCCTTTGCTCTGCTCAGGGAAGGGCTTCCAGCTGACCTTTGGGTTGGGGCGCAGAGCTGTTTCCTCTCCTCTACCAGCCTGATGGTCACTGTCCCCCAGCACCCCTCCTTCCAAGACTCACAAGTACAGGTGTTCGACAATTCCTGATAATCCCAATAAGGGAATAAATGAATTGAGGTAGTACTAATGAGTAACTTCAGAATACCAGAGCAGTTAAGTCACACACACACACAGTTACACACACACACACACACACACACACACACACACACCCCCCCGCAAGGTCTCAAGGTCTCACTTGATAACCCAGGCTGGCCTTGAACCTTTGTTTCAGCCTCCTCAGTGTTTAGATTACATACCCCACACACATCACCTCTCCCTGCCTCAGTAAATTCCTTACGGGTAGAGAAGGGATGTCAGATACAGAGCTGGCAGGCTCACTCCTTCTTGGGACAAACAGTGGCTCCTGTCTAGGGAAGCCATTAAGGCTGAGGAGCTGTGTCTGGCCACTTTAGCAATCTTGGACAGCCACAAGTTTTGACTGGGTGGTTTGTCCACTCACGTGAGCTTGGAGAGCTGAGGCCAGACCCTCAAAGGACAAAGTAAAGTTTGCCATCCACCGGCCTTCCTATGAGGGCCCCTCCCCATCCTGCGGACCATGTCCATGAAAATCCTTGGTTGGTCAAAGTGTGACCTGTGAGTTTGGTCAAGGAAGATGGCCTATTGTCCATTTTCACGGCCCAGGATGCTGGAGTCTCCAAGGAGACTCTGGCTTCTTCTTTCTGAGGCCAAGTAACATCAGCTGTGGGTCAGGATGAAGAAAGGAGAGGAGAAGAAAACAGGGCGGGGGACCCAACCAGAGCCTTAATGTCTCTCTGTCTTAAGACAACCATTTCTCTCAAGGCAACAAGATCACTAGCTGAGACAGCAGAGTAGCTAAAACTATGGAATCCCAAGTCCAGCTCCCTGCAGCTGATGGCTTCGCGAATATCCCACATATTGGTCAAGACAGGAAATAAGAACTTTCTATTGCTATATCCAGCCGAGTTTCCCCAACTGAGTCACATCATATTCTGGCTTCACGTCCACCAAGCACACAAATCTGGAGGGTTCTGGGGGTGGGATCTTTTGTCCTGAAACGGGCCCTGAGCAGGAGGAGCGACGGCAGAGCAGCGACACAGGGACCGTTACTCCACAGCTGTGATAGCTCCTTAACCCTGAGGTTCGAGCCAACAACAAACACACCGAAATCACAGCACTTCGCAGTCTACGCATACATTCACAACCAGGGCGAGCACCGTGGGGAGTGGCCTGTTCTTGGAGGGCTCTGCAGTCAGTCTAACACACTGCTCTGCCTCTCTGAGATTCTTGTCGGTCTTTGGCAATAGGCCCTGCCCGTTCCTGTTGCACAGGGCCCTCTAAGGTATTGAGACCTGTCCTATGTACTGCATTGCCTCCCGAGTCTCCACAGCTGGAGGCAGAGGACCTGGAAGGAACCGTTACCCTGCTTCATGCTTCACAGATGTTGAAACACGCGGGGCAGAGAGAGTCACAAAGCCAAGCCGGGCCGGGCCGGGAGCTTGCAGGTGCAGCCAGGGCCTCATAGGCACTGCTGGAATCTTGCAAGGGTAGCCAAGTTCTCCTTCCCACTGATAGTCTAGCTGCCTTCTCTTTCCTAGTTCTTGATCAATCAATGCTTGCAACGCCCTGCACTTACCCAGCAGTGACTTCTATTCTACAGACTTCCTTGATCTCATTTCATTTAAAAAAAAAACAAAAAACAACAACAACCAAAAAAAAAAAAAAAAAACAAAAAACAAAGAACATATATTTTGCTCACCTGCCAGCCAGAAGTTCCTGGGTGTTGGGAGCGTTTCAGTTTCTTCCTTTGCTATCCTCCGCCATGTCCAGGCACCTCAGTGCAGGTCTGTGTGTCCCCACATAAGTGCACAAGCTCCTGATCTGTTCCTGAGAACTACAGGCTGGAAAAGCCTCCCTGGGAGACACTCCTGACCTTCAGACCTGCCTTGGTAATAGCTGGCCCCATTCCTAGGACAGGCACTTCCTGTCTGGGTGTTTACCTTGCTGGGTGCCTTGAGCCCTGGCGGGGAGGCAGCCACACACCTTCCTAGAAGCCAGGTAAGAGGGGAGGTGCCACTGAGGTACAGGTTGACGTGACCAGAACGGCCTCTGGCTGCAAGGTGATATTGGAAGCTGACAAACAACAGACACCCCACAGCTAACTGACCCTCCCCCTGAGTCTGAGATTGGGTGCGTGTTTATGGTCTCTGGGGTTCTGGTCACTTTTGTGTGAATATGTGTACATGCACACACACACACACACACACACACACACACACACACCCCACATTTAGAAGTCAGAGGTGAGCGCCAGGTCTCTCTCTTATTTTTTTCTGCGGTAGCTTTTCCTTATGGAACCCAGAACTCACTGGGTTCCAGTTGGCCAGGCTCTGAATCAGCCGTCCTCTGAATCTTACCTGCATCCTCCTGTCTCAACTTTCCCTTATGGAGATTAAAGAAACACACCGCCACACCCTTTTTTTATGTGACGGTTATGAATCTTCTCAAGTCCTAGTGCACATGTGCCAAGCTCTTTGCCAACCAAACCAGCGCTTCTAATCATTTCTCTACATGGCCATCAGGGCTCAGCATGACGGCTTCCAGGCAGGGGACACCAGCTGCTCTATGCGCGAGGTCTTAATCAATTGTTACTATTACAGTGAATTACGATTAGTGACGGCTTCCTTCTGCCTGGGTGTTTACTGCGTGGCAGGCACTGAACTAAGCAGATTGCACAACCTCGCTGTGTAGCCCCGAGCTCTCACGACAAGTTGGGAATCAGATTCATTTTAATGATACATATGTTCATAGACATTGATCATCTTGCCCAAGGCCACATAGACAGTAAGCCCCAGACTAGCAGGTACCAAAACCTTGGCTCTTAACCCATTGTTTTCATTTATCAATGTTAATAGCTACACTGCCCAGATTTATGTAAGCCTCATGTGAGCTATTGTGTTTGTGATCTACCACTGGTAATAAATTAACCCAACCTGTACTGCCAAGAAACAGGGCACACTTGTAACCTGGGTTTCCGTGGGTCAGGAATCTGGGCAGGGCTTGGCTGTGTTCTTTGTTCAGGGGTTCTCACTGGCTAGAGGCAAGGTGGCTGAGGGCCAGAGCTCCTCTTTACAAGGCTGTGTGGGGAAGGCTCCTCTTCCAGGCCTCAGGGGGTTGTTGGCAGGTCTGTGTTCCTCCTTGGGGATTGCTGGACTGAGGGCCTAGTTTCCTGCTGGATACACAGCCGGGCACCACGCTCTGTTTTGTTTGTTTACCTCTCTGCCATGACACCTTGCTTCATTGAGACTGCAAAAGATTCCAGAAGCTCTCTCGCTCTCTCTCTTTTCAAGAGCAGGCCTGTGTGTGTGTGTGTGTGTGTGTGTGTGTGTGTGTGTGTGTGATGTGAGATGTGAGCACACTCACCCATGGAAGTCTGAAGTTGACCTCAGGTGTCTTTCTTGATGAGTCTCCACTTATTTATTTATTTATTGAGGCAGGATCAGTCATTAATTTCAGCTAGTCTAGCTAGCTAGCTTACCATGAGGACCACTGTCTCTGCTTCTGAGTCCTGGGAACAGCCAGGCTCACTAGCTCTTGTGTTCTGGGGACCTAAATCCTGTCCTCACATTTGCATGCCAAGCACTTTCTCAGCTGAGCCATCTCCCAGCCCCGCAGACTTTTGTGATGTGCTCATGGAAGTGACATTAAGTGGCGTCCCATCACTTCGCCATGCTCTGCTTGTCAGAGAGCAGCCATTAGGTTCAGCCCACATGTCACAGTAGGGCACGGATGCAGGAAGTGGGCATCATTGAGTCTCAGATGTCTGCCTAGCATGACATCCGATTGCCATAAACGGTTCTGGTTTTGTCACTGAAAGCTGGGTGGAAGTAATCTCTCTTCCACTCATCCCTGCTTTTTTGCAAAAAATAAAGCATATATATTCTAACCAACTTAAAAATCAAATATTATATGGCAGCTAGATTAATACAGTCACTCAAACACTTGCCCAGTCCAAACACTCTCTCTCTCTCCTCTCATTCTACATATCAAGAGAGAGATGTAGATATATGCATAGATTATATATTGATAGATACAGATGTATCAGCGAATGTTTATTCATTTAGAATGGCCGTAGGGCTTCACTTAAGAGTTTTACACTTTCATTATCAAGTGCATCTTTATTCACTAATTCATCAATACATACTCATATGAAAAAACAAAAAATTAATAACTCTGACCTACCTAATCCACTCTTGGGCATATGCCCCAAAACTCCAGATCCTACTTCACAGATATTTGTACATCCATGTTTATTGCTATTTTATAGCGATGAAGTGGGGACGACCTAAATGCCCACCAACAGAGGGAGAGATGGTGCAAACACGGGCACATACCCAACATGGAATATTATTGGGTATGAAGAAAAATGAAACTTACAGAAGAGTAGATGGACTCAGAAAGTACAATATTCAGTGAGGAGATCTAGGTGCAGAGAGAAGATAGGACTGTGGTGTTCTTCCGCATATGCGGGTCCTAGCACATAACACACACATGTGTATATGCAAACAGGTATAAGTGTGTGAATGAATTTATCTAAGAATCCCCATTGTCTTATGATAAGGAAACCAGATACACAGATGTTTGAAGGTTTACCTAAGGTCACATTTACCCAAACACACCGAAGTGCTGGTTATGTATTTCTGTAATAAAGACATATTTCTGCTCAAAAGCAAGGTCAGCCTCCGAGTGCCGCAAGTTACCCTGATACTAACCATAGTTACCCCGGCAACCTGTTAGATACAATCTCTATTGTGCTTGCTTTATTTTTTTTTTATTTGAAGGTTTACTTATATGTCTCTTTTTGTGCGTGCCACATGCATGTGTATGTGTCTTTGGAGGCCAGAAGTATATGTTAGATCCCCTAGAGAGGTAGCTTCAGGTGGCGGTGAGTCACCTGATGCAGGTGCTAGGAAGTGAATCAGGTCTTTCGCACGTGCTCTTAACCCCTTAGCCATCTTTATAGATAACCCCCTCTCTCTGTTTGTCTCTGTTTCTCTCCCTCCGTGCCTCCCTCCTTCTCTCTCTCTCTCTCTCTCTCTCTCTCTCTCTCTTTCTCTCTCTCTGTGTGTGTGTTTCAAATCTGCATATATACATGAGGTGTATGTGTATTTGTTTTGTTTTGTTTTGTTTTGTTTTGTTTTTTCGAGACAGGGTTTCTCTGTGTAGTCCTGGCTGTCCTGGAACTCACTCTGTAGACCAGGATGGCCTTGAACTCAGAAATCCGCCTGCCTCTGCCTCCCAAGTGCTGGGATTATAGGCATGTGCCACCACGCCCAGGGGCGTATGTGTATTTGTATATGTATGTGTATGTGTATGTGTATGTGTATGTGTATGTGTATGTGTATGTATGAGAGCGTGTTCATGTGTAAATCTGGTCACACGTGTGCCATGGCATGTGAATAGAGGTCAGGGGACAACCTTGAGTGTCAGACCTTACCTTCTATGTTGTTTGAGGCAGAGTCTCTTGCCGCTCACCAGTGCGTGAGTCAGGCGAGCTGGCCCTCAAGCTTCCAGAGGTTCTGTCTCTGCTCCCCCCCGCCCCCCAGGGAGTGCTGGGATGTGATGCGCTCTGCCATGTCCGGCTTTACATAGGCTCTGGGGGTCTGAGCGCAGGTCCTCATGCTTACACAGCCAGTGTCTTGCTCGCTGAGCCACCCCTTCCTTTCATTTGTTTTAAATAAATGCCCACAAGAACACCAGCAGCTCGGCCTTGCGGGATGCGACAGGAAGCTTGCAAAGGACTTAACGGTACAGAAGTTAAAACATGTCTCTCCCCAGGCTGTGGGGAGAAATAAGAATTACCTACAGGAAATGGAAGCAAATATTGGAGCTACATATGGGGTCTAACTCTTAGCTATTTGGGGGGACCGTGAAAGGTAGCCTGGTTTCTGGTTGAGCTAGGTTTGAAACCCTGGTGACCCCTCAGGTGACCCTGTAAGAGATAGTAGGTGTTTTGCCACGCTTCTGGACACCAGGCCCCTGACACAAGGCAGCAGCTCTCTGTAGGTTAGTAGCCATCAGTCACGAAAGGGCAACGCCCCAAGCCCCTCCACAGCTCGAAAATGTGACCACAGGTCATGTACCCTCAAGACAGATCTCCATTTTAATGAGCCACCTAAAGATCTGAAGGGCTTAGCCAACAAACTTCTCTTCCCAGACACTCCTTCCTCCCTGCGAGAGATATTTAACCTCAGGCCTGCCCTGAGAAAGGGGTGGGGGGGACGGTTTTACTCATCACCACTCTCCACCATGACAATAAATCCTTAAAACCATGGACTGTCTCTTTTCATCGGGATCCGCAGTGGGGAGCAATGGAACAGGACTTTGTCTAAAGAGCCGGCCCCCATCTCTCACAGAAGGCCTCTCAGCAGTTCCAGCCACGGCCTCCACCAAGCCAAGCAGCCCCCTGGACAAGCCACGACTCTCCTCCCCCCAGAGCTCCCCTCTTTTCTCCTTCACTAGATCAGCCAGTGGAACCCCACTCTGTTCTCAGCTCTTCCAGGGCATCCGGTGGCATCTGGGGTGTCCAAGAATCTGAGAACTTTATGGCCCCAATCTCTGCGCAGGCCCCGGGGACCCCTGAGCTAGCTCTGGCAGTCCCCAGAGACCTGAGACTGTGCTCTCCCACTCCTTGGGTAGGGTCCTGAGGCTTCCCATAGCCAGATGTCTGCCTGGCGCGCTGACATGAGGTGAGTGCAGTCAAAACTTCCTGCATTTCGCCTTGCCTAGAGGCCCAAGCCCCAAGCAGAAGCAGGACCCCACCTTTAACCCACAGCTACTCATGATAACCATAAACCCCAACATGGAAACTGAGAAAGATATTTGAGAGTCTTAGAAGCCTTAAAAATAGGAAGCGGCAACTATGGGGGAGGGCTGTGACCAGGAACACCAACCAGTAAGAACAACTCATCATTCCTGAAAGATGAGGTGACATATGACAACTGTAAAACACGTGAGGTAGCCTCCCATGAAGGGTGACAAACAGAGAAACAGAAACGACAGAAAAACAGAAAACACAGATTCTAAAAGCAGATGTGTGAAGCTTTTACCCCTAATGTGTTCCGGAGTATGGAAATTAAATATTTTTTCGTCAGATAATAATAACTGAGGAAGCTAGGCGTCTATAAATATGGGAGCTGACTGGAGGAGACGGTTAGGACCGGTTGGATGTGAAGCCCGCAGGTGTTCTGCTGGGGTTACCGTAATGAGGCACCACAACTTAGAAGCCTTAAACAAGAGAGACCTATTGTCGTACAGTCATAGAGGCCCAAAGTCCAAGGTAACAATCCAATAGGTTTGATTGCCTCTGAGGTCGGTCTCTTTTGAAGTCTAGAACTGAATTGGCTGCAGGTCTGCTTCTGGACATGGGGATGCCTGGATTCCCTGTCTTTGTGTGATTTTTCTTCTGCGTATGCCCAAGTCGGCTGTGTAACATCCTCTCCTTAACAGGCATCAGCCAGATCCCAGCTCATACCTCATTTCATCTTTCCTTTAACACAGACTTCTTTATCTCCAAACACAGTCGCACTCTGAGGTACTGCACGTTAGGAACTGTTAGGCTACACAGTTCAGTCCGTGACCATCCAACCTCCTCCATGTTTTACCGGTAAGTCCGACTTCTACAGATCTCTGATGGTGTGACGTTGATCCACTTGCCTTGTTTTCTCTTTCGTAAAACAGATGTGGCAAACAGTGTCTGTGCCCTAGGGCTGCTGCCCGAATTATACAAATGTATGCATAACGTATGCATATACAGTTTGTTTTTTTTTTTTAAAGCACAGGGCTGAACCGATGGCTCAGTGGTTAAGAGCACAGGTTGTATCTTTTTCCATGCTGACGAGAGACAGAGTTCTCACACAGGAGGGGCCCTAAGACTCTATCTGTTAGCCAGACACAAGGCTTTGGATCCCCTATGGGAGGAGTTGGCTGAAATCCCTGCATCGTAAGTTTAATTTGAAATTGTCCTACATCGTAGAGAACACAGATTTTACAAGATTAAAGAATAATGTCTCGGCAAAAGTAACCAATGGCCAAGAAAGGATAAGAGCCAGGAAAGCCTTGGCTGTGTTTCTCGCAAGCTACCCTTGTGTAGTAGCTTGCTTTGGGGGAGTATATAATCCCTTGTACAATTAACCATTTTTTTATTTAATTTTTTTTAAAAGCAGATTCAACAAAGGAGAAATTCTAGGACTAAAAATATTAAAGAAAATTCTAACTGGGTGTGGTGGTTTACATCTTCAATACTAACATTCAAGAGGCCAAGATAAGCAGATCTCTGTGAGTTCTGGGGCAGCCTGGTCTACATAGCAAGCTCCAGGCCTCGCAGGGCTATCCAGTGAGACCCTGTCTTGAAAAATAAAATTTGAAACTGGGCCGTGGTGGTGCATGCCTGTAATCCCAGCACTCTGGGAGGGCGAGGCAGGCAGATTTCTGAGTTCGAGGTCAGCCTGGTCTACAGAGTGAGTTCCAGGACAGCCGGAGCGACACAGAGAAACCCTGTCTGGGGGGGGGGGGAGAAAGAAAGAAAGAAAGAAAGAAAGAAAGAAAGAAAGAAAGAAAGAAAGAAAGTTTGAGCTAGACATGACTTTATAAGACAGGAAATAGAGAAAATGTTGTTTAACACTCGGTACTGAATAAACCATTAAAATGTAGGAGCTGTCTACCAGGACGTTGTGAGGGAAAGCGCAGGCGTGGGGGTGAGGTGAGGGTGGGGGTAGGGGGTGGGACACACACAGTGTTCAAAGAATTAACGAGTGAGAAGTTTTCAGACTTGAAGAAAGAGAATGAGTTTCGAGTTTGAAATACAGGCTGAGTCCTAGATCAGTTCAGAGGAACTCACATTCAACCCTGCACGCAGCCAGCCGCAGGACACCAAAGGGAAAAGAAACATCCCAAACGCCTTCAAAGAACTGAGAGATTCAGTCTCTGACCTCCTAGCCAACCGAGCACTGCCCTGTCACCAGGAGGCCTGCTATCCTCCCTCCCCCCCACCCAGAGAGCTCTCTGCTGACAGGCTCCGGGCTCTGCCCTGTGACATTCTCCTTTTTACCTTGGGCTGCCTCACGAGGTCCTCCTGACCTCTCTCACCCCCTCATTTCTTCCTAGCACTCCTCCCTGCTGTTGTCCCTGCCTCTGCTAGCTCAGTTCCTCCCATGTAATTAGGCAGCCCTGAGACTCATAGGGAAGGTCCTGCTTCTTCCTTCCCAGGGAGTGTGGTGCTGGCGGAACACAATTTTGTTGAAGCGAATTTGGAGTTTATGTTAAGGGGGTTTAACATAGAGGTGAAGCACTGGAGTTAACAGAAGGCCAGGCACTGAGGAAGAGTAAGGCGTGCCGTAGAACGTGGGTGTGGGCATGCATCTCAAAAGAGGATCACCCTGTACTTGAACACTTAATCTATGTCTCCTTTGGACCTAAATATAAGTTAAATTTGCAGGGGCTGGAGAGATGGCTCAACGGGTAAGAGTACTGACTGCTCTTCCGAAGGTCCTGAGTTCAAATCCCAACAACCACATAGTGGTTCACAACCAACCGTAATGAGATCTGATGCCCTCTTCTGGTGTGTCTGAACACAGCAACAGTGTACTTACATATAATAAATAAATAAATAAATAAATAAATAAATAAATAAATAAGTAAATCTTTAATAAAAAAAATTTAAGTTAAATTTGCACATGGAATCAAGCCCATATGTATAAATTTGTTATTTTTTTCACCTGGTGATTCAGCTAGGGGAGAGTCAACAAGTACCCTTAAGCTATGGTTTTATGTCCAGGAGGGACCATAAGCCTTTCCTGCCTTGTCTATTGGATGGAGATGAGGAGGCTTCAGATTTCCTGTAGCAGAAGTTGGCTGGATCCCTTCATCATAAGGAGTTTGGTTTGAAATTGTCAGGCACTGTAGCAGTGAATTAGTTAAACTGCTTTGATTCCCACTGGGTTGAATGCGGGAGCTGCACTCCCACAAGAGTTCTCTGGATTCTCAAATGAAAGACACACACACACACACACACACACACACACACAGGTAATTTTGATATGCCCTGACTAGTTCAATGGCTGGGTGCTTCTAAGTTTCCCTGAGGCTAGCAAACACTCCCCTCCGGGATTCCTGCATTAACATCTTTTAAAAATCTATATTTCATCTCTACTACCCTAGACCCAATAAGGGAAGTGGCCCCTAGGACCACTTTCCTGGATCCTTATATATCGGCAGGCCTTTAAGTTTTATTTTTCTACTTCCCTGTCATAACACACACTCTCTGTCTCTATGTCTCTCTGTCTCTCTGTCTCTATCTGTCTGTCTGTCAGTCTCTCTCTCTCTCTCTCTCTCTCTCTCTCTCTCTCTGTGTGTGTGTGTGTGTGTGTGTGTGTGTGTGTGTGTGTGTCTTTCATTTGAGAATCCAGAGAACTCTTGTGGGAGTGCAGCTCCCGCATTCAACCCAGTGGGAATCAAAGCAGTTTAACTAATTCACCACTACAGTGCCTGACAATTTTAAACCACATATCTAAAAGTCCTGTCTTTCTGCCCAGCCATTGTCTGTATGGCAATTCTTTATTGACAGTTGAAGCCAGCTGGGGACAGGGACCCTCAGGTCTGGAAGCACAGCTTTTTTGGTGGAGCCTAAACAAGACAAAGCCTTAGCAGCCATCCCCAGTGTCACACCCTAGAAGACACAGATGCTTACAGGATTAGAATGCAAGGTTTGCGCACCTGAAGGCGGTGTCCTCGGAGCCCAGAGGCTACCCTGGGTCTCTGGAGCTAGAGTTAGTTATAGGTAGTTGCAAGAAGCTCTATATGGGTGCTGGGAATCGAACCCCAAGCACTGAGCTGTCTCTACAGGTCCTAATTTAATTTTAAAACATTTACAATATCATATTTGTATGTGATGCACTGTACTTCCATACACCCCAGCTTTTCTTACCCTCTCCTTTCTCCCCAACTGGTCCCCCTCCTACCCTCAAGCCTCCCCTCCCTTTCTTTCCTTCCTATCCCTCCCTTCCCCTTCCCTCCCTCCATCTCTCATCCTTTGGCTCCTACAGTCCTTCCTCCTGTATCTCCTCCCCATGTGATACAGATGTCCCGGTTACGGCTGCCCCTTAGCTCTTGAACCAGTTATGGAGCCTTGCTTTACCCGCTCTTAAGATCGTCAGGGTCAACCTTATTCCAGTTCTTGAGACAGTGCTATAGTTCAAGGGACCACTACAGGGTGGCAGAGAAAAGTACCAGGACCTTGGGAGTAGAGAGAAGCGTCATCCCTCTCACTGCCTTTGGGTCCTCAAGATCTAATGGCTGGGAGCTCTGCTTTCCAGCATACCCATAAGTCCCTGGCAGGTCTGAGCATAGTCCCAGCAGAATTGGAAAGACTGCTTTGAAAGTCCAGTTCTTCTGCAGTTACCTTGTCTTGGATTTAAATCAATTCTCTACCAAGTCCCTGCTAGGAACGTGCCAGTGGTTATGTCTCTTACATCCATGGAATAAGGTCTGCCTCCTTAAAAGCTCAAGGCCAAGCTATTGGGCAGAGAAGGAGCTGCTCGTGTGAATATCGGGCTTTGCCTTCTTTTGCTTTAAATCCCTGTTCAGGTTAAAAGTAAGAGCATATGGGTCTTCCCTCCCTCATATGGGACTGTCTTATTGCCTGGGGAAGTATCACCACACTCCCAGGGATAGGACTGTCTGCAGTAGATGAACAGAGAGGACCTGAGAGAGTTAAGGTATAAGGAAGCAGAGGTGAAGACATCACAGCCGTAGAAAGTAAGGGTCATTGTGAATTAGGAATGGCTTGGCAGCCTGCAGAGATGATGGGCATTAGGACCCCGTGGACAACAAAGTCAGCATTTGTGGTGCCCGTGCCCAAGCTTAGAGCTGCTTCTGTCTGAGTCTGTCATTCCAGCCATCCTGTCTGGGGCAGCTGGGAAGGTGAAAGGAAGGAGGAAGAAACATCAGCAGAGCCTGAAAGTCTAGGGTGTGGCGCATTGGGACCCCAAGCAGCCGCGTGGGCAGCGCTACCTCTGCTGGTCTCTAGGTGGCTATTTAGGTGTTTGTGTGAACAGGGGCCCCTGTTAATGCTGTGGCATTCAGCACAGCGGTATCCCTTCATCCTCCAGACTCAGCTCTGGGTTACTGTGGATCCTGTCCACGCAAGCCTACGGGTGGACCACGCTCAGCCCCTAGGCAGGTGCTGAAGGCGTGGCAGCTGCCAACTCTTGCATAAGCTTGTTGGCCTCTGAATAAGCCTGGGTAAGGTCCCTAGAGGAGGAGAAATGTGTTGGGAGTACTGGCTCCTGGCAACAGAAGCTGAGGGAAGGAAAGACAGCAGGAAAAGGAGAGGTGTCCCCATACAGGCTGTCTCTCACAGAGATTGCCCCCAGAAAGTGAAAGAGAGTGCATAGAAGAAAGAAATGAGAAGTAGCCCAGACTCTACATCTTGGCTGTGCCCACTGTCAAAGGCACAGCAAGGGTGTGTGGGAGGGGACGCCCACTGAAGTTTCCAGGTTCTCCTGTCCCAGGACAAGGAACAGCACCAAGGACACATGGTAGGTAACAAAAGGAGTTTATTAAGAAAGAGGAAGAAAATTCAGACCCTGGGAGTGGGCCGGGGAGCAGGGTCAAGAGTCTCATGATCGTTTACACAGCACCGGCCATTTTGGTATACTGCAAGCATTTCCCAGCATGCTGTGTTTGTTACACGTGGCTTGGGTAGGGAAAGTCCTCCAGTCTTTTTATGCCAACTGGCTTCTTTCATAGATCTTGATGTCTCTCTGCATGCCTTTATTCTTCTGTTCCATAAATAATGAAATTGGTATGTACATTAAGGAATACACAAGGTAAATAACAGGGGGTGATGGTGGCGTAATCCTTTAATCCCAGCACTTAGGAGGCAGAGGCAGAGGCAGAGGCAGGCGGATCTCTGTGAGTTTGAGGCCAGCCTGATCTACAGAGAGAGTTCCAGGACTGCCAGGGCTACACAGAGAAACCCTGTCTTGTAAACAACAAAAACCAACCAACCAAAACAAAACGTTAATACATATCATCTATAAAATCATCAGTTAAAACTGATCACCAGGGGTGATGGTTTACTTATTATAAACCTGGGTGCGACCGTGCATGTCTATAATCTCAGTACTTAGGAAGGCAGAACAGGAGAATTGTGAGTTCAAGGCCAGTCTGAGATGTATAGCAAGCTCCAGGATAGCCCGAGTTACCTGTGAAAATCTGTCTTGAGAAAGAAAGAAGTAAATGTTAAAGTAAGATTTTAAAATGCTGTATTCAAAAGCTATTTACTGCGTTTCACTTGTGGCACCATGCTAAGTTTTGAGAACGTAGCAATACATATTTAGTCTCTTTTTAAAACACAGTTTTGCGCATTTAGTAAACTTACCAAAGCGGGGCTCTTTTTACCATCTTGTATGCTACTTTCTCTTGCATTATATAGCGTTTAAACAGAACTTAAACCTTTTCTTCTTCTTTTCTGTGGAAGAGTCTTTCTTTCTGTAATCCAAACTGACCCAAAAACCCATTATGCAGCCCAGGCTGGCCTCTTGTGAGGACACTCCTGCCTGACCCTCCCATGTGCTAGGATTGCAGATGTGAGCCACCGTGTTCAGCCATTTCCTTAGTCTTGTGTACTTGATGCACTTTGAAACAACTCTTCAAGGGTCCTAGTCAGCTGTCAGGAAAACAAGTGATCCAAGCATTGACTTAAGGAATGTGACCTGACCTGTGTGTGTCTGATCAGGAGGTTTATCGGGGGCCCTTCGTGTGGGCTAGCCTGTGGGTAGATGTGCTGGTGAATAAGGATAGCCCCCACAGGCTCATCTCTTTGACCCACTGATCATCAGGGAGTGGCACTACTTGAAAAAGATTAGGAGATATGGCCTTCCTGGAGAAAGCGTGTCAGTAGGGGTTGAGGTTTTAAAAGCTCGCGCCAGGCCCAGTGGCTGTCTTTTCTTGCTACTTATAGATCTGGATGTAGAATTCTTAGCTATTTCTCCAGCACTGGATCTGCCTGAATAGCACCATGCTCCCCTCCATGATGATAATGGACTAAACTTCTGACACCATAAACCAGCCCCAACTAAATGCATGTTTGCTTTAAAAGAATTATCTTGACCATGGTGTCTCTTCACAGCAATAGGAAAACACCAACCAGGACAGTGACATTCCCAAAGAGAAATCCCAAGTCCACATTAACTTGACTGTCTTTCAGAACTGGTTGGAGAGAGCCCAAGAGCAATAGGACCCAGAAAACAGCCATAGAGGGGGACCTGGGAGGCAGGCAGGCGAGGCAGGCCTCTCAGGAAGTAAAGAGCTGAGGGTGTCTTCTTAGCCCTGAACTAGGGGCCGTTTTAGACCTGAGCAGCCAATGGGATGGTATCATGAAAGGACTTTATCCTGTATGAAAAAGGAAATAAACAAGGAAATCCTTTCTCCCTCTTATTAATTATTAATCAAGAAAATGTCCCCTGGGCTTACACACAGGCTGATCTAATAGGTGCATTTTCTCAACTGAGTGTCATCTTTTCAGATGACTCTAGCTGTGTCAAGTTAATATCTGATAGCAGCTAGAAAAGACTCTTTAAGAACACAAAGGCTACCTCAAGCTCACAGAAAACATTGAAAGAACAGCTCTCCTGTGTGAAGACAGGAACTTTTGTTTGACACTAACTTGACTTTAGTTGCTTTTTGGTATGTCCTGTGTTCAGCCCATGAATGTCCTACAGGGGACTGGAACAAGATGGCGCATGCTTTGCCTGTGTGCCCAAGTAACTCATCTATCTGGGAAAGGCCATGGAGCCTTGGACATGGTGGTCCCAGAAGATAAGAGTTCATCACTGGGGGATGACATCTACTGGGTCTCTAACCTACCAAATGCTAGGTCAAAGATCAGATGGGTTATCTGGTCCATTCCTCAGGGATAGCAGCCATCTGTCCGTCAGTGGGTGGAGACACCAATGTTGTGTCAGGAAGTACTTCGGATCAGAACAAGCAAGGCATTCAAGATCTTTGTTCTCTGTAGGAAGCTGTGGAACAAGAGATGGTGTGAGGGGCTTGGAGAGATGGCTCAGCAGTTAAGAGTACTGACTACTCTTCCGAAGGTTCTGAGTTCAAATCCTAGCAACCACATGATGGCTCACAACCATCCATAATGAGATCTGACGCCCTCTACTGGTGTGTCTGAAGACAGCTACAGTGTACTTATATATAATAAATAAATAAATCTTTAAAAAAAAAAAAGAGAGGGGGGGTGAGATATATTTTGGAATTGACATGGCCAGGAGAACATGTGTGGGTGTGTTTGAAGGGAAATGGGGAAACTTTTAAAGGCAAAATGAGATTTCTGAAAATTATTTCAAAGTAATTCTTAGCTACAAGGATTATTAACAAAGGTGGCCTGCATCTGAGGTTGGTCAGGAAAGCCATTCTTGCAATGTTTTCTGTGAGCTTGAGCTGGCCTTTGTGTTCTAAAAGAGTCTTTCCTAACTGCTGTCAGGTATTACATGCCTCCTGGTTGGTTCTTAAATTTTATTTTATTTTTCTTGTCAATTTGACACAAGCTAGAGTCATCTGAGAAGATGAACCTCAATTGAGAAAATGCACCCATTAGATCAGCCTGTGGGTAAGCCCCAGGGACACTTTCTTGATTGATAATTAATGTAGGAGGGCCCTTCCCACCATGGGTGGTTATATCCCTGGTCGAGCGATCCTAGGAGAAAGCAAAGAGAGCAAGCCATGAGGAACACGCCAGTAAGCAGCGATCCTCCACGGCCTCCGCTTCAGTTCCTGCCTCCAGGTTCCTGCCTTGAGTTCCTGCCCCTGACTTCCTTGAGAGTTGTAAGATAAAATAAACCCTTTCCTCTCCCAGTCGCTTTTGGTCATGGTATTCATTATCACAGCAATGTAGAAGCACATTAAGGAAATGCCCGAGAGTCCGAGGTTTCAGAGCCTCCCGGCTGATGCTGTTATTGTCAGGGTTTCACAAAGGGGACTCCGTTCTGATTCTGGGCGCCTTCACACAGCTTAGGATCCACGTGAGGTTTTCCATCTTTACTTTCAGAGAGCCTGAAGGTCTAAGGAGTCGCCCAGCTATCATCAGCTGAGCCAGAATGACAACCAGGCCTCTACGTGACTCTGACCTGCTCCTCCCACGAAAATTACAATTTTTCAAACCCCAGGAAGCCTATTCCCACCGAGCACGTTGCTCAACACTTCCATTCATAAGAAACAACTTGACTCATGCTGTCCTGGGTCATCACTGATTCAGGAGTCCTTCCAGACTAATGAGAGGCAGCATCTTAATTGGGCCAGGGCTGGGCCTGCACGCTGACCTGATCCCTGAGGTGTGCCTGTCAGACAAGTGGGAAGCAAATAGGAGGACTCCTTCTGGTGTATATAGGCATGAACTTACCGAGAGGCCGAGACTGGAGTCAAGGCCAAAGGAACTACAGGAGTCACACAGACCTTCTAGAAACCAGATTCCCACTGCCTCCGACCTTACACGGCCAGGCCTCTCTGGATCCTGCTTGGCACATTCTCCTGAAGGTATGGTTTATCTCTAATTGATTCGCATGTCCCTCCGTTGACATAAACAGGACTTCTTGCTGCCAGGGCCTCCTGTGCGGTGATGTCAAGGTATGTGGCAAAGCTTTCAGTGGGAGCAATTTAACTAACTCAGACTAATGAAAAAACTAACTCAGAACAAAGGCATATCTGTGGGAAGTGACACAGGCCTCTTTATCTTAACCCATGATTACTGAAGTTTGGCTGTGCTTTAGGGTCCTGAAAGGCAGAGACAGGTCGTGGTTGCTGGTGGTTTCTGATAGACAGACAGTGCCAGGTTGTAAGTTATCAAGCATCTCCTTGAAGAGAGAAAATGAACCAGCAATGAGATCTCTGGCTTTGCAAGGTATGTGCTGGACTGGGCCCCAGCAGGAATGGAAGAGAAGGCGTCAGGACCTTGGGCTGAGTGTCTGCAGGCTGTGTGGGTTGTGGAATCCGGCAGCTCCAGGCTCAGAGCCACATGCCTCCAGCACCTGAGGCTGTGTACTCGTGGAGAGCCACCTACCACCTTCCTGACCTACTTTTCAGTTTGCTCACGGCCGTGACAGAACACCAATGCCTGCTTTCCTAGATGTGTGGGAGAAGTAAGTTTCCTCATGGAAGATGCTTCTAGCTTGGCGGCTTCAAGGTCATAACAGTCAACCTTAGGTAGCCTCAGGGGGACCCAAATGGAATTGTCGTCCCACAGTTCTTTCTGACCACTGGTTATTTCCTGCATTGAACATGATGGTGTCCCCTGTCTCAATGCTGGTCTCCTGTGGTAAGCCTTGGCTTATACTGGCCCCCCCAACCCCCCACCCCCCGTCTACGGTTTAGCCCCTCCAGATCCCATCCAGGCTTATCCACAGCTGATAGAGGGACCTCAGCCTCCTACTGCTTACTATGAGCAGAAAGAAACGTCTGCCCAACCATGAGCAATCTTCAAGGAGCGGACTAAGTCCAGAATCTGTTTGGTGTTTGGGGATAGGGTGGAGGGATTGTGTGGGTGGGCGAGAAGGGAGGTCAGAGGTCAACCTTGGATGTCACTCCACATGGTCTGTCACTTACGGGAACTCCTATGTGGCCTAGGCTTAGCTGGCTAGGGAGTGCCAGGGACCTGCCTGCCCTCCCAGGGATTACAAACACCCCACCAGGCCTGTCCTTTCACAGCGGTTCATGGGTTTGAACTTAGGTCCTCATGACTTCATGGTGAGCGTTTTACTGGCTTAGTCATCTCTGCAGCTTAAGAGTTTTTGACGCTCGACTCAGTTCCAGTTCTATTCCCATCGGACAGCTGCCACTGTTTGGAGGCGGAGCTGTGCCAAGAGGCCCCGGAGGGCCCTGGAGACTTCCTCAAGTGCAGAGAGGATGGTGTTCAGAAGCGCCCTTGCCATCAGCTGTGCCACTTAAGCCTTTTGTGACTGTAGTACAGATGTTTACCACATCTGGGTGGGGTGTATCAGGAGGATTAAATAACGAGTAAATATTTGTAATTTATAAAGTTTGTAAATACAATTGACAAGGATTTCTAGAAAAATATTTCTAGAAAAACTTAGAGAATAGACACAAAGCATTTTGTAAAGATCAGCTGGGTTTATTATTATTATTATTATTATTATTAATGAGAGAAGTATGGGTTGGGAAGTTGTTAGTGGGTGTCTGAGTTTGGATTGAGTCTGTGGATGAGACCTCATATTGTCCTTAAAGTCCTTCCCCTCCCCTTTCCCATTCCTGAGCTCAGTCTCCTCTCTAACATACAGGGCTTGGCTGTTTAGAGAGATCGGGGGACTAGCTGGTGTCTGTTACTCTGTTGTCTCCACTCCAGCTTCTCTGCACAAAAGGCATCGCTCTGAGCCTCGTGGGCTTGCAGAGGGTAGGGCATCTGTGGCTTGGATGAAGTCATTGCTGTCAAATGCTCAGCCAGTCCCCAGTCCTGGCAAGCACCAGATAGATACTGGCAGTGATACTGACCTTTTCATCCCTGATCAAATACCCACTCTATCACAACAGGCTTTTTGGCCTATTTTGTTTCTGATCCATCTCAGGTTCCCAGAATACCACATGATCCTGTGACAGGAATGGCTGCATCTGTTGCCATCTGTCAGGTGGCCAGATGCTAAAAGAGGAATCTAGAAAACAGCCATGGACTCTGTGGATGCCATATAAGCACTGACCTCGATTTTAGTTGGCTTTCTGTTGTGATAAGCACCATGACCAAAAAAAACCCAGGGAGGAAAGACTTCCCCGTGATAATCCATCACAACTGAAGCAGAGGCCCCCGGGGGAACACAGTGTACTGGGTTGCTTTCATGTCTTGCTCAGCCTGAATTCAGGCCACCTGTCCATGAGTAGGAGCACTTATATAGAGGCCCAGGCCCTCCCACATCAAACACTGATCGATAAACTTACCCCCCCATAGACACGCCCTCAGGGCAATTCCTCAGTTGTGGTTCCTTATTCCCAAGTGATGCTAGTTTGTGTATGACTTGATCATACTGCATCTGCTGCCTCAGTCTCTAGGAGACACCACCACTACCACTTTGGTCATTATTGTCTGTTTCATTCAGGTTTTTGTCCAGTCTCCCGTGGAAAACTGTGGCAAGTTCATCCGTCTCCCTGGAACTGAGAAAGAAACTTCCTAAGAATTAATTAGATCAATGGCCTGCCTAAAATAACCTCAGAAACGTTCCATTTGCCTCTAGGCTAAAGTCTAACTCCTGTGGTCAACAAGACCATCTAAAGGTGTTCAACATCATTAACTACCATGGAACACAACCCAAACTACACTGAGGTGCTCCTGCGCAGCCACTGGGTTAGCCAGAATTGAAAAGACATAATAATAAGTGCTGGCGACGACTGTGTGGGGGGAGGGGATTGGGACTCCCTTCGCACCCAGAGAAAAAGTTGGAAGTGGTAGTCCATGTGGAAAAGATCCAGAAGTAAATGTGGTAAAGTCTTCTCCCAGAATGCTGAATCCTTGCATTAGATCTCCAGATCTGCCCAGCATTCCATAAACCAGAGATGGTTGAACATGCCTGTAATCCTACGACTTGGGCAATAGAGGTATGAGTTTAAAGTCATCCTTGGCTACATATTGAATTCCAGCCTAGCCGGAGCTATATAGAAGAGACCCTCCCTCAAAGTAATAAATAAGTAACTAAATAAGTAACAAAGTTTTGATACATGCGGCAGCATTAATGAGTTTTAGAAACAACGTGCTAGGAGGGCTGGTGAGATGACTCAGCTGTTGAGAGCACTGACTGTTCTTCCAAAGGTCCTGAGTTCAAATCTCAGCAACCACATGGGGGCTCACAACCATCCTTAATAAGATCTGATACCCTCTTCTTGTGTGCCTGAAGATAGCTACAGTGTACTTATATACAATAAATAAATAAATTTTTTTTTAAAAAAAGAAAGAAACGGCATGCTAATAGAAAGAAACCCACTATTGCTGGGTGACTTTCCTTGTATAAAACATACAGAACCTGCAAAGCCAGAGATAGAGAGTAGACTGGTGGTTTCCTGGGGCTGTTGGGTTGGAGTAGAGCAAAGTGACTGATCACATTTACAGAATTTGTGGGGGGGACCTTAGGCAGTGATGTTTGTGCACCTTTGAATGATCCTTTGAAATCATAGAATGACTCTTTGAGAAGCTGAGTTGCATATTGTGAGATATTATGCATCCCTGTTGAAAATGGAGAGTGGTCTATCCCTATAGGATAGACCATCTACAAGATGTAGTCACTAGTTCTAGCCAGAGGCTTCACCCCTCTCCCAGACCCCATCTTCTCCTCTCTCTAAACCATGAGTTGCAGCTCATATCACATCACCGTGTTAAGCTCCTTGGTCTTGGGTTTGTACTCAACCTTTGCTGATGTTCTAAACTCACCTGCCCCCCCCAACCCCCAGTACTAGCTCATAGTCCTTTTCTGGTTCCTCCTGGCAACAACTCTGACCCTCTTCCCCTGTCTCAAGCATCTTTGTGGATGCCCTTAGCTAATCTCCCATGTAGTATACTTGCCACAGACCACGCCAGCCAGGTATGGGCGTCGCTGGGATGTCGGTTCTTGAGGCAGGTGGGTAAGGATTCAGAGGTGACAAACAGAGACAAACACAGAGGAAGTTTGAGTCTGAATGTATTTTGTAGCTCTCAAACAAGGGTTTTTATGCATAGAGAAACAGGTATTACAACACTGAAAAGCTGTGTCCAGTGAGGCAGTATAATAGAATGGACATCATAATAATCATTTGGCACAGCAAACTACAAAATCATTCAAGTATTACAACTTCAGAAAGATGTAGTCAATGAAGCAGCCAGGTAGAACGGATATTATTATAAGCATTTGATACATCAAAATAGAAAAATCATCTAAGGCTAGTGGCAAATATCCAAGAACAAGCTAATGCATTTTTGTGATCAGTTACTGTTTAACATCTAGTTCCTGTTTTTCTGTAAATCTTCGTAGCATAAATTTAAACTGTTTTACTTCTATTTAAGATTTTCTTAAACAATATACCAAAACCTACTTCCAATGACACACGTGCAGCCATATAAGATTTTATTGTTGGGAAAGTTTATATTTATCAATACTATCTTATAGATGATGATTTATAAAGTGAAGGCTGGTTTTCCCAGAGATGAGGTCAAGGTTAGTGACTCCATCTCAAAGGATGGTTTTGTACCCATTATTCTTGCTTTAGATCTTAGCCTTGGCTATCAGGAACATCTCGTAAATTAGAAAAGGAATAGAAAACATAAAACAGATAAGTTGCCAAGAGAAGTATGGCTCCATAATTTTTTCTCTGGCAAAGAGTTCCACAACCAGTTCCAGGAGGCCTCCCCTTTTTGAGGTCTATCACCCCAGTCTGTGGAACTTGTCATACAGATCCTACTGGCGTTGGTGTGGCATATACTGAAGGCCAACTCATTGGACCGGGAACGTCATGGCCTCAGGGACATCCTAAAATCATCATTTAAATCTGATGAGATGACTACTAAAGAATTTTCATTAAGGACCAGCTGTTTGGTCCTTGATCAAGTTTCTAAGACACTAAAACAGCATCTTTCTCCTTATTTTTCTTATTCTAATTGTATCCAATTCTTTCCTATTAAAGTTTATGACAGTTATGACCATGGAGCGAGTGAGATTACAGTTTGCAGGCATAGACTTTGTTTTGTTTAGTCTTTCCTTTTCTGCCTTTGATACTATCTCAATGGAGCCCAGGCTGGCTTCAGACTCCAAAGACTCCTCCTGTCTCTCCTTCTCCTGTGCTGAGCTGCTGCCATGAGTCAACACTTCAAGTCTCCATTTTAAAGCAAAGACTTATCTATACCCACTGAACATTTTTTTTTCCTTAGCTGGCATCTGCCCTTCTAAATTTTATTCTGCTGCATTGTCCCCATTACGTTCATCAGATTTGAACAATAGGGTGGTAGACTACACCTGTCAAAAACAGTTAAAAACACGTTTAAATGATAATACACCACATGGTAGGAAAATGTAGAAAAGACCCTGTCTCCTGCTTGCTTATTCCTTTCTTTTCATTTCTCCTCCCCAGAGGTTAAGGCATGGGGAAGACTTCATAGGAAGTTGTGGCTCCCTTGGCAGGGCTTAATTGAGGTTTCTAAAGTCATTGCTCTTAGCAGGAGGGAAGGCAGCCAGTGAGAAAGGCAGTAGGGCAGGGAGTGGGGGTCTCTGGGATTCAGTCTCAGAGTTGTCTCAACAGGCCCTGAGGCTCTCAATTCAAGCCAGAACGTGGGATCCATCTGTTCTTATGTTCTGGGTAGATAGGTCATCAAATATAGCCTTTGTTGAGGATAACCTTGGCGACTGGTTCTCTTAGCCAAGGGTGGTTATTCTGGCTTACGTTAACTCTGTCAATTCTTCGTCAACCGCCATTGCCAAGTTATCCCCATGCCTTCCCTGTTCTTTTCTGCGAATACTTACATTGTTCATTTTCTCGTACCTCTAGGGCTCCCCCCCCCAGCCCCATTAGTAGGCAGAGTCTATCTCTCCAGATGCACAGCCACCCCCTACCTGCCTCAAGGTGGCACCCACACAGCGAGGGCAGCTGGCTTATCCACCTCAGGCAGCTGAGGGAGCAGAGCTTGGGAATGGAGGCATTATCTTTCTCTTTGGAACAGCTTTCTAGGGCTCTGGAGTTATAAAAAGGCTCCCACGTGTCACTCCCTAGCCGTCGGACAGCTGCAGAGAGCTGCTCAGCAAGCATTTCTACTTCTACTCTACTCAGGTTTAGCAGCTGAAGATTCTCACAAATCTGTTGCGAGGGAATGGTTATGGCAGGGATCTAATACAACACACACTTTTCAGTTCTTGGGTAGAGCACTGCTACAGTGCAACTGGCAAATGGGGTCTTGGGATATGGGAAAGGGCACAGAACCTTTTCTAGGGCAGGCCACCCAGATAGGACTTGGTTTGCCAGTCAGGTGAATGCCACCTGTATTGCATGACTCTGGCCCTTGACACAGGTATGGCTGCAGATGATGTGTGTTCTCTTCCTGCCCAGATCTCAGGCCCATGGCGACCTGCCCTGTCCTGCAGAAGGAGACACTGTTCCGTACAGGAGCCTGTGCTTACAGGATCCCCGCTCTGCTCTACCTGAAGAAGCAGAACACCCTGCTGGCCTTTGCGGAGAAGCGAGCCAGCAAGACGGACGAGCATGCAGAGCTGATTGTTCTTCGGAGAGGAAGCTACAGTGGAGCCACCAACCATGTCAAGGTAAGGCAGGACCCAGCTGCAGTGGCTCCTCTTGGGATGACTCGACACACACCCATGTGGTCCTCTGTGCGGTGAAACCAGGCATAAATCTCATAGAACTCAGGGCCAAGGCCAATCCTTGATAACTAAGATGTAGGTAGGATCTAGGGAACCTAGGAGAGAGGTAGACACATCCAGAGACAGGGTGACAAGTGGGCTCCTGGACCCAACCCAGATCTCTCAGGTTCACCAAGAGCAAATCTTGTTGGCTGAACATGTGCTTCGTCTCGTGACTAGCTGAGTCCCACCCACACCTACCCCCTCTGCCCCTTCCATCGCCCCTCTCCCGTCCCCCACACACCCCCTCCCCCGCATCCTTGAATGTCCAAGGGGGGAGCAGTTTACTGTTATTTAACAGGACATTAATTACCTTTGAGGGTAACTAATCTGGGCTCTTAGGACGGGACAATTGTCTTGGAATTTGGGGTTTTGTTTGTTTGTTTGTTTGTTTTTTGTTTTTTTGTTTTTTGTTTTGTTTTGTTTTGGTTTTTTTGGAGATAGGGTTTCTCTGTATAGCCCTGGCTGTCCTGGAACTCACTCTGTAGACCAGGCTGGCCTCAAACTCAGAAATCCTCCTGTCTCTGCCTCCCAGAGTGCTGGGATTACAGGTATGCGCCACCACCGCCAGGCTACTGGATGATTGTCTATGTCCTCAAAACATTTCTTTTACTATAATTATATCATAGTTATTCAAAGTATGGCATCAAAATGTCTTTTGCCTGGCGCATAATTATTGCACACAGTCATGGTGCTTGAAGCAGGTAGACCTGAATGCAAGGCCTGGGTCTACTCCTTATCCAAGGGATGGTCTTAGGCGACTCGGCTAACCTACGTAGGCCTCTCATTTTCGAAATATGAAATGGAGCCAAGGATGCATCTTCAGCATTTAGGATTAGGCAGCGCAGTGGGTGTCATCGGACTTTTGGCGTGGCGTCTGTGCTTAGGGTCCGCCACTGGGGCAGCTAATGAGGAGCAGGGACAGCCACGTGGCATACGTGACATAGCAGTGGCAGCGGGGAAGCTCCAGTATCTCTGAGCTCATTAGTACAGGATGGTAAGTAGGTGATGCAGGTCGACCCTCACTTTCTTCGCCTTTTAAAAATGCTGGACCTGCCAGGGAAGAATAGACGATTTCAGGAACAGTTCCTGCCATAGTCACATATATATGTATTAATCACATTTACTTGCTTGATTGTCCGCGTGTATGCATGCCTTTGAGTGGCTCAGTTCTCTCGTTCCATCCTGCTGGCCCCAGAGACTGAACAAGTCAGCAGGCTCGGTGGCATGCACCCCTACTTGCTGAGCCATCTGCTGGCTCCTAAGTTACTTTTGTGTCTTGGGGGCCTGTCTGATCCATCTTGGATGCTCTTCAAATATCTTAGTGGGAATCAGAGTAACAGAACCTCCGGGGGGGAGAAGTGGGGAGGGAAATGGGGAGGGAGATGGGGAGGGAGATGGGGAGGGAGGGGGAGAAAGGGAGAGGAACCAGCTCCTGCCGCTCCTGGGGGCTGGTAATTGACGGGTAAAGTTGTCCCTTCACGGCCTTTGACTCCATCCCTAAGATACACCTGCCCCGTGGACCCTCGTGTAACTTCCTGTCATTATCACCGGTAATCTCAGGTTTGTGTTTCCCCTTCTCCCCTCTCCTCACATTCAGTGGCAACCTGAGGAAGTTGTGACCCAAGCTCAGCTGAAGGGCCACCGCTCCATGAATCCATGTCCCTTGTATGACAAGCAAACACAGACCCTCTTCCTCTTCTTCATCGCTGTCCCTGGGCGTGTGTCAGAACATCATCAGCTCAACACTAGGGTTAATGTCACACGGCTATGTCATGTCAGCAGCACTGACCACGGGAGGACCTGGGGCCCCATCCAGGACCTCACAGAGACCACCATTGGCAGCACCCACCAGGAATGGGCCACATTTGCTGTGGGTCCTGGGCACTGTCTACAGCTGCGGAACCCAGCGGGGAGCCTGCTGGTACCTGCTTATGCCTACCGGAAGCTGCACCCTGTCCAGAGACCTACCCCATTTGCCTTCTGCTTCATTAGCCTTGACCATGGACACACGTGGGGACTAGGCAACTTTGTGTCTGAGAACTCACTGGAGTGTCAGGTGGCTGAGGTTGACACTGGAGCACAGAGGGTGGTGTATCTCAATGCTAGAAGCTTCCTGGGAGCCAGGGTCCAGGCACAAAGTCCTAACGATGGCCTGGATTTCCAAAACAACCAGGTAGTGAGTAAGCTTGTAGAGCCCCCCCACGGGTGTCATGGAAGTGTGGTTGCCTTCCACAACCCTACCTCTAGGCCAGATGCCTTAGACACGTGGCTGCTTTATACCCACCCTACGGACCCCAAGAATAGGACCAACCTGGGTGTGTACCTCAACCAGATGCCACTAGATCCCACAGCCTGGTCAGAGCCCACCCTGCTGGCCATGGGCAGCTGTGCCTACTCGGACTTACAGAACATGGGGCGTGGCCCTGATGGCTCCCCGCAGTTTGGATGTCTGTACGAATCAGATAACTATGAAGAGATCATTTTCCTCATGTTCACCCTGAAGCAAGCTTTCCCCGCTGTATTTGATGCCCAATGATCTCACTGCATGTGGCCCAAAGGGCTTTCTTGTGCTACAAAACACTCGTCTCTCCTCCCTTTCCAGCATCCTCTGGACTCTTGAGGGTCTCAAGGGTCCCTTCCTTGGCAGGATGCAGAGAGTTTGGTCTTTTGATTCTTCGCGAGCTTTGTTGTTTCAGCCTTCGAAGTGGGTTCTCTTTTCAGGCCAGAAATCAAAGAAGCCTGGCTTTCCTCAGCCTCTTGGCAGGGGAGATAGGGTCAGGATATACAGAGGCTGCCATTCTGCATGCTGGCTGTCACTATGTTAGCTTCACCTGCCTGTTTCCCCATGCCTAGTTTTTGGATGAGTACTAATAAATTATCCAACCCAGCCCATTTCTTCCTGGAAAAAATGTTCAGAGTCTCTGGGGAAAAAGTGAGCAAAGCATATGAGTTAGCAAAGATGTGTGTGTGTGTGTGTGTGTGTGTGTGTGTGTCCCTTTGCCAATGCTTTCTTTTTTTGTTTGTTTGTTTTTGTTTTGTTTTGTTTTGTTTTGTTTTTTGAGACAGGGTTTCTCTGTGTAGCCCTGGCTGTCCTGGAACTGACTCTGTAGACCAGACTGGCCTCGAACTCAGAAATCCGCCTGCCTCTGCCTCCCAAGTGCTGGGATTACAGGTGTGCGCCACCACGCCCGACTCAATGCTTTCGAGTAGACAGCACCAGAACACTTTGTTGAACCAGCTAAGTAATTGTATTATACGCCAAAGAATGTTCTAACAAATTAGAGCAGTCCAACTTGGAGGTGGGAAACAACACTTCCTCAAAACTCAAGCCTACAGGCCATGTCTCTGGGCGCCTCTAGAACATGGTCCCTTCCTGCCTCTTCCATCCACATTCTGGTGGTGTCCAGCGACTGCTACCATTCCTCCCAGCCCATGGCTGCATCACTATCCTCCCTGGACCTTGTCCTTACATGGCTGCCTCCTCCTACGTTCTCCCCCCTGCCACTCAAGGAAAATGCTGGTGGATGTACAGTCCACCAGATGATCCAGAATCGGCTCGTTTCCAACATCCTCCATCATATCGCAAAGATTCTTTTCCTACATCAAGTTGTAGACACAGAGGCTAGGCATTAGCTGTGTCTTGGAGGCCTTAAACTCCACTCACTGCTGGCATGGTTTTTCCATGTAGGTGATGTGGCTGAAGGTAGGAAGGTGGTTCTGATGAATCCGTGACTTTGGAAGAAGCTGGGGTAAGCAGGGGGTGAGGCTGTTGGGTGTATATTGGAGCTACAGGGCTGCTTTGGGGTACTCAGGGCTGCAGTGATGGGAGAGCCATGTGGCCGGGAAGGAAGGGGTGAGGGATGCTAGGTTAGTGTGGTTCCTATTCCAAATGGCAGAGAGAAGGCTCTCCCAGGCTGTCTCAAGAGCCCACTGATTAAGGAGTCTGACCTCTCTCTGATCCCCTGGGACAGTTAGAGGTCACTGTCCCCTTTGTGTTCAGATCCTCCTCATGTCCTATGGAAGGCTTGCTCCTGCCCTTACCAGACCCTCTTTCAGCATCACAGCAATACTAGGCACAGATTCTTGTAACTGAGTGACACCTTTGGGCAAGTGTGGAAGTCGGAGTGTGTGTTTTGTTGGAGGAGGGCCGTAGAGCCACCTATTATAATGTCGACTCTCCTTATGAGGGTTTAATCCAGCCGGCTAGAAGGAAAGTTGGGTTCCTCCATTTGGGGAACTGGTGTCTTGAAAAGCATTCAGAGTAGCTGGAATAGGTCCTAGGCTGAGCACAAGATAGAAGGCTAAGAATGGAGCCAGGAAGACCCTGGAGATGATGAAGGAAGATGACCCCATAGTATACTGTCCAAACCCAGACACTCCGAGAGTGCAAGGGGTCCTAACAGCTATTCCACCAGTCAATAGGTGCTTCCCAGGACTATCTTCTGAGAGCTGGGAGAGTCAGTAGAGCCACACCTCTGTTGAGCTGAAAGGCGTTCCCTATGTTCTGCTTCTCTAATAGAACCCCCTGGGGAGCTTTGCAACAGTTGTGGAGTTGGTTAAGACAGGAAATGAAAAGATTGACAGTTGTATTTTGGTGAGGTGTATCTTAGCTAAGTCAGATTCTGCCTTCCCACCTGAATGTTTTAATCATTCCAAAGTCACACACATGTAGCCACATGGGCATACACGTGTGTATACACACATGCACATATAGCCATGCATTTACACAGATGCACACACAGACACATGCATGCACATGTGTGCACACAGAAACACACGTGATGCATATATAGCTATGTGTGCATGCTCATGTACACAGGTGCACAGATGCACACATGCAGACAAAGGTATACAAATATACACGCATACAAGCCTGCACAAACATGCACAATGAATCACACACATACAGTCACACACGCAAATGCAATACACATGCAGATATGTGTGCATACTTACACAATCACAAAGACTGCTCCTGGATTCTCCTCGCACAGAGACCAGCTTCTCATGTCAGTTTGTGTCATGAAAGGCCAGGCCTTCTAAATAGATCTTCAGCCCGGACACTTGCACCGGGTCCCTTCCTGGTGGAGACCTTCCTCTGCACTGGGAACATTGAGGTGTAGGGCAAGAAAGAGCCTGAAGTCAAGAAGTCACCATGAAAAGCATGGGAGGAGAGCCAATTGCAACATGTCCTGAGGGGTCGCTTTGAAGCTGCCCAGCCTGTCTTTGTGAGGAAAGACACAGGGTGGTCCTCTCAACACAGCAATGCTATTAAGCCCACTCTGCCTCCCCATGTGAGCAGTACCAACTCCATTAGCATGCCACCTACAGTGAGTCTGAAAGCTAAAGCCACAGCAGCAGGACAAGAAATGCTAGCTCTTTAGAGAAGGACATGACCTTGAGGCCCATTGTGGTATCCGACTTGCCCCTTTGGCAGGTGGGTGAGAGGTAGGTGGCTTCAATGAGAATGGTCTCCAGAGGCTCATATATCTGCATGTCATGTCTCCAGTTGGTAAACTTCTTAGAAGGATTAGGAGGCGTGGCCTTGTTGGAGGAGGTGTGTCACTGGAGGTGGGCTTTGAGGTTAAAAACTCAAGGGACAACAGGTGATGGCGAGGATGTGGAGAAAAAGGAACACTCCTACACTGTTGGTGGGATTGCAAGATGGTACAACCGCTCTGGAAATCAGTCAATGGGCATGACACTTCCAGAGGACCCTGTCATACCACTCCTGGGTATATACCCAACGGAATCCCCTGCATACAATAAAGACACATGCTCCACTATGTTCATAGCAGCCTTATTTATAATAGCCAGAAGTTGGAAGGAGCCCAGATGTCCCTAAAAGGAGGAATGGATACAGAAAATGTGGTATATTTATACAATGGAATTCTACTCAGCAATTAAAAACAATGAATTCATACAATTTGTAGGCAAATGGTTGGATCTGGAAAATATCATCCTAAGTGACTTAACCCAATCACAAAAGAATACACATGAAATGCAATCACTGATAAGTGGATATTAATGAGCCCAAAAGCTCCAAATACTCAAGACACAATTAGCAAATCAAAAGATTCCCAAGAAGAAGGAAGGAAAGGACCCTGGTCCTGAAAAGACTGGATACAGATTTGTAGGAGAGCATCAGAACAGAGAAATGGGGGGGGGGGTGCGATTGGGGAATAGTTAGTGGGGAGAGGACTTATGGGACATATGGTGGGGGGGGGACTGGGAAAGGGAAACGCCTTTGGAATGTAAACAAAGAATATAGAAAATAAAGAAAAAAATGAGAAAAAAAAAAAAAAGCCCACAGCAGGCCCAGGTTCTCTCAGCCTGCCTGCCTTCCTGCCTGTGGATCAGGATACAAAGCCCTCAGCTACTGCTCCAACAGCCTGAGTGCCGCCATACTTCCACCATGGTGATAATGGACTGACCTCGGAGACTGTAAGCAAGCTCTCAATGAAATGCTTTTTTAAAAAAAAATATGAGTTGCCTGGGTCACGGTATCTCTCCACTGAGCTCTGTCCCAGCCCTTCCCTCATTTCTCTACCTCTGGAAGGGGAGCTAGCAGCTGCAGCAGTCAGCCCCCATCTGCAGAAACCCCAGCCCAGATGCCTAGACACAAGAGTATGAGGCGCTGAGGTGCAGCAGACTCACTGACAGCCTAAGAAGGCGGCCATACTGTCAGACCCAAGCAGATCCGGGAGCATTCTGCCTCCCTGTCGCATCTCACCCGCAACGAGTGAGGAGGTGGGGGGGGGGAGGAGCCAGTATTCAAATGTGCTGCTCAAAGGAGAGGTGAGAATGCTGACTGTACTTTTGGCAAGGTGCTGCTTCTCCAAAATGCCATATATATATATATCTTATACTGCAATCGTTTCTAAATATTTGGAGACTTAAGAGAACTAGGAAAAAAAATTCAACTGACCACATTTTCTTTGGGTCTTTAACCTAATAACTTCACCCCCTTTCTCCCAAACTAGAGCACATATTGAAACTGAACTAGAATCCTGCTTTGCTTTTTCTTATTGCTTGACATACAGAACATGTCCTCCCCGCAGCCCTCCTGCAGAAAGTAATATGCCAACAGACACTGCAAGGATCACTTGACTGCTGCCCTCTTTTCTGCTAGATGCTGCGGCCACCCCTCCTTCTCGCTATAAATAACACTGGAGGAGACATCTTTGGGGACACATCTTGTTCTTTATTGGGGACTGTTTCTGTAAATCACCAACTCCTCCAAAAGGTGTTACTGAGTCAAGATAAACCCCCAAAAGCTCTTGAAACACTTTCACAAGGAGAGACACAGCTCCTGACTTAGAGCCACATTGTCATGTAACTGGCGGCTTCCCAAACCTTCAAATACCCAAGTTTCTAGACGTATTGCCTCTATCATTCATTCATTGTTGAAGCCATAAGTCACAGTCCTTATTTCCTTCCTAGTGAGGGATAATCTAGGTAAAATATCCAAAGTGGACAAACAGAAAGTTCCACACTCACAAAGCCCTAAATGCTCTGGTATTAATAACCCGGCCTGGCTTTACTCATCTGGCCTGGGTGGGAACAGTTGCCTGGGAAGCTGGGTAACTTGTTACGTCACACAAGTCCTAGCCTACCCTGAGTCAGGCCCCTTCAGCCTCTCCCAACTCTACCCTAGACCAGAAGCACAAGGATCTCAAATACCAGCCATTACCTCATCCAGAAGGTTGTGGGTGGAGCAGACAGGGCCTGTGCCCAAGCTCTGGGTCGGGGGGCCCTGGTAGCTGTTGCCACCTGTCCCATGTTCTTCCCTTTCTTCTAGACCTTTTGGGGATGTTCGGAATGTGGTTTTAACTGGATTCTCAGATACTGGCATCTCAGGCCATCTACTCTTTGAATCCAGTCAGATACATATTATATAGACTTACCATGTTTTGCACTGTACTGAAGGAAGCGTCTAGTGAGAACTGCCATGTGCCAGCCTCCAGGCCCCTGGCAGTCTAGAATCTGATCCTCCCAACAACCTGCTGCCAGTGGCCACTGTCATTACCCCCACTTTACCAAGGAAGAGACTAAGACAGAGGAGGGGGAAGCCTCTTGCTCATGACCTCAAAGGCTGATGAGAGGAGGCTAGGTCAGGTTTCCGAGTCTGCCTTTTTCTAACCTGGCCACAGAGGAACAGGACAAGGGCCTGAGGAAGGTTAGCCCTTAGGTAAGTGTCATGGTACATAAGAAGAAGGTCCCAAGAAATCCCAGCATGCTCTAGGATGTGCAGTTTGTTCCCTGATGTGTTTCTGGAAGCAGGCTCTCGAACACTAGCTACCAAGTGCAGGAGTGAGGAGTCACACAGGTTCCAACGTGGTCCTGGAATGGAGACTTTCATCCCAGGACAGAGACCAGCAGACAAGGATTCAATCTGGAAGGTTGGCATGTCAGAAAGACAGTCCTGGTGGACATGGGAGGAGATGGCAGTTGAGGAGATGGCCCAGGAAATGTCCTCTTCAGATAGCTTGGGGTCAGTGATACAAGGACAGATAGAGGCAGGATCTGAAGGAAGCGAATCCCAAGACATCATAAAGCTCATTGGATGTGGGTGACAGGAAGAGGTGGGATGGAGGATGTCACCCTCCTCCTTGGAAGAAGCCAGCTTGGTGGCAACAATCTGGATAGGTGGTGTCCAGGGGAGAACAGGTTTTCAAGTATAGATGGGAGATTTTTGCATGAGTTGAGTGTAAAGTGCCTCTGGGATTATCCACAAAGGCAGGCAGGAGGGAAGGTGTGGGGGTGGGAGCTTAGAATGAGGTCTGGTTAGGAACACGGATTTGCAGGCTCCAGGCAGAGAAGGTATCCCCTGGAGAGTGGGAACTGACAAAAGAAAAGGCAGAAGCTGGGGAAACTCAAGTACCCAAGAGTATGGAGAAGACCCTGGTCACAGAGGAAAGACGTGCTAAGGGAGCTTAGAGGGGTTGTGGAGAGCAGAAGCTTTCAGGGTCCCTGGCTAGGCTGTGACAGAGTGGGTGAGAGGAGAGCTATGAGGTGGGCGGAGAAGTTTTTGGTCAGACCATGGGAGAGGGGAAGGCAGGTCCCCGTTAGGGAGTGATTATACTGTAACAGCCGCCCAGTGAGGACAATTAGACTGCAAGTGTTGTCAGCTAAGCTAAGGGATGGGTTGATGGCGAGGGTGATGCTGTTGACCCTAGCGGGAAGCCCAGGCTCTGCCCTGCGGGTATTTATTGAGCTGGTCTGGCTGGAAGCCTTTCATATTTACAGCCAAAGCTGAGAACCTGTGGCAGGGAGGGATTTTTAAGGATAGGAAGTGTCTTAAGCTTGTTCATAAGAAGAAGGGGATGAATGAGTGGGGACCGGAGGAGAAAAGCCAGGACCATGAGAGATTTGGGCGCCAGTCCCAACTTGGTAGTGAGGGGACCTTGGAGGACGGGAGTATGCGGAATGAAGGCAGACAGGGATGCAGAGGAGGGTGGCCTGGGAGAGGAGGGTGGTCTGCACAGTGAGGTGAAGAACTTAAAAGTCTCATGACTCTGGAAGTCATGCTGGGTAGAGTAGCATGGAGATGGGGAAGGGAGGGATTTGGTGCTCAGCTGAGCTCTAGAGGTCCCTGGCTGCCACACTGCTTGGACACATAACATGGGTTACTCTAGGGCTGGGCTGCCTGCTTGGATGTTTCTCTGCAGTGGCCTGTAGTCAGTTCAGAGAGTCTGGCTGGAATATTTCAGGACAGAGATGGGAGAATGGGTCTGGAAGGACGTCCAGGATCTGGAACACGAGTTGGGTTGTGGATATTACGTGTGAGGGAGACGGGGTGTATAGACGTGAAGACTGGGAGGAGGTGAGGGTGGAGCAGAGACTGGGGCGAACAGAGCTTGAGGGCTGGCCAGAGGACTGGAGCAGGATCCGGAGGCCGTGATTTTGCTTGCCTGTGTCCTACAGTTATAGCTACCACGGATAGAACAGGCTGAAGATTCAAGACTCAGGCGTAGAGAGTCTGGTCCCTGCAAGGGCAGGGAATAAGAGAGACAGTAGTGGTTTCCTAAGTCATTGAAGTCACAGGATATAATAGGCTGAGCTGTGGGGGCTTTGGCAGCTTGCAGACAGGAAAGGATTCTGGGAGAATAAAGCCTTTGAGCTAAGGAATCTTGGAGTCTCGAAGACAAGTCCCAATTATCTAATCCAAGGCTTAAGACACACAGTCCTGTTGTGAGATGTCAGATGCGAGCTGGGAGCTCCGGTCTGCTGCTGATTGGCAGGCTGGTTATTTAATCTCTCTGGTTCTCACTTTCTGAGGCATGAAGGTGGAGGTTATGTCTGCCTTGAGGAGTATTGTGTGTGGCCTGGAAGAATGAGCTAAGTCAGACACAAACGTTAGTGTAGCGCTTGTACCTAGGAGCAATCTATTGCTACAGTCCAGGTATTGTTAAGGGGTGAATCGTGGTGACTCCCAAAGTGACTCTCTGTAGAGACACCACTTTTAAGTAGCAACTAAAGTCAAATGAAGTCAGAAAGGTGGTAGGTTCCAAGGAAAGGATAGAAGGTAGTCACTGACTGTCAGGAAACAAGTCCTCACCAGAAGCAGCCAGCCTCTAGAATGACACGAAATAAATACCTGATGTTGAAGTCACCATCCATGATATTTTGATGTGGGCCCTGAGCTAAGACAAGTGCCCACAACATGCCAGTGTGGTGGAGAGGGGAGGGGAGGAGCCTGGAGTGGGGCAAGCGCTCTAGGGGCGTGGCTTATTGTCCAGGTCAGGGGGTGGGGCAAAGCAGATGGACAGCATTCGGCAGGTGTCAGAAAAAGCTTATGGTCCGGGGTGAGGCAGTAGCAGGTCCCGCCAGAGTGGAAAGCCACTTCAGAAACACTTTTTTGAGAAGTTCGGGATTGCTAGTCAACTAACCAGGGTGTAATCCCGGAAACACAAAGCCGGCTGAGGGTAGGGCGGGTGGCATGGGAGGAAGACCGGCTGAGGAGAAGATTCTGGAACCCGCAGTGAGGGTTTTGGCAGATCAGCGAAGATAGCTGCTGGCTGAGGAAGCGAAGAGGAAGAGGTAAAAGTCTGAAGCTGGAAGCAGCTGACACGTAATCACCACCGAAAGCGGGTAGCTAGCTGCTGGCAGAAAAGGCGTTTAGGAAGTGCAGCCGCGGGCCCTGCCAAGGGAGGCTGTCGTGATTCACGCTTGGGAAGTGCCGGAGACCAGAACACAGGTTGGAGGAGGTCCATGGCACAGTGCAGTAAGTAGCCTGGCGACTGTGGTGGGCTGGCCCTCTGGTCTGGGGCTTGACTCAGGGAGAGTAGTCCAGGGCTGGGAGAAAAGAAGTCGCAGGAATCTGCCACCAGACTGAGCGTCTTCAGAGCATTTTTCTGAGATATTTCAAATCTGTTTCTGGTCTCTTTCATTTAATGCTATTTAATTACTCTCCTGCCCTGTCCCTAAGAGTCCTGACACCGGCTCAAGTCTCTCTTGTACATACCGTACTTTCTTACTCAGTTCTTCCTACCCAGTTGATCCCACCCAGATCTTGTCACTGCCGGTTTTTCTGTCACCTTCAGGGAGCTGTTCACAGCCATGTTTCCCATTTTTTTAAGCATGTCACGAAGGACAGTTGTAGACAACATGAGTTCTTCGTCCTCTTGGGAAATGGAGTCTGTTCTTGTTGCTGGCTTTATTTGAAAAGTGACCAGCTGGTCTTGATTGACATCTGAATGCTGTTCAGGCTTGGGGAGGCCAGAGGTCAAGGCGCCCCCTGGTGGTGGAAGCTGCAAGGCTCGGGCCCTAACCTAAGGTTTTAGAAGCTGAGGGTAAAGTATGTACTTAGGAGATGCAGTCCTCTTTCAAAGCAGGGTTGCTAACCAGAGGTGATTCTCAGTGATGCTGGCTACCCCCTGGAGCCCACCCGAACCTGTGCTGACCAAGGCACTGCCCTCCAGGTGCTGATTATCTGAGTCACACAGGATATCTATCTTATCCTGAACAACCCGCCCCCACCCGCCCCATCCCACCCCCGGCCAGTCGTGGTTCACAGCCTCTCACCCTTCAGCAGAGACATGTCTTCCCCACTCTCTGAGGGGTGGCAGGATGAACTGAGACTCCGATTGTCCCATCCTCAAGGCAAGCCTGTTCCAGGAAGCCAGCCAAGTTGTGGTGAACTTTGCAAGCTTGAAGGAAACCTGTGTCTGCTGAAGCCTGATGTAGGACTCGCAAAGACCACCCTGAGGGTGTGGTCCAGGGGCAGAAATGCAAGTGGAACTGAGAAGGGAGAAGATAGGCCAACAGAGCCCAGTGCCCTGACTGAGGCAACTTAGAGGGCATGTGGGAGCGAGGAGGAGCAGAGAGAAGACTGGATGGAGAGATCGATGAGTGAGGGGAGTGGGGAGACAGGAAAGAGCGAAGGGGCCGGATGGGAAGAGAACCTTCCCAGCTCACAACCAGGGCTGCCGTCCTCCTCACCAGTATCCTTCATCTTTGACTTGGAAGAAGTCAGTGCAGTCCTATGACACAAGCGAGGTTCCATGGACCCAGAAGGCGTGGCCGGCTGCTGTGTCAGATGTGTAATGTACCCTGATGCCCTGAGGGCCACATGGACAGAATAATGCAAGATTGAATCGGGCATGGAAGAAAATGACATCATCAAGATGCCGGCTCACTGTTCTACGGTAAACCCTTTTTAAAAGTAGGAGAGACAACACAAAATATTGGTTAAAAAGCACAGTGTGGTAAAAACAAAGAGACTAACATAGCTGTTTATTATCATTACAAAATATTCTTTTTATCATTGTAAAATTTTTGTTTCATACCTGCAATACCAGCACTTAGGAGGCTGGCTGAGGCAGAAGGATCTCATGCTTGAGGCCAGCCTGGGCTATATAGAAAGACTATAGCCAAATCAATAAATATGATGTTTTGTAACTGACTGTATTGGCCTGCTTTATACCACCTGCTGTGCAGTGGATTTGATGCCACCAGCCTTACCCCTGACAAATACATGAAACACCAGCCTATACTATCAGAATGCCCATGACATCACCAGAAATAAGAATTTTTTAAGCACTATCATCATGTTAGGAGACCCCTGACAGGGTGTCATTGGTGACAGTGCCACATACACGCAGCCACACACCACATCAGGGTATTTCAGCAGCTGAAGAACTGTGGCGAGGTTTGTATCAGCTGCTGGTGGAGGGGACAGCATTTACTGACTGGGTAAATGTCAGACGTGGGTGAAGCGTCCCTGCTCTGGGACAGATGTGTGAAAGGACTTTCCACCGCTGAGAGGCCGGGGCAATGCAAAGTCTACAGGGTTTTACAGACGGGACAGATGATTTGCTTATGGGTAATATGGTAAGCTACAAGTCAAATCCTCTAAGTTCTGGCCAGATGAGTGCCTCAGGGCCTTCCAGTATAGTAATAAGTACACAGTGTCAGTGTCCTACGGGAGTGGAAGGAGTCCCAAGTAACTTGGCAAGCCAGAGGTGGAGAAGTCCTGCAATACCAGCACTAGTCAGTAAATGCTGTTCCCTCCACAAGCAGCTGATGAAAACCTCGCCACAGTTCTTCAACTGCTGAAATACCCTGATGTAGTTAGTGTGTGACTGCATGTATGTGGCACTGTCACTAATGATACCCTGTCAGGGGTCAAGTACCACACCTTTCAGGAGGATGATGGTGGCGAGACCCTGACTCTGGTCAAGGCTCGCAGCCTCTATGACCACATTAAGAACCTTGCTCAGGCTTGAGTGATGTCACCGAGGAATGTAATGAATGCCATCTAGAAGCATTGAGAGCACCATCCACGACTTCAAAGGAATTTATCAACACTAAAGGTTTCAACACTCAGCAGGGCGGTGGACCCCTGTGGCGGGAGGAGGACAAGGTTGGCTCTGAGGAGCTCCTGCAGGTGTTTCTGAGCAGACAACCAGGCTTCAGGCTGACCCTACCCAGAATGCTGGCATGGGGACAAGATATGGTGGCTGGTAACAGCAATGCTGACGACCCTGGTCCTATAGAGTCCTAAGCTAATGTGTTCATTTGTGCCTCGATTCTTTAAAAAAACAAAACTGAAAACAAACTTAAACAAAAACTACAACTTTCAAAATAAAGACATAAAGAGAGTGGTTTTGTGTTATCATACACGTATTTATTTTAAATTGTGTTATTACAAAATCGAAGAGGTTTTAAAATACATTTTAGACATGTTTTATAATGTTATAATAAAAGGCAAAGGTGTGCATTTTTGAGTGGAAGACAGGAAGAGCGAAGACCTTATTTTAAAATGGAACCTCACTGGGTGTGGTGCCTCAAGCCAGGAATCCCAGCACTCAGGAAGCTGAGGCTGGAGGATTTTAAGCCCAGCCTGGGCTACTCAGCACAACCTTAGTTCTCAAACAAACCAGTCTCCCTACCCCATTCCTAAGATGGTAACATCTACTGTACATATTACTTAAATAGTAGTTGGGAGCAGTCCCGTGCATCTGTAATCTCAGCCCTTGGGAGACTGGTGCAGGAGGATCATCATGAGTTCCAGGCCAGCTACACCTAGAGACTGTGTCTCAGTTAAACAAACAAAAGAAAAGACAACATGATGGGACTTCACCCACCTCACTACATTAGAACAGAAAATGTCACTTAGCTCTGCTCAGGGACATCACAGCTCTCCAGACCTGAGCTGTGCCTGCCTCCCTTCCTAAAGCCTAGGGAACCCCCTCCCCTGCCTCTTAATAGAACATGCAGCTACACATGTGCACTTACAACACACACACACACACACACACACACACACACACACATACACACACACACACCTGGATCTTCCTCCATAAGAGTCCTTCAAACCCTTATAGACATTCTAGAACTTTCTTCTGGGCTCTCCAAACTGTCAGGACCCTTTCAGAAGCTTGGATTCTTGTTTCGAATATCCGAGATATAACACACATGCATTCATTCGCCCATGTACCTCTGCCTGTTCTCTCTTTGAGAGACACAGAAGGCTGCCCTACCTCAGCTTCAGGTCCTACTAGGAAGGGTCCTGGGGGAATCCTGGAGGGTGGCTTAACATAATGTAAGGCAGACAGGAAGCTTTTAAGGCACTTGAGGGATCATGGGGACTTCTAGGTAGTGGCCCCTGAATAGTTAACAGATGCTCCAGGGGAAGGAGGTGGGAGATGGCTGCCGCCCACTCACATGCAGACTGTGTGCTTCACATGAGTCCGCTTCACGGTCTCCTGCTTGACACATGAGCCCGCTTCATGGTTTCCTGCTTGAAGAGGATGGGGGCGATGTGAGACCGCAGTTGACTATGAGATCCTAAAGGAAGACTCGAGTAGTGGGGCCTGGAAGTACCGAGGTGATGAGCACCTGTCACCAGAGCCTAATGCTCTTAAAGACCTCTGAGCCCATCCAGCAAGAGTGACTCAGAAGTAGGGGCCAGTGTACAGGCCATGGGGGACAGGGTTGTTGTAAGTGGTCTCCAGTGGCCAGTAAACACACAATGAGGTAGATGGTGCCTATGATCTAGTTGAAGAAACCATCGATGATGTCTGAGTGTGCAAAAGTGTCAGTGGCAAAGATGCCAGTTGTGCCGCTGAGACCCGAGATGAGAAGGTCATTGTTGGGGAAGCTCCGGTGACAGCCTATGGTGGTTCACGCCCACAGTCAGCTTGGATGGATTCGGGATCACCTAGGAAACACAGCCCTTAGCATGCATGTGAGAGGCCGCAAAGAGAATAGAAGATTTACCCCAAATGTGTGACACCATCCCATAGACTGGGGTCCTGAACTCAATAAAAAGGTAAAAGGAGGAGGAGCCAGGGGAGCATTTGTTTCTCTCTACCCCCTGACTGTAAGTGAAGTGTAACCAGCCACCTCCTGCTCCTGCTGCCGTGTCTTCCGCACCTCTTTGCTATGACAAACTCATGACAAAAGCAACTTAAAGACCAACAGAGGGTAGATTTATTTCAACCCATACATGAGGGGATACAATACATCATGGTGGGGGACAGGTCATAGCATAAAGTGCAGGCCTATGTTTCCACAGGAAGCAAAGATGACCACCAGTCTCTACTTATTTTCTCCTTTTATTCTTAGATCATTGTCTTAGGGTTTTGCTGCTGTGAAGAGACACCATGACCAAGGCAACTCTTATAAAGGCAAACATTTAGTTGGGGCTGGCTTTCAGTTTCAGAGGTACAGTCTGTTATCATTGTGGCAGGAAGCAGTCTGCAGGCAGACATGGTGCTGGAGGAGCCGGGAGTTCTACATCTTAATCCAAAGACAGGCAGGAGAAGGCGGCCAGGAGAAGGCAGCCAGGAGAAGATTATCTTCCTCATTTGGGAGAGCCTAAGCATAGGAGATTTCAAAACCCACCTACACAGTGACACACTTTCTCCAACAAGGCCACACCTCTTAATAGTGCCACTCCCTGTGGCCAAGCATCCAGATGCATGAGCCTATGTGGCAAACCTATCCAAACCACCACAGTCCTAGAACATGGAACCATAGAATATTGGCCACATTCAGAGTGAGTCTTCCCTCTGCGGTGGTTTGGATGAGAAAAGTCCCATAGGCTCATGTGTTCAAGTGCTTGGTCTCCGGTAATTGGAACTGTTTAGGGAGGATTAGGGGGTGTGTCCTCATTGGAAGAAATGTCACTGAGAGTGAGCTGTGAGATTTCAAGTCTCTGTGTCTCTGCCTCTCTCTGTCTCTCTGTCTCTCTCTGTCTCTCTGTCTCTGTCTCTCTCTGTCTCTCTCTGTCTCTCTCTGTCTCTCTCTCTCTCTCTGTCTCTCTCTCTCTCTCTCTCTCTCTCTCTCTCTCTCTCTCTCTCTCCCTGCCTGTGGGTCAAATGCAAACTCTCCGACACTGCTCCAGCATCATGCCTGCCTGCTGCTGTGCTCCTCACCATAATGATCATGGACAAACCTCCGGAACAGTAAGCAAGCTCCCAATTAAATGTTTCCTTTTATAAGTTGCCGTCATCGTCATGGTGTTTCATCACAGCAGAAGACTAACTCAGACACCGCTTCAATTAGAGTTCTCTGGAATTTCACCTTCCCAGACACTCCCAGAGTTTGTTTCCTAAATGTGTCAAAAAAAAAATCACCTCAAGTTGACAATGGACATTAATCATGACATCTTTCCTGCCGTGATGGACTTATGCCCTCAAACCTGAACACAAAACAAGCAAGGTGACAACCCAGATGAGTACCAAGCTACTCCATCTAGGTTTGTGTAAGGACTCTTTAGGATGTTCTTGGTAGCCCGACAATGTCTTTCTTGGAATATATTGTTATTAAGCAATGCATTACTGTATCAACGTATGGTGGGTATATATATATATATATATATATATATATATATATGGATCTAATTAGTTTTTTCAAGTGCTAGTAACTGAGCTTTGGGGTTCATACTTATTTATTAGGTCAGCAGTTTCAACCTGTGGGTCATGACCCCTTTTGGGGGTCAAATGACCCTTTGATAGGGGTTGCCTATCAGATATCTTGAATATCATATATATCAGATATTTACATTATGATTCATTATAATCAGTAACAAAATTATGATTCAGTTAACAAAACTACCGTTATGAAGTGGGCAGTGAAGTAATTTCATGGTTGGGAACCAGCCCACAACCTGAGGAACTGCGTTAAAGGGTCACAGCATTGGAAGGCTGAGAACCACTGTATCAGACAGATGACTGAAGGGTAGATGGACAGACAGACAGATGGATATTGGTTGCACAGTAACTCAGGAGACAAGCAAGTCCAAACCTGTTAGGCGAAGTAGGATGCCGCAGTCCAAATATGAAGGCATTCTGCTGGAAAATGCGCTATTTGAAGGAGGTCAGTCTTTCTCTCTTAAAGCTTTCAAGCCTTTGGATGAAGCCAACCCACACCAGGGAGGGTAATCTGCTTTACTCAAAGTCTACTGATTTAAATGCTAATCTCGCCTTCAAAAATGCCTCCACAGGGACATCTGGAGTCACAGTTGAGCAAATCTCTGGGTATGGCTGCTAGTCAAGGCTGCTGTAATTGTGGCCTCTTTGCATTTGGTACGGTAGTGAGTGTCCCTGCTCCCTGCCCAGTAGCAACTCCAGGTCGTAGGTGACCTGCACCTGCCTTTCCAGGCTGATCTTGTGTAGTGTGGCTTCTACTGCCTTAATGTCCCCGCCAAGTCCCATCTCTACAACTGCGACTTCCTGGCTCTTCTCCTGTTTCTCCATCCATCGATCATCTATCCATCCAATAGATATATTGATAGATATGTCGATTCGTATTTGAGCTGAGGGTGTAGCTCAGTGGTAGCGTGTTTCCCTGGCATGTGTGAGGCCCAGAGTTCAGTTCTCAGAATTGAAGAAAACAATGAGATCGATATTACACATCGATGCAATAATGATCTCTTACCAACATTCCCTTCCCAGCCCTGAAGTCCATTCTGTCCCAGTGGAAGGACCCCCAGGAAGGCAGGTTGATGGTGTCCCTAACGACCTCCCTTCTAGATTTTGCCAATAAGAGACCCAGCCTGAGTGTGTACTCTGCCCTTCACGAGGCTTTAGACACAGACTCTGTGCTGCCTGGCGCCAGCCCTGGATCTCACTTTTCCAACACAGCTCTCTCTGTTCCTCCAAGAACTCTAGAGATGGCCCCGTGCCCAAGACAGAGGCCTGCCAGACCACCCTGTGGCTTTCACTCACTTGGCTTCCCAGAAAACGTCTACGCCTCCCTCCAGCACCCAGACACTAGCCACAGCTAGCAGGGGTACCATAGCCACTTAACCTTACTTCTTTCCCCCAGTACTACCCAAGTCTCCACCGTATGACAGGTTAACAGGTTGCCCCAAAGAGCACAGAGACTCATACCAATAAAGTCATGCTTGGTTCCAGAAATAGCCTGGGGAAAAGGTCATTCCTCTAAGTGACCCTAAGTACCAAGTAGAAGAGGTGGTATCAAATGCCCTTTAACCTCTGCGCCCCTTCCAACATGATCCAGACAGCCACTTTTCCCTTCTGGAGACTCCCATCTAGGGGTCAGGCAGTCTTCCTCTCCAACAACTGCCGGACATTTGGATGTACAATGTTCACCGGGCTCCTCCAGTCAGCATCTCTCCTACCTCCCATACCTGCTGCGTTCCCACATTGCCCAAGTTGATGTGAAATCATGCCAGGTGTGCAGTGAACATTTCTAGCACCTTGAAAATGATCACCAGATAGGAATGGAACGATTGCAACCTAAAATGTCAAGAGAATATGACTGGGCGGTGTGACATCCTCCATTCATCTTATGAAATTCAGAACAGCAAAATCAACATGAGGAGAAAATAAAATCCCAGCCCCTGGGGAATGGAGGCAGAAGGGTAAGACTTCAAGGCCAGCCTGGAACGTGTAACAAGCCTCTGTCTTGTGCAGAGGTAAATGAGTTCTTTTCTTGCACGGTGGAGGCAAGTTGGGCATTGTGATCATAAACAAAGCCAAGGCACAATGTCAGCAGGAGTCATTGAAAGCCAGGCTCCAGGGAGGCCTGTGAATGAGCCAGCCACAGTGAGGGTGGCCAGAACTAGCAGAAAGGCATGGTGCTGGGGAAATTAGGAAGCTAACATGGTCTCAGATTCTGCAGAGCTGTGTCGCTGTGGACGAAGCAGTTGCTAGCCTTGCTGCTCAGTGGAAACAGAGTCAGCCAGGACAGTGTATCAGACAATATAAGACACCAGGACTGGCTCCTGGCCCTTTTGGGGTAATGGGGGGAATAAAACAGAGCATCATGAAGACTCTTTATACATGCACATTAGGCTTTGATTGCTTTTTATTCCTTTCCTCTCTATGTTACTCCTAGTATCTGACGGCTCCTTGCTTCATCCTAGATGCCCTGTGAACTTTATGGCATATTTTAATTGAATTATTGATGTAGATAAAAGTCTACAAAAACATAATCTCTACCCAGACTCCACACTGCATCAGGACATCATTGATGTATGTTGGAGTTTTTTCTAAGTTGGAGAGGACAAAGAAACTGACTGTGTCCCATATCCCAGGCACGTCTGTGGGGAAGAGATGGGCCTTGGAAACCAGGGAAGCCCGAGTGTGTGAGTGTGCTGTGTGTGTTGTGTATGTAGTAAGTGATCTTATGGAGTTCAAAGATAACCAGGCATGGTAGCACTCACCTTCAATCCCAAAAGACAGAGACAAGGGGATCTCTGTGAGTTCAAGGCCAGCCTGATGCAAGTTCCAGGCCATCTGGGGCCATTAGGGAGATGCTGTCTCAAAACAAAAACAACAAAAACACAAAGGTAAATCTAGTGGTAATGAAGACCCAAGAAGTGGGGTGTTTCATTAGTCGGGCTTTTTATTGCTATGATAGAATATCTGGTGTAACTTAAAAGAGGGAGGATTTCCCTTGTCCATAGTCCCAGGAGTGTCAATTGCTGTGACAGGTATAGGGGCAGGGATAAGCAGTCTCTATCATGATGGTGGGGCCATGTGCTGGAGGAGCGTTTTACATTGAATAGAAAGCAGCGGAAAGGAATACAGGGAGGACCTGGGGCAAGAGAGAACCCGCAAGGGCACAACCCCAGTGACCTACTTCCTCCAACCAGGCCTCACCTTTCCCCTTCTCCCAATAACACAAGTGCAGGAATTCATTAAGGGACCCATCTGTCATTAGGTTAGAGTCCTTATGACCATGACCTGATTATCTTGGAAATGTCCTAGCAGACACTCCCAAAGGTGTGCTTTACTGATTTCCCAAGTGCTTCTTAGTCTGATAAAATTGACAGTCAAGAGTAACCACAAGTGATGCCAAGAGATGCCAATGGACTTGCCCATCAGTGGGATGGACGGTCCTGATGCTGATGGAGTTACCCATCAGTGGGATGGACGGTCCTGATGCTGATGGACTTACCCATCAGTGGGATGGACGGTCCTGATGCTGATGGAGTTACCCATCAGTGGGAACGGTCCTGATGCCAAGGGACTTGCCCATCAGTGGGATGGATGGTCCTGATGCTGATGGAGTTACCCATCAGTGGGATGGACGGTCCTGATGCTGATGGAGTTACCCATCAGTGGGAACGGTCCTGATGCCAAGGGACTTGCCCATCAGTGGGACGGTCCTGGATGCTGATGGAGTTACCCATCAGTGGGATGGACGGTCCTGATGCTGATGGAGTTACCCATCAGTGGGAACGGTCCTGATGCCAAGGGACTTGCCCATCAGTGGGATGGATGGTCCTGATGCTGATGGAGTTACCCATCATGGGACGGTCCTGATGCTGACGGATCCTCAGAGCTGAGTTGGTCAAGGCACAAAGAGACTAAGATTGTGATGAGGATGGATCTGGACCCCTGTGCTGGACTCTGGGGGCTCAGGGGTAAGAGCAATGACGGAGTTAGCAGAAGTGTTCAAGGAAGAAAGGAGAAGGGTTCAAGGACGCATGTAGTACGTGCGTTGGACAGAGACTTCCTAAGGAAGGGTGCATGGGGAACTGTGACCTTGAGAGGTCTCCATGATAGGTCCATTGTAGAGGTGGAGTTAACAGCCTCGGCGACCAGATGGCAAAGTCAGAATGTAGATGGGAGCTCTTGTTGTGACTGCGTCCCCTCCCTCTGACCCAGGACCTGGCTGGAGTACTCTACCTACTCTCAGATTTCCCATGCGGGCTCCTGCTGTGGATGATGTCAGCACAGCTTCCAGGTCCTCCACACACCAGAGCTCCTTTCAGAATCACACTCTGCAGTCTAAAGAAACGAAAACTGAGGCTGAGAGCAATACGAAGCTCAACCAAGCTCCAGTATGTGTGTGCATGCATGTGTGTGCGTGCGTGTGTGTGTGTGGGGGGTGCCTGGCTTAGGTCTGTTGTCACATCTAACTAGACAAGGTTCAGATGAAGGAGTGAACGATCTCCACTTCTGCTGTAAGCCAGCACTTCCCTTGGTGGACCTGGCCTGAGGAACCAGTTCTGGGGTCAAAGGGACAGTGGCTACCTTAGAGCCTGCAGAACTCAGCTAGCACTGAATGGTGACCTTTACGGGGTGAGCAAACACGGCCATGTCCAGCCACAGAGGGAAAAGCCTGACTGGCCATTTGGGCTTCTGCAATGCAGAACTCAGTAACATATATCATCAAAGTGGCCAGCTTGTGCCATAGTGACATGTAAGCACCTCCATGTGCGACATGTAAGCACCTCCATGAGCTTTTCCTCCAAGTGCCCAGCAGAAGTCCGGAGGAGCCAAACCAGCCTGTTTTAGCTGGGGAGTAGTATTGCTCACAGTAGGCTGGGTCTTCTGACGTCAATGAACTTCATTAAGACAACCCCCTACAGATGTATCCACAGCCCAACCCGATGGAGACTTCCCCCCCCTCCCCGAGACTCTTCCTGGGCAATTCCAGTTTGTGTCAAGTTGACAGTTAAAACTCGCCGTCACAAGGATGCTGGGTGGTACTGAGGGAAACGGTGACCGCCCTTGTGCACATCAGCAAAAGTTTCTGAGCGTCATTCCTTTGGCCTGTTCACAAATGCTAGGCCGGGCTTGAGAAGTCAGTCATGAAACCTGACGCTCAAAGAGCCTTTGCTTCCCTCATGTGGAACTTGGGCCGATAATGGACGCGTCTGGAGGTTGAGTCCGATTCAGGGGAAATAGAGAGTCAGTGAGTGAGAGGGTGGAGCAGGCAGCCAGTGCTGGGCTGGGTGGGAAGGTAGATGGTGCCCCCCCAACTTGGTTTCTATAATGAGGAAGTTCTCTGCAGCTCAGTTTCCTCTCCCTCGCTGAGCGCCTGAAACAGGAAGTCAGTCAGTTAAGCTGGTAGTAGCAGCAGAGGCAAGTTCTGAGAGGCAACAGGCGGGTCTCAGCCTAGGGCCCTGACCTGCTCTGCTGGAGTGTCGGTCCTGGGAGTGGCTGCTGACCCAGCCCAGAAGACCCATGCCTACCATGGTCCCTGGGTGGAACCATGGTAACATCACCCGCTCCAAGGCAGAGGAGCTACTCTCCAGAGCTGGCAAAGACGGGAGCTTCCTTGTGCGTGCCAGCGAGTCTATCCCCCGGGCCTACGCTCTCTGCGTGCTGTGAGTATCCCACCTCCTCCCAACTGTCAGATCCAGGGACCCCCCTGAGGGGTGGATCCAAAGAGGGAACCCCTGTAATCCGGGTTTGAGTTAATTTTATGTCACAGGATGGTGGGACCTGACTGTCCTTTTGCTACCCTGTGGGGAGGATGGAGGTGGGGGCAGCATCTGAGGCCCACTTTGGACCTTGGCTTTGGAGTTCAGGGAGGCTGTGTCACGACAGGCTTGTGTGGTGCTAGGGCTCTCTGAGTGACTCTGGGCCTCCCCCACACTGCAGCCCTCCATGACCTGTGGTGCCAAGGGTGTCCCTGAGCTCCTGTGACAGGAGCAGGGATCCTCACTCTGAGCCAGGAAGAAACTCAGGCCTCTCTGGTGGAGGGTGCATTGGAAAGCATCTTGGTCAGTTCGAGTGTCAGCCAGGGACTCAGTGAAAGGCAACCGCGGCAAGAGCGGTCCCTCCCCCACCCTGCTAGAATGTGGTCTTAGAGCTCATTCTGTTTGGGGAGCTGAGTCTGGGGTGCATCTCATCAGGAAAGGCCTCCTCGTGCAGACATTTTATTCTAGGTTGCAAGGACACAGGAAGCCAGAGGTGCTCTTTGAGTAGGTCTGTGTCCCTCCTTGCACTCAGCTATGCCCCTACCTATCTGGGTCTCTACCCCCATTGGTTACACACACACACACACACACACACACACACACACAGCCCAGTGTGAAGGTGTTGCTGAATGTGTTGGTTATCCTAACAGAAGAAACAGCCACTTGCTGAAGGTCCCTTTTTAACACTCTCTCCGTGTCTAGCTTAGCGTCTGGGGAAGGCCGGCACCCCTATAAGCCCTCTGGTCTAACCCTGTCCCGGCTTCGGGGCTGGAACAGGGCAGGAACACAGTCAGGAAGGGTGTGTCTACTCGAACAGCACAGGTAGCATCTGATAGATTGTCCCTGGACTGAGAGAAAGATCTTTCAGAGCAGCGAGGGCCCCCATATCTTCATGCAGGAGGGAAGTGGGTGACTGACCACAGACTGTTCTGAGCTCTGACTCATGTTGGGACCTGCTGCGCTAGGCATTTGTTGGCTGGTTTCATCTTCAGGAGAGCCAGAAGTGTGGGTTCTATGAACACCTAGACCTGCACATAAGGACCAGGATGCCTGCCTGGACAGGTTACAGACAGCTGAGGATAAGGTCGTTTGCTCTCAGAGACCACCGACTTGTGCTGCCTACCTCCTACCGCCATCAAGCCGGGCATGCCAGTGGACTTGGGTGGAAGCAAGAAGAGCCAGGGTATTCACAGAGATGGGGGGCGGGGGCAGTAGAAGCCAGTACAGGCTCACGGCTGGCTAAGTATCTTGTGCTGGTGGAGTTAGCAACCTGCTTCCTGCACACCCACCAGCGTGTTTCAGGAGAAGCACTGCAGGTGGCCTGGACCTCCCCAAAGCACTGTCCCTTGGGGAATCTACCAGTGAGAGGCCCTGAAAGGAAAGAGGGCAGGAAGGTACTTTTCAGTGTGTCACAAGCTCAGCCTGACTCCACTAACCCAGTTACACTTTTTTTCTGCCCCAGTGGGATTCGGGCCAAGGGCAATTTTGTTGGGAGTTGGCTATGGGCTGAGAGACTGTTGTGTGCATTGGTTACAAACACGCACCACCGTGTGGGTTCTCCTGTGCTAAGCCAGTAGCATCAGGAAGACTGGAGTCAGAACAGAAGGAGCCTGAGCTGAGACCAGGGGGTCTTGGAGGACCTTCAGGCAAACAGATCTTACCCTTGCCTTTCTTCCTCACCTGACTCTCCTGCCTCAGCTGTCTTAAGTCCCTGCAAAGCAAAGATGATATGGAGACTTTCAAACTAAAAGAATGACTACCACAACCTCAGTATATGGCGTAAAGCATCCTTTCATGAAAAAAAAAAAAAAAGAGGAGAAAAGGTATAATTTTTAATTTGAAAATTTGTTAGAAGCCAGCCCTTTAATGCAAAGACTTCCTGAAAAAACAAATTTCAGATCCTTACTGTCCCCTCCTCCCTGTGGATGATGGGACCTCACCCACCTCATCCCTGCCCCCTCGCCATCTGCCCTGGCCAGAGTCCAGGCTCCTGCCAGAGAAGATCAAGTCGGCGGCTTCAGGACAGTCACAAGGTCGAGGTCAGAGAGGCTGCAAAGGAGAGCTGGGCATGGGGGCCTGGGGGACACAGGAAGGATGGGCATGGGGCAGGGGGGAGACAGGGCAGTTAAGGGTTCTTCAGTCTCAGGAGTGATAGATTTGTCACGTGTGCTGTCCTGCTGGACCCCAGCCAGTCCGTGTGGACTCTGGGTCATGCAGCTGTGGGCCAGCTGCTGCTGGGGCTTCTTCCATGTCCCTCCTTGTGACCGAAGGGACAGCAGCAGGAGCCCCATGCCTGCGTTGGGCTTGTTTGGCACTCTGGGAAGAGCGCAGCATTGTGAGGAGGACCTTCCTGGTCCGAGATTTGACTAGACCTAACATGGGAGAGGGGGGTAAATGCTTAACGACAAGGTTGCGATTCAGTACCGCCCACGTGACAGAGGCGCGCACATTCACCCCACGCCTGACCTTTGTTTCCTTCAGAGGGGTCAATTCTGCCACCAAGCAGGAAGGCTTTTATTTCTTCTCAATCACCAACCACTCAGAGAGTATTGGTTTAGGGGAGCCTGGAGTTACCCTGGTGCCCCAGAGCACTGGCCCGGGGAGACCCTGCTAGTATGATTGGAGTTCTCTTCTACCTTCCTTGAAAGGGAATGTGTACCCTTCTGAGGGGCCTGTGTCCCTTTCACTCCTTTCTACTCAGTTCCTCCATGTGAGTCAGCTACCTTCCAGGGAGCCTGTGCACCCTGCGTGGGGTATTGGCCAGGTGGATGGAGACCTTTTAAGAGGCTTATGAGGTTCGTGAACAGGGACAGCACAGCCACACTGTGTGTCGCAGAGAAGATAATGCTTCTGAGGGTAGCTCAGGCGACGCAGCATCGGTGGGTCATCCCGGTAGCTTCTTTTTGTTGAAGCTTCACAGGAAGAATTTGAACGATGACCCAGCGCTTGGAAACAACCTGCTCTTTCTAAAAGAGATGGCCAGGCCGACACAGAGCCCAGATTCGACAAGGTTGTATTGGCTGCTGTCTATGTGAGAGGCATTTCCCCTGAACCTCTCTGGAGTGATCTGGCTTCCTCCCTCGCAGGGAGAACGTGGTTGCCTCTGGTCCAGCCTGATTCTGCCCTCAGCAAGTAGCCTTCCATAGTGCCCCTGGGCTGGTGGTGGGGTAAGCTCCATCCCAGGGATAGGATGCCAATAGCCCTGGGTTTGGCAGCTCCGGCAGTATAGAAAGAAAGGAGAAAAGGAATGGGACATTTACAACCAAACCCGACTTCGGAGAAGGCATTCTAGTCTTTTGAAAGAGACGATGTGACCAGCCACTGGGTGTGACAAGCCTGCCGGGGATGATAAAACAGGCCATGTCTTCAGGACTAACGGAGAGCAGGGTGAGGACTGCATCACACTTGTTCTTTGGTGCGAAGGGAACTGCAGAGAAGGAGCTGGTGAGGGTGGAAACGCCTAGCAGAGAGGTCAGGGCGCGGATCCGTGCTGTGAGAGGGCGTGATGCCATCTCCCCTCCCACAACCTCCTTTGAAAATGTCTGTACGGTTCCCACAGCATGATAACGACTTTTGTGCAAACACAGTGTGGCATTGTTTTCCATATCTGGCATGGAAGGCAAATGAGCGAAATACCTGCATTGGCAGAAGCCAGATCGAAGGCCCGTGGGCTCCCGACGCCTGCCTGACACGAGAAGGACGCTCTTGAAGACTTGTTGTGTCCAAGACCAGGAGGAAGGGCTGAACCCAGGAAGGCCTATTTGAGGCCTGTTGTATCATTCATATAAGTGGCAGAGTGACTATGTTTCTGCCCGTGCCCAGGATCCTGGAGCTGTCTTCCCAGGTACAGGGTAGGTAGGCCCTGGCTTAGGCGCATGGGTTAAATTCACCTGCGCAAGGCCATTAGCACTTCTTAAAGATCCCATCTCTCTGGGACATGAGGCTTTTGCTTCCTGCCCCAGAGATGGAACAAGAACTGCTATTGTTCCCCAGCTCACGACAGGCCATGTAGTCCCGGGGGGCAAGACTCTGGAGGTGCCTGGAATCTCTTGTGTCATGTCGACAAGACACCTAGAACCCCAGTTCCAAAGTGAGGCTGGCCCGACCAGTTCACCGGCTTACAGTGCTTCAGCCGAGGTTAAGGCACACACTGTAAAGTCGCCGTCTGCATTCTAGTTTATGGGAAAATGGTCCTTAGTAACAGTCACACAGTCATGCAACCAAAACCACCGCCTAATTTCAGAGTGTTCTCATTATTCCCAGAAGAACCCCCCATCCACATGAGCAGCTGCCTGCCCCTCCCCTTTCTTCTGACCTCTGGAAAGAGCCAGTCAACTTTCCGTCTCTAAGGATTTGCCTGACTCGTGCATTTTGTGTATGTGAAATCATATGACTTGTAGCTTTTTTTTTTTTTTTTGTTCTGGCATAATGCCTTCATGTTCATATACATTGTAGCAGATAGCCATCTTTTGATAACCCACTGTATGGACACACCACATTCACTGGTTGAATGACTTTTGCCCCTTTTTTTTAACTTCTTGACTGTTGGGGACAATAGTTGCTGTGAACAGTCATCAGCCAGCCTTCGTGTGGATGTCTGTTTACAGTAGTCTTGGGTAGCGAGAGGCAGGGCTGTGTCACATGGTAACTTTATACTTAGCATTTTGAGGAATTAGGGAACACTTGGATACTGCTATAGCTCTAACCAGCCATTATGATGGTCCAGTTTCTCTACTAGTTATTATCTGTGTGTGTGTGTGTGTGTGTGTGTGTGTGTGTGTCTGTGTGTATATGTGTATGTGTGAATAAGTACATGTGTACATTGGCTCAGTGTGTGTGTGTGTGTGTGTGTGTGTGTGTGTGTGCCAAAAGACAACTTCAGGAGTTGGTTCTTTCTTTCTACCACTGAGTCCCAGGGACTGAACTCAGATAGTCAGGCCCAATGGCAAGTACTCTTACCCTCTGAGCTGTCTCACTGGCCCCACTTTTTTGATTTCTTTATTTAAGACAGAGGCTCTCAATGTTCTGGAACTTACGTAGGTTAGGTGGGCTTGCAATAGAGGAACCAAGCCCAGTTTGTTGTTAGTGGCGGTCGGTTGCTTTTAAACGTAGAGTCTGGGCATCAGACTAGAGTTCTTCTGCTTACAAGGGAAGCACTTTATCAGCACGATCTCCGCAGCTGCTCGCTCATTTGTGCGTTTGTGAGCTATGGTCTCGCGTAGCCTAAGCCAGCCTCAAACTCCCTATTGTAGTCAAAATTGGCTTTAAACTCCTGATCCTCCTGCCTCCACTTCCTAAATGTATTCACCATGATACTGGCTGTCTTTTGATTCTACCCAGCTTAGAGGCTGCAAAACAGCACAGCACTCGAACTGTGGTTTTAGTTTGGATCCCGATTGTTAATAACACTAATGGGTCATTTGTATGCCTTATTTGGAGAACTGTCTATACAGCCTTTGCATATTGAAATAGCCATATCATTTCAAGGATAAGATAGGAAGACGGGAGTAACGTGGATATCCCATAACCTAGCCTGAGACAGGCCACGGTACATGGCGAGGTGCTTTGCATATATAAAAATACAGCTGGCCATTAGTTTTCAGAGCTGAAAGCAGCCAGTGATATCTCAGACACAGAAGACCCACCTGTGGAGAACTTTCCATGACAGGAGAGGGGAGCTGTGCTGGCGTCACTTCCGGGACTTCCTGGAGGCCTCTGGGAGACACGGAGCTGTCATGTGGGGCCTCCACAGAGGAAGTGCTCAAAGTGATTGAGGCAGGAAGAGGACTGCAATGACGCAAGAGTGTCTGGTGGCTGCACCACCGGGGTTGACAGCCTGGAAGCCTGTGGAGGGAGGGGCCCGGACACAGACACAGAAAGAAATGCCTCGAGGACTGGGGGATGAAGATGAAGTCTAGGAGAGAGGCTGGCCCCCACGGCCTTCTGACCCTGGCTCCACCTTAGTAAAGAGGGTTCTCCGGTTGCTAAAAAGCTAGACATGACACAGAATGTTCTATGGGAGGGAGCCCCTTATTGGTAACTGTGGTGGGCCCTTGTCCTTTGGGAGAGAGGGTGATGGAGGTGGGAAAAAAGGAGCCTATGAAATGTTTGGAGTCAGACTGATTTCAAACGCTACAGATTTGCCATGTAGAGTTGCCTCTGAACCTAGTGTGCATGCTCTCCTTGTCTCTGTTGCTTAGAAACCCGTCTGATTAGGCTAGGGAGACGACCCAGTTGGTAACATGTCTGTCCTGCAAGAAAGTCAGCCTCAGTCCAATCTCCACAGCCCACATGGTGCATGTTTGTAATCCCAGTTCTAGGAAGGTGGAGGCAGGAGGATCCCTGGAGTTCATTGGCCAGGCAGACTAGCTGAATTAATGAGTCTCAGATCATGTCTCAAAACAAAACAAAACAAAAAACAAAAACACAAAAACCAAAAAACCAACAACAATGACAACAAAAACCCTAGAGTGTATCTGAAGACACTCAAGATCGTCCTCTGATCTCTATTCACACCACACATTTATGTATGTCTACATATGCCCCTATACATGTACACGGGACACACTGTTAACATGTACCAGAACCCATCAGTTTGGGTTTACTTTGAGATTGAAATAACACTGTGGAGGGCTGGCCAAAGGAACCTCTGTAAAAATAGAGTGCTCATGTGGTCCTGTAGCTGGAAGGGGGGAGGGGTTACAGACCAGGTGATAAATAGCAAAGTCTTCGTTCAGGTAACAATGGGATTGACTGTGTGTGCTGGAACACACATGTGACTACATACTCAGAAAGCTGAGCCGGAAGGAAGATTGCTGAAAGTTCCAGACCATCTTCCCAGGCTACACAGCCAGGCCCTGTGGCTTAGCCCCTGCAATGAATTAAGCATAAAGTAAACCGTGTAAAATAAACAAGCAACAAAACATCACCCAATCACTGAGCGACTAGCACAAGCAATGTGAATTTGTTGATGTGACTTCTCATTCTCTTTTCTATTACATAACAAGGACTGTGATGAGTTCCAGGCCACCATGGACTATATAACGAGGTCTTGTCTCAATAGAAGGCAGAGTGTGGCTGGAGACATAGCCTAGTGGTTAAGTGCTTGCCTAATATGTGTGAGGTCCTAGATTCTATCCCCAGTTCCAAGGAATGCTGTAAGCTTTGTCCTCTGCCTATGTGAGTTATTTATAACATGTTTGCTGCAAATACATACACACATATATACATACATACACACATATATGTACACACACACTCCCCACACATCACCACCTTTCATTTGTGGTCTGAGGTTTCCAACAACATCAAATTTTCCTGCCTAGTTAGAATTTCTTCCTAAACATCACTCTTGCTGGAAGCCTGGGCTGCTTCTCTTCCAGGATGTTTTATGCTTTCTGGAATGATTCTTTGATTGGCGTTTACATTACCAGCAATCTTGTTGTAAGTGCGGCAGCAGCATGAAAGGGCTTCCAGCAGAATGGCTACATATGTTACTGGTTACAAATCCCCACTGCAGTTAGATCACCAGCAGGAATCTTCTTCAAAGACTGGATACAGAATGGCAAATTGCTTTCTAGAAAAGTTGACTTAGTTTATGCTTCTGGTCAGCAGGACAAGAGAATGCCCACCTCCTTCCAAGATCCTATTCCATAGATTGTCACTTTTAAGAAAATTAGAGTCATAAGGTCATCTGTGATCATTTTGGTTTGCTTTTGATGGCTGATCTTTGAGAGGCTGGCTGGCCATTCTCCTTTGCGGATGGTCCTCTAGTCTCTTAGCTTCTTCTCTTCAAGTAAAAACTGTGTGTAGCTTGGGAACAAGGACTGTGATGAGTTCCAGGCCACCATGGACTATATAACGAGGTCCTGTCTCAATAGAAGGCAGAGTGTGGCTGGAGATACAGCCTAGTGGTTAAGTGCTTGCCTAATATGTGTGAGGTCCTAGATTCTATCCCCAGTTCCAAGGAATGCTGTAAGCTTTGTCCTCTGCCTATGTGAGTTATTTATGACATGTTTGCTGCAAATACATCTTCACAAAGGTCTGCCTTTCAACTTTATATTCTCTGACATGGGAGGACCATAAATGTTTGTAAAAATCTATTACTTTGTTTTCTTCTGGGACATCTTCCTTAGATTTCCAACTCAGAGACTCCTTCTGCACGCAGAAATCCACTCATAAAGGTTAAGACTGGGTCTTTGTAGCTCATCCACTCGGGTTAAGGGAGGAACCTCCAGCAGTTTATTGAATTCCACTGGGCCCCAGCCTCGTCATCTGAAAACCAAGTATGAGAGGATCTGTGTGGTAGAATAGTTGCATGTGTTGATGTGTGTATCTGTGTCGTGTATCATGATACAAATGTGGCAGCCGTGGCTGTTATTTCCATATGTTTATTGTTCACATTGAAAGCTAAATCTTATTGGATATAATAGATGACAAATGATAAAGATTTGTGTGTATTTTTCTCAAGTAACCATCTTCCCCCAACCTTTTATTATTAAATGACTTATGCTTTTTCCTTCCATGATTCCTTTGTCTGCCATCTCCAAGAATATCCTCCTACTCCATTACCACTACAAAGACATAAGCATAATTTTTACAAAATGTTTTGGGATTATTATCTCTTATATTCAAGTGTTTTCCCCCAGGTAAACCAGATAGCAATTTTTTTTCAACTTGGACAAAACTTGCTGTTGTGACTTTCGCTGGGATGGCAGGAAATCCTAATGTAAGCCGAGAGCTTGACAGCCTTCTTGTGTTCTCTCTTGTGTGATATTTTTCCATACAGACTCTGAGTGTTTCTTGTCTGGGTCTCTGCTGATGACTTTCATGTTTTGGTTACTGTTGTGAATGACACATTTCCCCTGCGCTTACTGGTTCATGATAAGCAGTTGCCTGCATAGAATTTTATGCTTCCATCTTTTATTCTGTCCCTCTCTTTGACCACTCCTCATTCATCTTTCAGCTGCTTCTCTTTTTGAAGAAACGGTTATCTGTGGTGTGTGAGAGATACCATTCATGCGCACAGATGTGTGACACATGTTTGTTTGCCAGCGCGTGGGCGGGGAGGCTAGATGAGGACATCTGAAGTTCTGACCATCACTCTGCCTTGTTCCCTGGATACAATGTTTCTCTCTAAGCACAGGGCTTGCTGATTTTGACTATGCTGACTGACCAGGTGCAGCAAGCCTCCTGTCTCTGTGACCCACCCACCCTCACCCCAGCACTGGAGTTACAAATGTGTGTGACCACACCTCGATCTTCTTAACTTTTGAGACAGGATCTCACTATGTATCCCTGGCTGGTTTAGAACTCACAGAGATGGGCCTACTGACCAAGATCCAGTATTCAAGGCACACACCACCACACAGGCTCTCTGCCCTGCTTTTTTAACATGGGATTCCCGGGGAATCTAAACCCAGGTCTTTAAGTTTGCACAGTGAACACTCTCACCCACTGGACCTTCTCGCCAGCCCCAACTTTTCTGAATAGGCCTTCATAGCATCTGCAAATCAGGAGCCTAGTGTTTGCTTCCAAATGCTTACAACCACTTTCTCAAATTTCAAGCTCATTACACTGCCCAGTATTTCTAAAGTAATATAGTGATGACCGTTGGAAAAAGAAAATGTCTACCTTAAACAAAAGATTTATTTACTTTTATTTGTATGAATACACTGTGGTTATCTTCAGACACACACCAGAAGAGTGCATTAGATCCCCATTATGGATGGTTGTGAGCCACCATGTGGTTGCTGGAATTTGAATTCAGGACCTTCGGAAGAGCAGTCAGTACTCTTAACCGCTGAGCCATCTCTCCAGCCCCAGAAAATGTCTACCTTAAGGAGAACTTCACATACCCTGCCACCAGGTTGCCTTTTGATCAGGGCACTTTATTAGAAGCACCAGTATGGAGTTGGGACATGTGGGTTCTGGGAAGGCAGATACCCACCAGTGTCTGCCCATGCTGCTTTAAAGCAATGGGTTTATTTAAGATAGAGATAGCTCCTTTATATCCTTTGTTAGGTGGGAGCCCTCTTTTGAACGGTGATATATTTTCACAGGTCTGGTGATTCTTCTTCTTTTTCTGACAACTGGGGGCTGGAGGAAACAGCTTCTTTTAGAATCAAAAGTCCATTTTTTGCCAAAATTATCTTATGAAAGAGAGAGAGAGAGAGAAAGAAAGAAAGAAAGAAAGAAAGGGGGAAGAAGGAAAGAAAGAGAGAAAGAAAGAGAGAGAGAAAGAAAGGAAAGGGGGAAGAAAGAAAGGAAAAGGGGAAGAAGGAAAGAAAGAGAGAGAGAAAGGAAGAAAGAAAGAGAGAAAGAAAGAAAGAAAGAAAGAAAGAAAGAAAGAAAGAAAAACACCAAGAGGAATAGAGATGAAAGACCCCACCAAACCAACAAGACCCATGTAGTATTGGGCCAGGTGTTAAACTCAGACAGACAGACAGTCAGGCAGACAGATGGCTCACTTCTGAGAGCCTTACTTCCAGCTTCTCGGGCCCCTCCTGCTGAGGAGGGTTCCCTCCCTGTCTCTCCTCTACCTCTCACTTATTTGTTGGCCACTTGAACCCTCTTCCTCTTTTCTCTCTTTTGGAGGGGCCCAAGGAAGCAGGGGCTGGCCTCTGTTAAGACTGGAGTCTTAGCCCTGTGACTCCAGTGTTCTCTAGGCTGGAGCAGTAGGGATAAACGTTCTTGCTTGCTGGGGCTTAGGTACATTTTCTCTTATTCAGTGATAGCCAATATGCCTTGCCCCCCCCCTCTTTATTGGTGCACAGGGACAGGGTCATTATGTAGCCCAGGTTGGCATTGGACTCTCTATCCTCCTGCTTCAGCCTCCCAAATGCTGGGGTTGTGGGTGCACAGGACCGTGCCCAATTCCAGATGGCTTTCTGAATGCAGTCTTTCCGTTTTGACTGTTTTCTACCTACCTTGCCTAGAGGGTATAGCATTTAGCCAAGAAAAAAGAAAACATGTGCAAAGAGTATTTTCCAGAAATTAGAATGACACGCCTAGGGCTCCAGTGGGATTTACAAGCAATTACAAAGAGCAGCATGGGGCTGAAGAGATGGCTTAGTGGTTAAGAGCACTGACTGCTCTTCCGAAGGTCCTGAGTTCAAATCCCAGCAACCACATGGAGGCTCACAACCATCTGTAATGCGATCTGATGCCCTCTTCTGGGGTGTCTGAAGACAGCTACAGTGTACTTACATATAATAAATAAATATTTTAAAAGAGAAAACAAAGAACAGCATGTGGAGAGAGACAAAGCCTGGACTAATGCTTTCATAAGGGTGGTAGTTATGATGCTGTCTGAATATTGACAGTGCTCAGGCAGGGTCATCTGAGATGCTCTGGTTGTGTTCCGGTCTGATTTTGGTCTTAGTCATGTGACTAAGTCTTTGTTTCAGTTTCTAGAACATCTTTGAAAAGGCCAGGCAGGCTTTTCTCCTACACTTGATTAAATTAAAGGGTTTTGTTTTATTTTGTTTTTTATTTGTTTTTGTTCTTTCCTGTTTGGAGCAGCCATGTCTTTATCTCTCTGCCCTTTTTCTTTGTCTCTGAGCCCATGTGTTTCACTGGCTTCTTGGGGCTATTCCATCAGTAGCTGCCCTCAGTCAAGGAAAGCTGTTCTCACGCTCCCTCCTTTGCTTAGGAGGAAGGGTCAGATCAATTCTTGGCCTTTTGGCTGAGATCAAGTGTAGGAGGAAGGGTCAGGGCTCCCAAGAGATAAGGCTAGGTCAGAGCAGGCCAGAGCTGGCTCTCCAGTCCCCCTGGCTCTGTACAGGTTGAGCCTAGGACCGTGGGGATATATAAGTGGGTATGGCTAGGATTCTGGGTATGGCTAGGATTCTCTGTGTTCCAGTGATATCTCTGAGAGGTGAGATGATGTCAGGCCAGATGGTGGTGATATTGACCTGGCCTGTGGAAATGGGTTGGGGTTGGGGTGGGTCTTGGGACTAGAGCAAGAAGAGAGAAACTTCTCCATGGGGAATGAAGCAACAAAGTCATGAACACTCCCAAAAGCATTGCCCCAAATTTTCTTTCAGTATACATGAATTCAAAACAGTAAAAGAAAAGATTATAAAGCTGGCTACATAAAAAAATGTAAATTTATACAACTACAAAAGGTAACCTACAGATGTTGTTGAAATAAATATCAAAATCCATGGTAGCAGAGATCAGAGTCTTGTCCACTAATAGGCACAGGGAAAACAAAAACAACAACAACAACAACAAAACCAAGACAAAGACGTAGAAAGGAATTCAAAGAAAAAGAAACAGAAACAGCCAAGAGCAAGAATGAACCAAACTAAACCTTTCTCACAGGGAGAGGCAAATTAAGGCAAGCTGTTATTGCTCTCCCCCTCTCAGATTTGAAAAGATTAAGAGATCTGATAAACCAGTCAGCAGGCTGCGGGGAGATAGACACTCTCATATCCGTTAGGAGGAAGAAAAAAAAAACCTAACAGTCTCACTAGATGGCAGCTGGCAGTCTTTATCAAACTATAAAATGCCAGCAAGACATGGCGGCTCAGATCTGACATCCCAGTAATTAGGAGGCTGAGGCAGGGGGATTATCTTGAGTCAGAAGCTGACCTAGGCTACATAAAGGTGTGTGTGTCCATGCATGCGTGTTTGTAAAGAGTCTATGTCTTTTTGTCTGGTTGAACTCTGTCTAGTTTATTGTTTACCCACAGTAACTAGCAAATCCTGACATGTGTGGTGTCCAGTGTGATCCAAGCTCTGTTCCAAAGGTTTTCAATACATATAGTGCATTTAGTCTTCCCAGCAACAAGTAGATATGCCATTGCATCATCTCCATTTTACAATGAGGAAACTAAAACAAAGACTTCAGCTATGTATACATGGATGTAGCCATGTATGACACACAGATGTAGCCATGTATATGCACACAGATGTAGCCACGTATATATACCCCAATGTAGTCATGTATGCATGGATGTAGCCATGTATGTTCCCATGGATGTAGCCATGTATGTAAACCTGTATGTAACCATGTATGTATACACAGATGTAGCCATGTATTACACACCAATGTAGCCATGTTATATGGATATAACCATGTATATATGGATGTTTGTTCATTGCAACATCTTATACAGGCAAAATATTCAAAATAACTACTACCACCAGGCCCTGGTCAAGGGCATGACAATACATGTATGTGGTAGAATGATGAGAACATCAGCAAACTATCTGTCATGTGTGTCTTGGTTACTTCCCTGTTGCTATAAAGAGACACCATGACCAAAGCAACTTATAAAAGATAGGATATCTTAGGATTCATGGTCTACGATCATTCTTAGGGTTAGAGTCCGTGATTATCAGGGCAGGGAACATGGAAGCAGGCAGGTAGCTGAGAACTTACATTCTGATCCTTTTCAGACTTCAGTGTCTACCCCCAGTAGCACACCTCCCCAACAAGGCCACAGCTCCTAATCTTTCCCAAACAGTTTTACTAACTGGGGACCACGTGTTCCAGCATACGAGCCTGTGAGGGACATTCCGTTCAAGCCACCACAATGTGGAAGACCTTGATGGTATTTTACGAAGAAAGCAACCATTAGAAAACATAAACAGTTTGATTTACATATTTAAAAAAATTTAAATATATACAATCTTGCATGTATGTTTTTAAATATTTTACAAATAAGTCTAAAAAATTCATAGATGGAGAAGATATATTTTTTTCATTTTATATCTTTTGTGTGTGGCTTTCTTTGCAATATATAATCGTTTTTAGTTTTTGTTTTTTGAGACAGTCTCAGGCTGGGCTGCAACTTCCTATGTAGCTGGGTATAACTTTGAACTTCTGATTCTCTTGCCTTCACCTCTGAGTGCTGTGATTACAGGTGCGTGCCACCATGCCTGGTTTATGACGGGAACTGAGCTTGGGGCCTCCTGAATGTTAGGCAAGCACTACCAACTGAACAATGCACCCAGCCCACCATATACAACTTTTAAACTGAATTAAGTGATAACATGTGAAGTCGTAGTGCTGTGTGGCATGTGGAAGGGGTTAAGTGGCTTTTTGTGAGGCTTACTTTTATGTTGTGGGTGTATTTCCTGCACATATGTATGTGTACTGTGCACATGCAATGTCTGTGGAGGCCAGAAGAGGATGCTGGATCCCTTGGAACTGGAATTAAAGTTGGGTGCAGGCCTCCATGTGGGTGCTGAGAATTGAACTCAGGTCCTCTTGGAAGAGAAGCAAGTGCCCTTAACTACTGACACTTCTTTCCAGCTTCCCTAACTCTCATATCTAGATTGGAAGCATTGTGTTGTTGATAGAGTTTTAAACACACACACACACACACACACACACACACACACACACACACACACCATCTTTGGGCAATAGGGGTACCTAGCTTTCACTGTTCATGAGACCCCCAAATGGAGGAAGGTGGGTAAGAGGCCATTCTAGCAGTATTAAGGAAGAGCTGGTGATGGTAATGTTTCCCAAAACTGCTCACAACCTGCCAGGCTCAGTTGTGTAGCCAATGGACTCCTGAGGCCACCAACAGACCTCCATGGCCACCATGCTACCAGAGACCAGATGGCTGGAGACTGGTTACCTATGGCCCCTTTCCAGAGGATCCTCAGTTTTAACAAGTTCTTCCTTTCAGAGTTTCCAGGAAGATTAAAAGGGACCTGGGATTCTTGAGCCAAAAATGTAGAAGCTCTTGGCTGGTTGGCACTTCCTCTACAGAAATGACCCCAGAGCTCTCCAACCCAGTATCTGGAAGGGGTAGAGCTCATTGCAGGAAGAAGGAAGCCATTAAAACAAGGAATCCAGGGGGAGGAGCCAAGTAGGGGGAATGAGGTACTGGGGAGCCTCACCTTGGCTCCCTCCACAGTTGTAGCTGGGAGAGCTGGTCATCATGATTTGGATCTGGCTGAGCTCCTAGGAGTTCTGGCTCTTCACACACATCTCTTGCTCCTTTCTCTTTGATGATGTGGTAGCTGAGGGATTGAGGAAGCCTCTCTAGATGATGGGAACATTTTGATCAGACCTCACGGCTATCTAGCAGTGACATAAATGACACATCCATGGCCATTCTTGGTGTGCTGATGGGCGGGACAGCGGTGTCGTGCGCAGGACTGTGAGACGGCAGGTTCAGCTCTGCCTCAGAACACCGTCAACACCGACATTTACAGGCTTTGTACGCAGACTCCCCAGGCTGTGTCAGACAGCCCTGTTCTCTCTGGCTCTTGGTTTTCCTGCGTGGTTTCTAACGTCATCTTTGATTTATTTCAGGTTCCGGAATTGCGTTTACACTTACAGGATTCTACCCAATGAGGATGATAAATTCACTGTTCAGGTAAGTCCCGAACCAACTTGTGCTTTCTCTGAGAGGAAATGAAAAAGAGAAAGGAAAAACAGGTGTCCTGAGCAGTCTCAGTGTGAAGACCTGGTAGAGCTTAGCTTTGTCCCCCAAAGCTATGTGTCTGGGGAACTGAGTGAATAACAGTGACTCTTCACAGATGCCAGTCATAAGATGATAGTCACGCATGCCAAGGATTGTTGGTGGCCATGGCTGAGAACAGGACACAGTGGTGGAGGAAAGCCAAGCCAGTGGCTATGCCTTGATCCATTCTTTTGTTTGGCTACCACAGAGGAGCACATGTCTGTGGCCCAGGAAGCAGCAGAGGGATGGATGGAAGATTAGATGAGATAGGACCTTGAACTTCCCTAACACAGTTCCCTCCTGCCCAACACATCTGTCATGGCATCCGAATCACTGTAAAAGGACCAAATAGACAAAGCCATGAATACACTTGTTGATTGGTTGATTGATTGATTGATTGGTTGGTTGGTTGGTTGGTTGGTTGGTGGATTTATGGATTATGCCACGGTGTGTGTGTGTGTGTGTGTGTGTGTGTGTGTGTGTGTGTGTAGAGGTCAAAGGGCAACTTGCCAGAGTTAGTTCTCTCTCTTCCGCTATGGGTTCTGGGGATTGAACTCAAATCCTGAGGCTTGGGTGGCCACCAAGCCTCTCACCAGCCACAGCTGGACTTTCAAAGGGAAACAAACAAACAAACAAACAAACAAAAACGAATCAGCAGTGCCAATCAAAGCCTGGGAAGACCACCCTTGCAGAGTTTGTGTGACCAACACAGGGGCCTTGTCTGGCCCTAGCATATGCCACCTGAGTGATGTGGAAGGCAGGGAAGCCAGTTTTTGCTTGACTTTGTTAGGAAAGCATGGGGGGTGTGCAGAAAGGAGGTGACAGTCTCGGTGTCCTCCGTAGAGGTGGGACCGTGTGTCACTAAGTTCACAGTGACGGTAGTAAGAGCCACAGCGACAGGTGAGACACATCTGTGTGAGCAGTGCAGTAAGGAAAGATAAGCATCTAGGCACCGTGTCACCAGAACAACGAGGAACAAAGTCTTCAGGGTTTTGCTGGAAAAAAAAAAAAGGAGTGGGAAGGGAGAGGCCAGCCAAGTTGGTGGCTTCCGAAACATGAAGGGGGTGATAGATTTGTTTAGGTCAAAGAGATAGACTCACAGCTGCCCCAGTGAAAGGCAGTCCCCAGGGGGAAAGGCCCAGAAACACACAAGAGAGAGAAGTTATGAACAGAGGAAAAATCTCGCAGGGCAACTCAGGATGGAATTCAAAAGAAACCACTTCAGTACTTCCACCAGCCACTTTGTCCAGACAGTGGGACTCAAGGGGGCCAGTTCCATCCAGGCTGTGGCAAAGCTTCCTTCTAAGGGAAGGGTCTGCTCATACTGAGCTTCATGGGAGAGGCCAGTGTGGACCACTGTGGGCTGGAGTAACGCTCTACTGCACAGCGTGGTGGCCAGGCTGAGCACAGTTCACGCTTCTCTTTCTCTCTCGTGTACACATGAACACCAGGATGGAAGGAGGGTCGGATGGAAGGTATGGTCTAGGGGTCAGGGAGTCCCTTATCCCAGCCCAGTTGTTGGTGGAAATCACCAGAACAGATCTGAGCACACGTAAGCAAGCCCCCTTTTTAAGGTTGGCAGATGTCGGTCACCTGAATACTTTCTGAGGTGTGGACTCCACAGACTTCTGAGGACAAGGCTCAGGGGAGGTGGCTTAGGCACGTAGTGGGCCTTTGTGGTGGTCTCTACTTTTTTATCCAAAGCTAGGCCTGTGCGGACTTTGCCTGGTGGCATGGTGTCCTTGGCACGAGGCTTCCCGCTAGGAGTCAACTCTCTTAAGTTAAAAGTTAGTCGGCGTCTTTGATCTTGCTCCCCTTTTGTGGTTTCTTCTGTTCCTTCAAAGTGGTGAAGACTTTAAGTATGACTGGAAAAGAGGTGTCTCTGTGGCTTCTTGTCGAGGGTTTGTACCCACAGCTCGTAAACCCGTAACTCCGCCCGTCTGGAGCCTGTGCCCACGTTCTCTTCTTCACTCTTGCTTCCGCGGCTTCCTGTGACCCCAAAAATAACCACAGACCCTTCAGTGGGACTAGGAGCTTCAGTGTGCTTTGGGGGTCCCTCTGGCTGATTGTTGTCTTTGGTGGCTTGGAGGGCACTAGAGGAGCCCAGGGCTTGGGACCAGAGGCTTGGGGCCCTGGCTGGGTTCTACCTCAGTGAGTCAGCTCTTCTGTGGGTTGCTCCTTCCCTGCTGACAGCACTGCCCTTCTCAGGGCCCCAGAGGGGATCCGATTGGCTCAGCCACCATCAGCTCTCTCTGCGCGAGCCACTCACAGGCTACTGAGCTCTTTGTTGCTTGGCTGTTAGGAAGCAGGTACCTGCCCACCGCTGACAGATGGGGACAGATCAGAGCCTCCTATGGCCACCTCAGCCAGGGCGGTGAGCAGGCGGTTTTTACAGAAGAGATATGGCCTTGCCGGACATAATTGTTTCCACTTGACCTGGGACCTTCGTGGTCACCTATATCAGCTAACTATGAGACAGGAAGCCATGGCCTCAAATGGTCTGGGGAAGTCCCCACCTGTATGGATGTCTTGTCCGATAAAAACAAGCAAGCAAACAAAACAACAACAACAAAACCCCACACATTCTCCAGTATCTGGTCAGAGAGCCTGTCTAGCTTGTACACCCCACGGTCCAGTTCCTTAGTACTGCCTAATGTCTGACATAGTAGCACAGAGCTGTAATCTTAGCACTTGGGGATAGAGGTAAGGGGATCGGATCGGAAGCCTCAGCTACATAGTGAGTTTGAGATCAGCACACATGCACATACACGCGCTCGCATACAAGCATGCACGTGTAGAGAGCACACCACACGTGTGCTAAAACAAACGGCAGCTCAGGACTACTGGGAACAAATCAAAGCGTGAGCCCCCAGTGAAGCCAAGTCAGAAACGTCCTTCAGGAAGCCCCGGTACTGGCCGCTGCTTATTTTAACCCCAGTTCCTCTTTTCATGGTGAAGTAAAACCTGCATTCTTGCCCGAGCTTGGCCACAGTTTCTGTATAACTCAGTCCTTACACCTAGACCTGCTTCGTGGCAGCAGCAGCAGCAGGAACAAGGCTGAGACATTGCACAGCGACACACCAAGGGCCTTCATGACCCCAGCTCCTCTCGTGGGAGATCCTTGTTGAAACATCCATTCCACCTTATTCTTTCCTAAGGACAATCTGTATCTTGTGGTCCAGAAGGCCCACTGGCTGACCTGGCTCTGACTCCATCAGTTATAGACCTACAGAGTCAGAGGTGGGGAGGATGGCGGCAGACCTTCATTGGATTCTCTCGTTCAACACGGAAATGTTTGGAACCTATAGACCCTAGAGTTCACATCCCTGCTTCCAAGCTAAGTCTTCTTTCTCAGGGCTCAGGATATGCTTCCGGGCATGAATGGGTGCTGAAACACTTGGGCAAGGTGGGACCTAAGACAGTTTCATGGACGGGAGGCAGGGCAGAGGTCTGTCTGAGATGGGCTCTTCCTTGCCTACTTGAATGGTATTTGATCATGAATAGCATTTGGCTGTGTGTCCCGTGCATTCAGGATTTTGCAGCCATGTGGCTTTGTTCAGGGACTTGGCAGAGACCAAACAGGAAGATAGAATGTTACATCGCCCCTACTGTGGTCACAGTTCTGTTCACGGAGGAGGGAGATGGTCTACACAGAGGCCATTGCTCTCTTTACTGCCCTCGTTCTTAGTAGGGAGACATCCACGTCCAATTCTTGGTAAGAAGGGAGATAGCCACGTGCACTTCCTCAGTCTGCAAAGTGAAAAGAGGATGGGAAGAAAATGGGAGGGAGAGAGATGCTGCGGACAGTTATAAAGGAGGAAACGGGAAGACACAAAGAAAAGGAACAATGAGAGCGGGGAAAAGACGATGAAGGAAGGAAGTCAAGAAAGAGGGAGGCTGTGGATGTGATGGGTACAGTTTCTACAAAGGGAAAGCGGTGGGTGCTGGGTAAGAAGCTGCAGAGCCGATGGTGATAGAGGGTGAAGATGGAATAGTTCTATTCGGGCTGAGGAAGGTGTCTGGGGAGCTGTCTATCCCGGGCTCTGCTCTGTACCCTGAAACAAGGATCCACAGACACCGTGAAACAGTTTTAAAGCAGATCCTCAGACCCAGAGAATCTTCTGGATTAAAGTTCATGTGGACATCCTCTAGGTACTGTGTGAGGCCAGAGGCAAGCAGGATGCTTACTTACCCCGTCAGGCCTCAGGTTCCCATGCCTAGACACGGTGCTCGTGTGAATCCTGGGTCCTTCCTGAATCTACAAAGGAAGTGACTCTCCCACTCAGGGAAGTGGCATCCATCTTGGACCGCTGACTTCAGAGTGAGCTGTTCACCCAGTTGCTGCCTTTTGGAGTAGCTCCGCCCCCCTGGGAAGCAAGGGAGGGTCTGAGGCAGGACAAGAAGTCTTAACAGACAACCACTTTGTGTCTGAGGAGGCTGCAGAGCTCTGGGCAGTCTTTAGACATGATATCTCTAACCAGGTCCACCACTGAAGGGAGCAGGGACCTTTACTTGCTGCCTAACGCTTCCTATGAAGAAGAAAATAGCCCAGCTCATGATTCTGTCACACAAATATCTCTACGAACTTCCTGTCTCTGCTGAACTGGCAGGGTTGGGAGTAAGGACTGGGAAAACTGAGGTACCGTGGGTTTTCATGCACATTCGGAAGAAGAGGGACTTTGAGATGATCTTTCCCACAGACGCCAAGGTTACTCTTTCAGACACAAGGAAACCCCACTAGCCAGAGCCTGTCGTGATCTTGTGTAGACCAGACGCGTGACTCAAGTTCCTGGTCCCCGGTGATGTCTGTCACATTGCTCTGGGCAGTACAGCATCTGGAGAAGGAACAAAACCAGGTTCAAAGAGCTGGCCCGTCGCAAGCGTCAGGGAGGGTGAGCGGGCAAGCCGTTGTTATGAAGTTCAGGAAGCGGGCGGGTGGCAGCTGTTATTGTTCTGAGTGGTCACCGCGTGAAATAAAGATTCCGTCTGAGCCTCTGGGCAAAGGATGTGGCTCAAACACACATTTCCTGAGGTCACACAAGGAAGAGTGCAGAACGGGCTCATGGGCTAACATGGTCACATGAAGACAAGGAGACCCCTTAGTGTCTCGGCAGCCATAGTGTGGGGTCCTATGTTTTCATTTTGTTTTATTTTATTTGTCTGCTGTAAACACAGATCTATTTCTTTCTTTCTTTCTTTCTTTCTTTCTTTCTTTCTTTTTTTTTTTTTGGTTTTTTTTCGAGACAGGGTTTCTCTGTGTAGTCCTGGCTGTCCTGGAACTCACTCTGTAGACCAGGCTGGCCTCGAACTCAGAAATCCGCCTGCCTCTGCCTCCCAAGTGCTGGGATTACAGGCATGCGCCACCACGCCCGGCTTACAGATCTACTTTCTATGCCTCTGTCTCAAAACATCTTGCAGCTGGGTTCATGTTTAAAAGGGAAATTTTGGGGGCCAAGTTTTCCTTCACCCTCCCCCCCAAGAGGTGTCGTTCTATAGCCTTTGAAAATGTAGCATGACTAAGTCCCAAGGCTAGCTCATGCCAGTAGAGAGACTGGCATCACCATCACTCTGCATCTCTTCCTCCTTGGCAAACATCTGGATCCTGCTGAGCTTGATCACTTTGCAATGCAGGTCTTTCCTTGACTCAAAGAAATTTTCTTGTTTGACTGTTGGGTTTTTTGTTTGTTTGTTTTTGTTTTTTGTTTTTGTTTTTGTTTTAAAGATTTATTTATTTATTTATTATATGTAAGTACACTCCAGAAGAGGGCGTCAGATCTCATTACGGATGGTTGTGAACCACCATGTGGTTGCTGGGATTTGAACTCAGAACCTTCAAAAGAGCAGTCAGTGCTCTTAACCGCTAAGCCATCTCTCCAGCCCCGGGTTTTGTTTGTTTTTTTTAAGCTAGTTTATCTGTTTTATTTTCTCAGATTCTACTGAGAAAGCCCAGTCTCTCCCTCATTTGCTAGCTTTCTGGAGGACTCTCACACTCAGAAACAAACAAACAAACAAACAAACAAACAAACCCCCCTCCCCTACCCGTTCTCCTGTATGCCTAAGGAAAATCTCATTCATTCCTGGGTGTCTGGGGGCAGGGAGTGTTTACTATCTGCCATCTCTGCCTCTAAATGACTATCCTTTCCTCCCCATCTCTGTGCACCCAAGCCATCTGGTTGTTAATTCTCCATATCCCAGGATGTTAGGGTCTGCTTTGTGTATGTTTTCTTCTCCCACATAGCACAGAGCTGACACTAACGGTTGATGGGCTAAGCTCAGAGAACAGTACTCAGGTGCAGAGGGAAGAACTCTGTGGGGCGTCTAATAAAAGTATTTCTTAGAAACAGACACAAGACAAAATGGCTCCCTCCCTACCAACTAAGATATGATAACTGGAGTCGCCACTGCTGTTTCTCAACTATGAGAAAAGGTTACGGGAGAATGAGGTCATGCAGATGGCAGAGCAGGAAGATAAAATGAAGCCAGGTCTTGAATGGTGTTATTGGATTAGCCGCCTAGAATTAACCAGCCTAGGAATTGGCCTGCCCATGGACTTCCTGTTAGTGAGATGAGTCCTGTGTGCCTAAGGACTTACAGGATTCGGTTACCTGTAAAGTTGGGCTGAAAGTGGACTAATATACACGGTTCGGTCTATGATAGGGGAAAATCTCAAAAAGGAAAAGTGTACACTTCAGACTGAGCACCAGGTTTCACTGCACAAGTCCACAGACCGTGGTTTGCAACCTCTATTACACCCCTGTTCTTAGTCCTGGCCAGCGGCCAGCGGCATGCTGCCGGGATTAGTCCTGTGCCACCAAGACATTCCTAACAACCTGTATATGGGCTTAATATCCTATTACTCTCTCCTCTCAAGTCAGAAAAGTACAAAAATCAATCAGCATGCTAGCGACCTCTGTGCCCTGGGAAGATGTCTCAATTTCTGGTTTTCTGTGGGATGATTTAGTTTCTCATCTTAGCTTTGCCCTTCAAGAGCAGGTGTCACTCAGAGTTGTATTGAACAGATGAGAGTGTTCCCTCTGGGAAAATACCATTCCCTCCAGAGAAGCCTTGCTAGATCACTCATAACACGGCTGTGGGCCTGGGAAGGTGGCTCACAAGTAAAGTGTTGGCCACACAGACTTGAGGATTCAGAGTCCGTCAAAAAGAAAGGCACAGCTACACATACCTGTAATCCCAGCAGGGGTGTGGGAGGGGCGGAAATAGAGGGCTCCTGGGAGTTCATTGGCCAGCTAGTCTACCCTAATTGGTAAACTCTTGGTTCAGTGAGACTCTGTCTCAAAAAGTAAGATAGGAGGGCTAGAGAGATAGATGATTCAGCAGCTAAGAGCACTGGGTGCTCTTCCTGATGACCAGAGTTTGATTTCTAGCACCCACCTGGTGGCTCACAACCATCTGTATTTCTAAGTTCAAGGGATCTAGCACCCTCTTGGTAGGTAACATGCTCACAAAGCACATGGACACATGCAGGCAAAATGCCCATACACACTTAAAAATTAAAACAAAAAAAAATTTCAAATGGAGAATAACTGAAGAAGTCACCTCCCATTTGCTCCTGGCCTCTACATATGCATGCACGTATGTATGCACATGTACACACACACACACACACACACACACACACACACACACACAGGACAGACTCCTCACCCTCCTCCTGCCAGGTGACTATTCAGCTTCATGCCATGGTCTTTATTTATTTCTGAGGTCCTCAAACCCTTCTCAGGCCACAGTGAGAATCCAGTAGCTATCGATGGATTCGGTCTGCTTGCATCTTGAGAAGACAGAAGAGCTACAGGTCCCACCGGAACAGCAGGATTCGTTTTGCCCTGCTGCAGCTGTCTTTAACCCAAGTCTCCACCATGCTGTCTGGAACCACTGCCTTCTGGCACACACTTTCCTCCCAGTGGTCAAGTTCTTCTGCACCCTGAGAAGGCTTCTATCCTCAGTGACTCACTCCTGCCGTAACTACCTCCGGGAGGCCTGTGTTTCATCACTGAGAAACCGGCTATGCCGAGCTAGCCTCAGTGCCTAGATACTCTCTACTGACCCTGTTACCAGTGGCTCTTTCACCTTTCCTTCCTGTGGGTTCTCGCTCCTGCGTCCTCATGACCTCATTGCTCAAGGCTGTGGGGTCCTGCCCAGCCACATTTTCAGAAAAAGCTCTTAGCCAGGTCTTAGGATCCTAGCACACAGGATGCTGTGTGCTTTCTCTTAATGATACTATCTGTGCTTCTGAACCTGTCTCCTACTCAGGAGTGCTGACGCACTTTCTTACGGAGGTTTAAGGTCTGAAAGAGGGGGCCAAATAAGCACAGAGTGTAGTATACCACTGTAACCGCTTTAACATGATGGATCAAATAAACCAAAAGTCCAGAGGCTGGTTAGCTGCCACACCAACACAGGGTGACCCAGGCAGCCATTTCGGCAGCCTATTTGGAGCAGGGCTGGGGACACCAGATACAGAAAAGAACGAGACAGTGGGGAGACTTAGAAGACACCAAAGTCTCTGGAGTTTGGAGAAAGGCAGCTGGAAGGTCCAAGGAGGAACTTGAACCAAGACTGAGTGGCCAGGGGGTCCTGACTGGTTTCTAATCTTGGCCATGGATAGAGTGGGAGACCCTAGATCCTGTCTCTAGGAAAAATGGCTGGCACCTGCTCACTGGGGCAGAATCCTTCTACTTGGAAGAACCAGGAAGCCAGAGGCAGGGAGTAGGGTCATGGCTGGTACGTGGACCACTGGCCATGTCTAAGAGAGACTTGAGGACATAGAGGGGTCAGAGAGGGTCCTGTGACATCACCCTAGCATCTATTATAACCAGCCCTGTTGCCACTGAGTTCAATCAGTGAGCCTCTGCAGGAGGTGGGGGCATAGGACACACTATTTCCTTTAATCCTGGGAAGAGGAATAGAACTCTAACCTTAAAGTAATGGAACCAAGACTAGTGAGATGTCTCCCCAGACACACCTATGGCTGACCCCACCACCACCACCTCTTGCCAACATCACTCTCAGAGCCTCTTTTCCAGGCACTCCCATGTGAAACCATGTTTACCTAACAGCCTTCTCCATTGTATCCTGTTCTATTTTCCTAACATCCCTTACCATTATCTACAGCTAGTCGTCAATAGTGACTCAGTAGTGTGCAGTCATACACATTGATTCTCTTGTATTTTTGGATGGTCAGAAATGCAAAAATGGCCTTCGATGGCTGTGCTGAAGTCCAGGTATGAGGAGAGCTCTGGCATTTCTGAAGGCGTCAGAAGGGGGAAAATCTATTTTCTTGTCCTTTTCTGTATCTAGGGGTCTCCTGAAATCTTTGGCTAATGGCTTCTTCCTCTGTCCTTCAAGCCAGGAATGTTGGTCAATATACCTTTCGATGCCAGCAGCATGGCCCCGCGATTAGCCTGATTAATTGGTATCCTTTGCCATCTTAGAGCAGTGCATGAGCAACCCTGACTCACTCATGCTGGATGACAGATTATTCACAGGCTCTGAGGTGGGGACACGAACATCTGTAGAACCAGGTGGGAAGATCATTATTCTACCCTATCCATTCAGCTATCCTATCTCCATCCTGAGAACAGAAGATGGATTCGAGAGAACTGAGATCTTGTCTGTCAGGTACTGACGTGCTAGAAGGCCACCTACACCCATTAGGCACTCAATAAATATTGGGCAAATGCAGGCTCTGCATTAGGTACTCAGTAAATACTGGATACATGCAGGGACCCATTAGGTAATCAATAATACTGGACATATCCAGGCACCAATTAGGTACTCAATAAATACTGGATACATGCAGGGACCCATTAGGTACTCAATAAATATTGGAAAACGCAGGCACGATGGTGCAGACTTGTAATTTTGTGCTGAGGAACAGGAGCCAGGAGACTCTCTGTGGCTCCCTGACCAGGCAGCCGAGCCAAACCAGCAAGGCCAAGCCAACGAGAGAAGCTGATTCTAAGAGCAGGGTGAACAGTTTCTGTGATATGACACAACAGGTTGTCCTTTGTCTTCCATAGAAATGTACACACAAGAGCATGTCACACACACACACACACACACACACACACACACAAACATGCACATACATCTAAACACACACATAAATATTAGCTAAAAGATTAAGCATATAACCATCTCTAAAGAAGGGAAGTGAGTCATTGTGTTCCAATTTTCTACATCCCTGCCCATATGCTATTCACCAAGGTGCTGCAGTTGGTGTCTTTAGGACCTCTCTGTAGCCAGGAAGACTCGAACCACTTGGGATGGTGCCCAGGCAGTGGAGCATCTGGCGCGAAGCTCACCAGACAGCTGCCCTGGGCTGCCCCTTGAGGCGGCTCCTCTCTGGGCTGGCTCCCAGGGCCAAGCACACCCACTTGTCTGCCAGCTGTCACTCCTTTCTCTCAGAGTAAGTTGAGCTTTACCGGAAGTGAAGAGAGAAGCTAGAAGGAAAGGCCACTCGGGGATGTAATTAAGGCTAAAAATATGCCACGTCCTGGGCTCTGGCAACACGGAAATCCAGATTGCTCATGTTCCCAGAACTGTGTTGTCTGTGTCCAATGGTCCCAAACGCTGTGTCTAAATTCTTAACAGGAGACAATTTAAAAGTTATATGTGTGCTTGCCTTTCCTTTTCTGTTTCTTGTGATGCCAAGAATTCAACCTAAGGCCTTGCATATTCTAAGTACCACTGATGTGCACTCCTAATCCACCCCCAGAATGCATCTAAAGACAGATTTTGCTTGTGTGAAGCAGGGAGGGGGGAAATGCATATAGTAAGCAGATGATCTTCCCTGGTTTTGTGTAGTAGGAGAAGGTTTCCTTAAAGTCAGAAGTCAAACACGAAAGTAGGAGAAGGCTGATATTTCCTGTTCCCAACATCTCACCCAATCTTTTGTCCGGAAACACAGCCTGGCCAATAAGTTCGGCCTTCACTGTCTCCAGCCCCGCCCCCACACCGTCTGCCCAGGGCTCAGTAGATTCTCTTAAGATAAAGGAAGAGTGGGTGGAATAATCTTGACCTCAAGATGGAAATAAGCACACAGGAAGAACAAGGGGTGGGGAGATTATTGTGGCCTGCGAGAAATGTAGAAAGCAAGCTGAGAGATCCATGCCGGCTTTTGTGACACAGGGGACACCACTGCCCACTACAGCCCTCGAGGGTACCACCTCGAGGGAGGTGCTGAGTCAGCTGTCTCTGTTTTTTTTCTTTAATGCGAGTAGAAAGCAGGAATAAGGATGTTCAAATAAAAAAAATAACCAAACACAAGTAAAATCCCCTCACCTGGAGGCCAGTTTCTCTTCCTGGGAAAGTATCAGTGTGAATACACCTCTCTCAAATGCAGCTGTAGAATCTGTAATGTATTGCGTACCTTAAAAATAGCATTGCTCGCAGAGGAGTTCTTTGAAGGTTTGTGGAGGATAGAGCTGCAAAACCTTGGCAACAGGAGCTGGGGCAGTGGCAAGGTCTTTAGACTGTATTCCTAAGGTAACCTCTAGTCTCCACAGGGATGCATGTACATATGTACAAAGACATACACATATATGTGTACATACTCGTGCTTGTGCACACACACATGCAAATATACATAAACAAGATGAAGAAACTATTGACAGCCCAACATCAACCTCTGGCTTTCATGTAACACCAGATACAAACAAAGAAATACATAATTAAAAATTTTAATTTGGGAATAATTATATGATGTTTACTCAGCTGCACAGTTGTGTCTGGTTTTAAGTGCACTGTGATTCCTTTTAACAGTTTTGGGGATTGTTGCCTAGGAACAGACACTATAGGTTGAATGTCCCTTGCCAACTAGGAAATCAGCTTGGGAGTAGAGGTGGTTTGAATTTAGGACTTTTCCCTCCTGGATGTTGGAATATGTGCGCATACATGAGATATTGTGCAGCCTGGACCCACATGAAAACACAAATTCTGCCCCCTCTTTTTTTTTTTTGGTAGACCCTGGTACATAGTGGCCTGAAGGTCACTTTCTGTGTTCTCTCAGAATGCCTGTATTTTCTGAAACCTGTCACATGATGTCAGGTGTGGAATTCCCCAATTGTGGCATCTATTGGTTTTCTCAAAAAGTTTTCAATCTCAAAGCATTTTGATTTGGGGTTTTCGGATTAGAGGTGCTCCCTGTCTTAGTCTCTTCTATCCCTGTCTTAGTCTGTTCTATTGCTGTGAAGAGACTACATGACCACGGCAACACCTATAAAAGAAAGCATTTAACCGGGTTGGCTTGCAGATTCAGAGGGTTAGTCCATTATCATCACGCAGGAGCATGGGGTCATGCAGGCAGACATGGTGCTAGAGAAGGAACTCAGAGTTCTACATCTAGATCTGGATCTACAGGTAGTGGGAAGAGAGCCAGACTGGGCCTGGCTTGAGTTTTTTGAAATGTCAAAACCCACCCAACGTGACCCACTTCACCCCACAAGGCCATGACTCCTAGCTCTTCTAATCCTTTCAAATGGTGCCACTTCCTGATGACTAAGCATTTAAATATATGAGCCCATGAAGGTCTTTTTGTTTTGTTTTGTTTTGTTTTTTGTTTTTCGAGACAGGGTTTCTCTGTATAGCCCTGGCTGTCCTGGAATTCACTCTGTAGACCAGGCTGGCCTCAAACTCAGAAATCTGCCTGCCTCTGCCTCCTAAGTGCTGGGATTAATGAGGGTCATTCTTATTCAAGTCCCCCTGAAATAATTAATGTAACAAATACCATCTATCACCTAGTCCTCAGAAAAATGTGCAAGTATTACATTTAAGATCTCCAATGCAAACACTGAGTGGCAGGATGATCTTTTGATTCTTAGAATCTTATTAATTAGTTATTGATTACAGTTAGGCTAGCAGTTGGCCTCCTGGGAGAGAAGATTTCCCTGAAACTCTCCTGGGTCAGCAGACTGGGGGCTATTGGGCATTGCTAGGAAGATGGCGGCCTGCTTACAAACAGTTGCTTCACACCCTTTCTTTTGTGTTTTCTTGTCTTTGTTTTTGTTTTCTCTTCCACCCAAGGGAAATACAAATATGCTTTTAAAAAATAAGGTCTGGCCAGATGACTCAAGGATAAAGGCTCCTTCCACAAAATCCCTTGCCACCTGAGTTTTGATTCTAAGACTCACATAAAGGTGGAAAGAGAGAACGACCCCACAAAGCTGTTCGTGCACACACACACACACACAGACACACAGACACACAGACACACAAACACACACAGACACACACACACACACACACACACACACACACAAGCTTTCTCTAACAAGAAAGAAACCTACATTGAAGGAATATTCATTTTTATTGTAGATTTGGTCAATTCACCTTGCCTAAAAGCTCACCAGGTGAGCCTCCCTTACAATATCTCTTAGCACCTACCAAGTCGTCTTTGTCTCAATCCTGGGCAATATCAGTATCTGTAAGTTTCCTCAATCAATGGATAAAATTTACATCCTCAGTATTTTGCTTTGCATTTCCCTTATTAAAAATAACAATAAGCCCTTTTCACATGTTTTCATCATTTGCATTCCTTTTCTTATAATTTGAATATTTATTTATTTTTCTTTGTTCATTTGTTTGAGATAGAGTCTCGTGTGTCTCAGGTTGACTCTGGTCCTTCTGTTTCTGCCTCCAGTGCTGGAGAAACAGGTATTTCTCCCATGCTCAGATTTAATATTTTTCTTTTTTAAAAAAAATCTTTTGACAGGCAGTGGTGGTGGTACACGCCTTTAATCCCAGCACTTGGGAGGCAGAGGCAGGCGGATATCTGAGTTAGAGGCCAGCCTGGTCTACAGAGTGAGTTCAAGGACAGCCAGGGCTACACAGAGAAACCCTGCCTTGAAAAATAAAACAAAACAAACAAAAAAAAGTTGCTGTCCAAGAGTGGCTTTCGTGTCTACACTGACGCCCCTGAAGTAATAATTAACGTTTTGTTTTTGTTTTTTTCTGTTCATTTGTTGAACTAATACAGTCTGTGAACCCTAAAAAAATCTTTTGGGACTGGAGAGATGTCTCAGCAGCTGGGAGTACTTGTTGCTCTTTCAGAGGATGTACGTTTGATTCCAGCACCCCCGTGGTGGCTTACAACCATCCACGACCTCCATTTCAGGGGATCCAACAGGCACATATATGGTGCACACACATTTATGCAAATAGAACATTCATACCCATAAAATAAATCAAATCTTAAAAAACTTTTTGGCCGGGCGGTGGTGGCACACGCCTGTAATCCCAGCACTCGGGAGGCAGAGGCAGGTGGATTTCTGAGTTCGAGGCCAGCCTGGTCTACAGAGTGAGTTCCAGGACAGCCAGGGCTACATAGAGAAACCCTGTCTCGAAAAAACAAAAAAAAACAAAACAAAACAAAAACAAAAACAAAAACAAACAAACAAACAAAAAAACTTTCTGAATAAAAATATATTCTTGCCAGGTAATGGTGGTACATGCCTTTAATCTCAGCACTCAGGAAGCAGAGGCAAGGTTGATCTCTGAATTCGAGGCCAGCCTGGTATACAGAGCGAGTTCTAGGACAAACAAGGCTACATAAAGAAACCTTGCCTCTGACCCCTGTCCTCCCAATATACATATATTTAGTAAATTAAATTTTATTTGGTTAGTTTACTTTGTGTGTGTGTGTGTGTGTGTGTGTGTGTGTGTGTGTGGTGTTATTGTTGTTATATATGTGTGTAGTATGTATACCATTGTGCCTACAGTGCCCATTACAGCTGGAGGTCAATGTCTAGTGCCTTTCCCTGATTATTCTCTTTCTTTATTCATTAAAACAGTGTCTCCCACTGGACCTTTAGATCATCAATTCCTTTAGGCTATGGGACCAGTGAGCTGCAGGAATCCAACTGTCTCTCTAGTCCCCACCTCCAAGGCTGGGGTCACATGCACACACCACTACCCTCTGCCAAGGCTGTGGTCACATGCACACACCACTACCCTCTGCCAAAGCTGTGGTCACATGCACACACCACTACCCTCTGCCGAGGCTGTGGTCACACACACACACACCACCACCACCACCACCACCACCACCACCATCACCACCACCACCGCCACCCCGCTGCCAAGGATGGGGTCACATGCACACACCACCACCCTGCTGCCAAGGATGGGGTCACATGCACACACCACCACCCTGCTGCCAAGGATGGGGTCACATGCACACACCACCACCCTGCTGCCAAGGATGGGGTCACATGCATGCACCATCATTCTTTCCCTGCTCTCTGGGAATCTGAGTTCAGAAAATTTATAAACTGTCATCTTTCCAGCCTGTCCTTTCTTTTTTCTTTTTCTTTTTTCTTTTTTCTTTTTTTAAGATTATATTATTATTTCACAAGTCTATCCTGACTTGTGAAAAATTTAAACAGAGGCTGGGATATAGCTCAGTTGGTAGTTGCCTAGTTCTTGCTAGAACACGCCGAGCCAGCCCTGTGACCAGTCCTCAGCAGCATATAAAAGCAGCCTGGCAGCACACACGTGCACTCCCTGTACTTGGGAGGTCGAGGTGGAACAAACCGAGGATCAGGGTCATTTTCAGCTAAATACGGAGTTCGCAGTCAGCCTGGGTAACACGAGCTCTGACAACAAAATCATTTTAGCTTATTGGTTGTTTTCCTGTGGATCCTAGATCTTGTGACTCATCAAACCTTAATTATCGGGAGAAAATAGTATTTTTTTATTTTCTAACACTTTCATCATGTTTCTATGTCAAGTGCTTTCTTTTGACATTTGGTATAAGATGGGGACTACAACTTCACCCGGTGACTCAGCAGGCTCGGATAGTAGACGGTGCCCCCTTTCCTGCTGACTCACAGTTCCTCAGCCCATATGCTAATGTCCCAGTTCCTCTCAGGCTGGATGTAGACTCCTCCTCCTGTTCCACTTAATGATTAGTCTCTCCTTGCAATAATGCAGCGATGCACGTTGGTAATAGTGATATTCTTGCGGCCTGTTTCTGATTCCTGCTCCAGAAGGGGGCTATAAGTCAAGACCAGGACAGTAAAGGAGAACAGAAGTGGGTAAATACGATGAGGGTCAGCAAAGGTCCCGCATGCAGGTTCCGTCCCGCCCACTGTGGACTTCTTAGGTAAAGCTGCATGCTAGGTGAGTGGTCAGTACCAGACACCAGGAACTCTCAGGGCATAACCTGTGCATCCCATAATATGTTCCTTAAAGGAGAAAGAAATCCGCCTCCTCCTCCAGGACCATTCCTGGCCCCAGCTCTTTCTCTCACAAGAGGCAAAGTCTTTAGCTGCTTGGAGAGCAAGCAACTCCCCCCTGCCCCCCATGTCGCCTCAGGTGAAACTCTGAGTTCTGCGGCCACCATTCTGTATGTCCTAACTCATGATGAACTCTGCCTTTCCCAAAGGACCTTTGGACCCAGAGCTGCGGGGTTCACTTCCTCTCCCATTCGACACTCTCAAGAGCTCAACTTGACTGACACTAGCTTCTGGAAAGCCATGTCGTGCCTTTATCCACACCACACTTACGGTCAAACTCCCATCTTCCTTGTGTGTGTGGTTTTTTTTCCTACCTCCACTCAGAGCTCCAGCTCGGTTCTCATAAACTTCACATTGTCAGATCTAGCATATTACTTCAGATCAGCCAGGGTCTGCCTTGTGCTTCTGTTACCCGGAAGGGTAGAGGTGCCTCCTAGCTGGCTGGTAGCCCTGTCTCAGTAAGCCCACATCAGATCTGAGCAGCTGATGGGCTGGAGCCCTCTGTCCATGCTGATTTGAATGGGATCTCACTGAGCCCGCCTTTTTCTCTGTGGTCCTCAACAGCTCATGAATAAATCTCACAAGAAGCTTTGCCCAAATCTACATAGATGAGCTTGGTAATGGCAGGCAGGTGGCTGCTGTGGTGCTGTGGTAGGCTTAGCAATGTAGGTTATCTGACGTGTGTTTTTCTTTAATTAGAGGCCAATGAGAAACATTCTTAAAATTAAGAGTTTTTTTTTCCCACATAATTATTAGCTTCTTTGGGGAAAAAGGGGGATTCTGATGAGCTTGGCTTTCTGTGCCCCTGTGACGATACAGTGCCATAGTTCCCTTCTTGTCTACCATCTCACCTCAAGACTGTTCTGCTTTAGATACAGAAAAGGATCTTCTTGTTGTGGAAGGTGGGGGGGGCACTTGTGAGGTCCCAGGACCACCTGAAGACCTATCGGTAGTTAACAGTACTGTGGGAGGCAGAGTCAGTTTCTTCAGTGGTGTAGCTACTGGTAGGGTATCCATGTCAATAACCTCTCAACCTCTCATCTATGCTCTTATGAACAACCCAAACTAAACTCCTCAGTGTTAGCATTATGTCTAAACTCCACCCCACAGTTAACTGGCAACAGCCAGGTATGCTCCTCCTCAGAGTTACCTGGCAACAGGTAGGCCTGGCCCACTATAAAAAGCTGCTTGCTCCTCCTCTCTCTTGCCTCTTGCTTCCTCTCTCTTCCCAATTCCCTTCCCCCCTCTCTCCACGTGGTCATGGCCGGCCTCTACTTCTCTACTCTCTCCCTCTTTCTGCCTTTCTCTGCCTCTACTACCCTCTTAACTCCCCTCCCCATGTCCTGAATAAACTCTGTTCTATACTATAGCCTATACTGAGGACTATGTCTGGTGCCTGAGGGAGACCAGATGCCTCCGCATGGGCCCTCAGAGGCACCCCTCTCCTCCATACCTCACCACACCCCCATAGAATCTTATACCTCTTTATCTTTTTATAAACACATCAATCAGCATATGTGTGTGTGTGTAAAAACCTCAAAATGAAGCCTATTATTCTGTATAATTAATGTATATAAATCTAAAAGATTTAATAAAGAGCCTAATCCTATAAGCAAGCAAACATACACGGGCCTTCTACTATACCAATAAAGTATAAAAAAACCAGCTTTCACTGACTGGATTGGTTCCCAGTGCATGCCCACTGTTCCCTAGACTGTTCACTGACTGGATTGGTTCCCAGTGCATGCCCATTGTTCCCTAGACTGCTACACACTTTGCATTTTCTCACAGACCCTGCTTTGGCAGACTGACCTGACCTGAAACCTTACCCAAGACGCACATAAATCCACTGAACCGTGAACTGCAGAGTAAGCCTTCTCACCCATTGTGAAAGCACAACTTCCCCGATCTGCCCTTCCCTTTAGGCCTCCCCTCCCCCACGGTTCAGTTCTCATGCTTAGAGGTCTCTTCCTTCCCTGGGATGGAGTTTGGGTGTCACAGCGGCGGGCATGACTGCAGCTGCTTGCCTGCCTTTGGACTCCTGTCTCAGGTTAGACTGTGTCTTGCTCAGTTCCTGGGGGTAGCTAGATGCGTCAGAGGTAACTTTCGGTTCCTCTGAAGACTGGTGTTTATCAAAGTCTACCTAACTGAACTTCTGACCCCCAGAGGTCTGGGGCGTGCCATGCTGAGGAGCTGAGGGGCCTGTACTATCATGACAGTGTGCCAAGCAGAGAACACTTTGTTCTTGTCCCTTTCCGGCATCCCTCAGCCTCAGACAATCCCACCACCCACCAAGGCAGGCTGGAAGCTTCCTGTTTTGGTTTGGGCCTTTGCCATCTTTAAGTGGGAAAATCTTTGTCCTTGATGAATGCTCCTTTCCCTCACCATTGCCCCAGCAGTTAGTAACCTTTTTGTGACCACTGGGATTTCTTCTGGATTCAACGTTGCTTTCTAAACCTGGGGCCATGCAGAAGGAAAACCAAGTATAGACAGGAAGCCCAGTGGGTAGGAGATGATGCTGTTAAAATAGCTGATGTCACTCCCTATGGCATATGAAGTGACATTGACAACTGTTCTTCTATAAGGAAAATAATGCCCTAATCGTCTGCCAGTGTCTGTGGTGTCAATATTCCCAATAAGATGCCTGCTAGAATCACTGCTTTGGGTTGAAGTCAGTAGGAACTGTGGGTAATAACCCTGTACAGTGTGGTATAAACTCAAAGTGGAAGAGCTGGCAAGGTCCTGCCTCTGAGAGCCTCATTTTCCTAGTTGGGGTTTCTGTTGTCGTTGGTGAAACACCATTACCAAAAGCAAGCTGAGGAGGAAAGGGTTTACTTGGCTTATCCTTCCACACCACAGTTCATCGTTGAAGGAAGCCAACAGGAACTCCAACAGGACAGGAACCTGGAGGCAGGAGCTGATGCAAAGGCCATGGAAGGTCTGCTGACTGGCTTGTTTCTCATGGCTTGCTTGCTCAGTCTGCTTTTTTATAGAACCCAGGACTACCAGCCCAAGGATGACCCCGCCCACAATGGGCTGGGCTCTCCTCCTATCAATCACTAATTGAGAAAATGCCTTACAAGATTGCTTACAACCTGAGTTTATGGAGGCATGTTGTAGAAAACATTTCATCTCCATCTGGCTTTCTACCCCACCTTTGATCATTCAGGTCCCAGATAAAAGACATGCAACTTTTATATTTATAATAAACTACTAGTGCACTAGAGCTGGGCAGGTATCTGCCCTCTGAACCATTCAAATCCACTTCCTTATTAATAGCCCTGAATTGTTACTTGTCATGTTCCATCTGGGCTGCTCTTAAGTCCAACTGGCCAGCACGGCCATGCTTTCATAACTCACCTACCCATGGCGACTTCTCCACTCTCCATCTTCTCTCTCCTCGTGGTTCACCTCCAACCCCAAGCCTGGGAACCCCCCAATCCCCGCCTATCTCAATTCTGCCCAGCTATAGGCTGGAGGCATCTTTATTCACCAATCAGGAATAACTTGGAGGGTCAAGATTACATAGTGACACGAGTCTGTGAGCAGCTTCCCTTGTCCCTGGGGACAACCAGGCCTTGGGGACTAATATTTAGCCTTATAATACATAGCAAAAGACCAAACCTCAATGGAGGTATTTTCTCAATTGAAGTTCCCTCCTCTCAGACAACTTTAATCTTGTGCCAAGTTAACTTAAAAATAGCCTGCACACTCCTGGACCTCAGTGGGGGTCAGGCAAATTCACAATTACTTCCACCCAACTTCCAGTCTCTTCAGGCCCTAAACTGTTACTCAGAGTCATTTTAATTCAGTTTTTTTTTCTTTTTAACACCTTTGGGGAGGGAAATTTTCCCCCAAGACCTCTTCTACAGACTTGACTGATCAGACTTCCCATTTCTCTGAGCTTCAGTTTATGCATCTGAAAAGTAGAAGCCAACGACGCTTAGCAGATGACTTCCAGCCGATGACTTACCTTGGGCTTACGGCAGCAGCAAACTTTACTCTTAGCCAAATAGCTCTTATAATCAATCCCCTTTCATAGCCAAGGAGACTAGTGTAACTGAGAGCGTTAAGTATCACAGCATTCACACTCCAAGACAAAATGCCCCAATTAGAAGCAACTCAAGGGAAGTAGGTTTATTTGAGGTCATGGTTGAGAGGATATGTTTCACCGTGGTGGGGAAGCAGGAGCGTAAGGTGACTCGCTTGTCTTACTGTCTCCACAGTCAGGAAGCTGGGAGAGATGAGCCCTCATGTTCAGCTGGCTTTCTCCACTTCCTTTTTTTTTTTTTTTTTTTTTTTTCCTAATAGGGTCTAGACTCTGCCCCATGAGAAACAGTGCTATCTGCATCCAGATGGTAACTCTCCTCAGTTAATCTTTCTGGAAATCCCTTAACATTCCTATTGAGAAGTTTGTCTAATAGGTGGAACCTTGAATTACTTTCTCTTGACATTTGACATTTGTAAATTCTAGCAACTCTAGGTCTATGTTCCCCACAGGCTATAATTGGAACTAAATGGAAACAACTTCAACAGCAACTTCTTCTTCTTCTTCTTCTTCTTCTTCTTCTTCTTCTTCTTCTTCTTCTTCTTCTTCTTCTTCTTCTTCTTCTTCCTCCTCCTCCTCCTCCTCCTCCTCTTCCTTCTCTTCCTCTTCCTCCTCCTCCTCTCCCTTCCTCTTCTGCTTCTGCTTCTCCCCTTTCTCCTCCTCCTCTTCCTTCTCTTCCTCTTCCTCCTCCTCCTCTTTCTCCTCCTCCTCTTCCTTCTCTTCCTCCTCCTCTTCCTTCTCTTCCTCCTCCTCCTCTTCCTTTTCCTCCTCCTCTTCCTTCTCTTCTTCCTCCTCCTCTTACTCCTCTTCCTCCTCCTCCTCCTCCTCCTCCTCCTCCTCCTCCTCCTCCTCCCCCTTCTCCTTCTTCTTGGGGTAATTCTCCCTTGTGTCACAGTAACCATCTCTCTCTATCTCACTCACACTGAATTTCAGCTTTTACAACTTTTCCAATGTTACTTATTCTTGTCCAGTTCTTCTACATTTGCTACTTTTAAATTTGTATCTACTTATCTGACAGGGTCCATTTCTGTAACCAGCTCTAAATGTTTTACAACTTTCTACAAATGGTGCTTTAGGCCTGGGAATAAACACTCAAACCATGAACAGGAACATTGTATATTTAAACCTTAGAAACCCTCTGATCACATTAGCCCTCTTAAAGCCTCTGCCTCCAACCATTTTTTACTGGTGATGGTATCCACTAAAACTGCAGGCTGGGGCCGGGGGTCTTCCTTAGAGCTCGGGCGCAGTCCCTTTGGCTCATAACTCTCAGCTTTGGCTTTCAAGCCATCAGTTTGGGGAGTCCTGGGTGGGGGGGAAGCCAGCAGAAATAGGACTTTACCCAGAAAAATGAGTGCTTAGCCCACTGCACCTACCTTCATCCCCATTGGGAAGAAAGATTTGGGGTCCCCTCACAGCTCCTATAAAACCCCACCCAAACTACCTTCTGAGCCCAACAACCTTGAATCTCCCAGCTGTCTCTGGCCACATTGCTCGCCCTAGCTTGCAACTCCCTGTGTCTGCCTCCCCCACCCACTCTGGACCAGGTAGGTGTCCTCAGGCTCCCACCCAGCCCTTCCCACCCTTCTTCTCATCTGAGAACATCCTTCTCTGTGCTGTTCTTCTGATAAAATCACTGGCCACTTAGGCAGCTTGCTAAAGCTCTCCAAGACTCCCTTCCTCATCTGTAACATGGAGAGGCCCTTCCTACCTGCGCCAGACCCGCTGTGAGCAGGCACCAAGCACAGACCATCCTGATCTCCATGGCAGTCAGACACCATGTGCTTCCTCCCTCCGTCCTCCTCCCCTGCTAACTGGACCTGAACTCCCTGAAGAGTATCGTTTTCAACTAAGAAGGGCCTGGAGCCTGGGACTTGGGGTTCAGGAGAACCCTCAAAGGATCCTCTCTTTACCTGTTGCATGTCTTGTGCCACCAAGAGCTTAGTGTCTGTCCCAGTAGCGGTAGCTAGGGATGAATTAGTCCCTGCTCCAAAGTGAGAGAAGATAAGGAGAGACTTTCCTCTAGACCCATGTCCACCTACCTGCTGCCTTGCTGTCCATCCTCACATATGCCAATCATAGCTCAGTGACCGAGTCCTATAAACTCCCCAAACCAACCATCTATATGAGATACAGTGGCTCAGGTTCCCTGTAACCTGACTGCCAGGGTGCCCTTACTCAAAAGTTCCCTAGAAGAATTCTGGGCTACCCTGAGATAACCATGCACCTCACCCCTCATTGGCTCCTGCCATGTGGTTCTCCCGTGGACAAGACCATTCTCATCACCCCACTGTACCAGGAGGACACCAAAGTCCCTCTCTTACTCAAGGCTCCATGCCAGGTGCCCAAGCCACCTGCTTACTGGTCTGCCAGATTCTTCATGGAGAGAGGGGACAGCTTCCCGCCAGCATAAAGGTCCCTTGCCATTGGTCTTCAGCTGTTACTCATTTGTGACAAACCAAACCTCTAGGTCCTGGGAAAGGAAGAGACTAGGGACCACATCAACTCCCATCCTCTGCTGCTTTCGTCCAGCCAGCCAGCCTCCTGTCCCACTCATAGGCAAGATCTACCTTGCTCCTGGATGATGGGACTTTGGCAGGAGCCCTGTTCCACCATGCCAGCTGTCCATACCACCTTGATTTGCCAGCCCCAGGCTAAGACCTGTGCCAATAATAAAGGGGGGTGCTGCCCCTCCCCAGGCAACCCCGAGAGCACTGCGGTGAGACTGAGGCAGCCTGCACTCTGCGGAAGCTTGCCTGGGGCTGTCACCTCGCCCTCACCTCCATCCACGCACGCTCTAGGACGGCGTGTATGTTCCCAGTGAATCGGAATTATTACAGCTGTCAGAGCACCGCAGATGACCCAAGAGAGCTACAGGTTTTATACAGAAACCACTAAAAGTCTATAAAACCTGGAATGGTTTTATATGATCTTTGTAAATTTGCTACTTTTAGAAAAGATCCCTTTGAAAACCTTGCCCTCCGTGTACCCGTGAATGTGCATATGTGTGCACATCTGCACATCTATGTGCTAAAGAAATGATCTGCATTACATAAACTGATTCTAAGAATGCTTTTTATAACCATATTGAGATAAAAAAAAAAAAAAGCACCTTCACCTTTTTGCATATAGCCAGCTATGATATAGGCCATTTCCAGCCTGGTCATCTTTTTAAAAATAAATAAATAAATGAATGAATAATGAATGAATGAATGAATGAATGAATGAATGAATACATAAATAAATAACTTATTTTGAGAGTAAATTGACTTAGGAAATTTTAAAGAATAGTACAAAGAATTGCATTTTTCCTCTCTCATTTTTCCCACTGAGCGTTTTGACGTATAATATGCTGATCATTCTTCCTCACACTGCCACTGCTGTTTTTCTGAATCACTGGAGAGGAAGCGTCTGACAGTGCCCTGTTACCCCTCTCTCTTCATAGCCACATTCCGCCATCAAAATCAGGACGTTAACACAGACCCACCATCCAGTCCCATGGCTCCACTCAAATTCCTCCCACAGTCTTAGCAGCAACATAAAAATATCCTATTTGTGTATCTATGTGAACCATAATTTATACACATAAAATCACTTCCCCTCCCCTCCCCCCCCCCACCAGTGTCACAATGATGGCTGCCAGATGCCAGCGGCCTCTTCTGTCATCAGTGCCACAGTTCTTTATTGATGTTACACTGTGGGGAAAGCGTCCCTTCTGATTTATTTATATAAGGATAAAGTTGTGAATTCTCATTTTCCTCAGTGGATTGTAACTGTCTTCATTATTCATTTCGATGTTCAGATTGTGCTGGCTGCTCCTCCTGCTGTACCTGGTGGCCCCTGGCTCTTTTTGACAAATTGTCTTCACGTTCGAAGCGTGGCTTTACTCCCTAGACCACTCCCTAGTGATTCCCAGCCTTCCTCCTGCTGTGACCCTTTAATACAGTTCCTCATGTTGTGGTGACCCCCGACCATAAAACTATTTTCATTGCTACTTCGTTAGCTGTCATTTTGCTATGGTTAATACATCAGAAGGTAAGTCTTTTTGGAGATAGAGGCTTGCCAAAGGGGTCACGACTCAGATTGAGAAGCACTGCTCTAGAGCTGTGTGTGTGTGTGTGTGTGTGTGTGTGTGTGTGTGTACAATTCATACTGCTACTTCCCATTCAAATGCAAAACAACAGAATTTCTCTGCAGCCCCTCCCCCAGCCTGGCTGGCATGCTTCTTCCTGTTTCCTGGCGGATATGGAACCAGTACCCTGCTCAGCTGTCCCTTCGGTCTCGCCATCTCCAGGGGCTTCTCGGCATCTGTATACTTCTGTATCTCAGTCTCCGCTGTGCCTTCGGCCCAGCTGTCTCTGTATCCGTCTGTGTCCTTACCATCTCCATGACCCCAGCTCACAAGCCGGCTCGAGTGGCTACAAAGGCCACGAAACAATGAAAGTGTGTTAATAAAAAGAGGAAAGGGTAAGCTGGGCGTGGTGGGTTAGGCCTATAATCCCAGAACTTGGGAGGCTGGGGCAAGAGGATCTCAAGTTCCACTCTAGCCTGAGGTATGTGGTCCAGCCTGGGCTCCAGAGCAAAATCCTATCTCAGGGAGAGAAGAAGGGAGATGAGCTGTCTTCCATGGGGATATCCTTTAGAGAAACCATTCTCAGCCTCATAACTGAAGACAGAATTCTGAGTCTAAAGCAGTCCCCCAAACTATTCCCAACCCAACCTCCGCCTTTCCCCAGGCTTCTGGGTCTCTCTAGCTGGCCACGCCTCCTCAGCGTATTAGTGTTCTAGCTGTACCCGATTTCCATCCCTGCCCCTCTCTCCTTTCTCCCACCTCCCTAATTTAAGTACAGCACCTACTCTCACTCCATACTGCTACCAAAATGATGTCATCCTGACCAGCGGTGGTGGTCTGCACCTATAATCTCCACACTCAGATGATGAGTTTGAGTCAAGTCTGGGCTATAGTGTAAGAACTTGGATCAATCAATAAATAAAAATTAAAATATCAATCCATTTATACTACATGAATACACACCCCAGCTCTTAAATTCTCCCAAAAGCTTCGAAACCCTGTTTAAAATAATAATAATAATAATAGTGATGATGATGATGATGATAATAGTAATAATAATAATAATAATAAATGCTACAAAACCCCAGAGGCCCCAGAAATCATGCACTCTCCCCTCCACCCACATGGGATCTGTTTGACAGAGGTAGAGGGGATGACTAGACATTGAAAAGAAGGCAGAAGGGGGGTCGAGGAAACCTGATGACTGCAGAGATAGGAGAGTAGAGGACATGGCAGAGGGACCTGTGGAGAGAGACTCAGGAGAAACTGGGTCCTGGCCACACTGAGAACCTCATAAGAAGATGGTAGATGTTGGTATCCAGAACACAAAGTCTTGGTCAGGCCAGTTGAACTCTGAGCTGCCCTGATCCCCCATCCCCACCCCTACCCAACCCCAACCCCATCCCACCCCCACCTCACCCCTACCCTACCACCACAGACAGCTCAGCTCTCAGATCTTCTGTGTTAGTTGTATCTGTGGAGCACCCTCAAGCCTGAACTGAATCTATCCCACGCCTGACCCTCAATCTCTGTCTTTTCAACTTCGTAAGACCCAGGGTCCTCACTAAGGAGCAGAAATCATAAGCATGACCACTGGCACCCCTCTGCACAGCAGACAGATGCGTCTTCACCCTGCTGCCTAAGCCATGTCTTCCGACTTTCTCCTGGGACCTGAAATGAGTGCTTTGATATAGTGGGATCACACGTGGAGCTCTCTGGTTTGGGTTCTCCACTTCCCACCATCTATATAATTGCCATGGTAACTGGAGAGGCTGGCCTCAGAATGGCTGAGTAGCTGAGGATCCCCTTGAATTCTTGATCCTCAGTCTTGGCCTCCCACGTGCTGGCATTGCAGGTCTGTGGTCCAACTCTAGATGGTCTTTTCAACCTGAAATGAAGGCCGCCCCAGCCTTCAGGGGTGACCACCCGGAGCACCACACTTCCTGCTCAGCGGCTGGCAGACTTCCTCCCCTGTGCCCGGTCTATTTCAGTTCTGCATTTAGAGAAGGCAGACAGAGCTGACATGAAAACTACCCCCTGGGAAGTTTCAGCTTGTCTAGAGCTCTGACCTCCCTGGCCTGCTCTTCCTCCCCCGGGAGGGTGTTTTCAGTCATCCCCAGGACTGAATCTGAAAAAGCAGCCAGCAGTGTGAACACCAGCTGACCTTCAGCTGACCTTCGTCAAAGGCACTAGTGCCCTCCTCTTCCTGAAACCCCTGCCTCCAGCCCAACGGGTAGCCCTCCACACCCCAGACCTTTGTGCACGGTTTTTTTCCTTCCAGGATATTGCTCCCTGGTAGATGCAGATGCCAAGAGATAGAACAAGAATGTTCCCTCTAAGGTCTAGCTGGGCAGTCCGCTTCCCTCCGCTCTTCCAACAGCGGGGTCTGTTTTATGGAGCAGATGCATCTCAGGGCAGTGGTGGAGCTGTGGTTATATGCCACACCAGTTTCCCCTGTAAAAAGACTTGGGCTCTAAGACTGGTTTTCTTAAGGCTCTCATGAATGTGTGGAGGAAGCAGGTACTACAGTTACACCCCAAGTCGGAGTGAGCAGTCATTCAAAGCTGGGCTCCGTGGGTTGTTGTCTACGAAGGCCTCATAAAAATGCTGCTTCTTGATATTCTGTGTAGACATATTAGCTAATCGGGGGCAAGAGAATAGATTATGCTTCCTTTCTCAAAACATTTTCCTTACCCTATTTTCTTGTGTGTGACTTTTTAATTCTGAACATAAATTCATGTCCAGTCTGTTAATTAAGCAAATCCCAGAGAGACGTCTATCTGCCTCAAGCCTGGGGTATCCCAGTTACAAGCATTATTTTCAAGTAGGAAAATCCTGAGGCTGAAGGTGGAGCACTTTGGAAGGGCACAGGCCACTCAGCATGTGCCACACCCAACACCATGTGCCACACCCAACGCTGTGATGAAGATGCTTTTCTTGGATGTGCTCATCTTTCTTTCTTTCTTTCTTTCTTTCTTTCTTCCTTCCTTCCTTCCTTCCTTCCTTCCTTCCTCCCTTCCTTCCTTTCTTTCTTTTTCTTTCTTTCTTTTGAATCAAACTGCCCGCCACATGCTCTAGTTGATCTGTTAAAGAGAGAAGGGATTCAGCCCTGCCCAGTGGAAGAGGAGTGTCACCATGGAATCTCATGGTCCATGGGTCTCGTGGGGTGTTATTCCCGAGGGGTACAGTGAGGGTACATCAATACACAGCTCAGAAGCCTGTTAGAGGCACACAGCTAACTCGAGACCTTTAGGGTTCCTTCTCTATTTCAAAATGACTTGGTGCATCTTTTAAGGAAGGCCATAGCTGCAGAATGAGGAACAAAAGCTGGCCGCCTGGGTGCTAAGAATCCAGAGCCCCGCCCCGCCCCTGGCAGGGAACCATGATCAAGGCCTTCTTGATCTGAGCCCCATGTCACATGTGACACACAGGTGCTGCTCTGCCATTGTGAATGTACACGCCCAGAATCTTCTCTTTGCTCTCTGGCCCATTCACTCCCCCGGGGTCTCACTGGGTTTAGCCAGTGAGAGCCTGGGCCAGGTGGTAAGACAGCGAGAGGAGACAGTGAAGAAGCGGAGGGGGTGGGGCCTTATGGCCCTGGCTCCCTCCCTGTGAGGCCCCATAGGCTTCTCCACAAGTATCTCCACTCCTGCTGGGTGCCTCTTTGGGGTCCAGCACTCTCCTTCCCCTGGGGAGTTCCAGCTGCCCCCCTCCACTGTTAACTCTAGAACTCTACTCAACTCCTCTACCTACCAAACTTTCCCCAAACGCCAGTTTTTTATGGCCATCTGCGTCTGGCTAGGACTATGACTAATGCCTAGGACACCTCTCTTGACCACATTTTACATTTTAAAAATAGTTGGAAAAGCACCATCTTTGGGATTGTTGGGAGGGAAGGGGGTGCACTGAGCCCCGCCTCTTACGGTTTCCATCTCCAACCCCAAGCACACAGGAGCTGTCTAACCTAGTTTTATTTCCTGTTGCTGTAACAACAAAAAGCAACTTAGGGGGGAAGAAAATGTTTATTTTTGCTCACCATTCCATATTATAGCCCTTCGTAAAGGGGAAGTGAAAGTGGTAGCCGGGCAGTGGCAGCGTGAGAGAGAGGCAGAGGCAGGGGGATCTCTGAGTTTAAGGTTAGTATGGTCTACAGAGTGAGTTCTAGGACAGCCAGGGCTACACAGAGAAATCCTACCTTGAAAAGCAAAAAAGGAAGGAAGAAAGGAAGGAAGGAAGAAAAAGAAAGAAAGAAAGAAAGAAAGAAAGAAAGAAAGAAAGAAAGAAAGAAGGGAGAAAACAGCTAACTATATCCACAGTCAAGAGCAGAGAGAAATTAATGCATGCATATGTTACGCTCAGGGTCTCTAATCACTCTTACACAGTCCAGGACCCAAAACTAGAGAATGGTGCTGCCCACAGTGGGCTGGGTCATCCCAATGAACTGAATTAAGACAATATTCTTCTCCTGTTCCCTGTCTACCCCACACGCCCCACCCCCCCACCCCACCCCCACACACACGTGCCACAGGCCAACCTGATCTAGACAGTCCCTCATTGGGGCTCTCTTCCTGGGTAATTCTAGATCGTGCCAAGTTCACAAAACTACAAACTCTTGCCTGTCATTCTGGTCCCAGTGTGGTAACCCCACAGAGTCAGCAGTTGCCGCACCTCAGATTTCCAGGAAGTGTGGTAGACCTAGATGTCGGATGGAGACCTGGCTCCATCAGGGAGGGGGACCTCTTAGGCAGGTGGATATGTGCCATATCTGATCTAGGAGGGGACCTCTAGGCTCATTACTAAAGGACATTCATTCTTGTTCCTCCTGGCCCACAGCCAGTACACTGCCACCGAGAAGATTCTTCCCATGTGTTGGTTTAGGCTTAGTGAGGTTTATTGTCTACACAGAGCTGCCTATTCACTGGCCACTCTGCCTGGACTCAGGGCCTTTTAAGCCCATCTTATGTAGACATATGAAGATAGCTTTTTGTGCTGTGACTCCAAGGGGCCCCTTCTCTGGCCCATTGGGACCCCTATCTTCACCATCTCCTCTGCCTCTGTCTGCTGCCTGTGGAGACAGGCTGCTTCCTGCTGGCCCACATGGCATAACAATTGAAAATTATCTCATGGGAATTTGCTTCCCTTAGGAGGGCCCCTGTATTCTCTCTGGGTTCTAGACGTAGGAAGTGCTCAGAGCTCTCCCTGAGCCCCGGCTCCTGGGTGGTGAATCTATATTATGGTGTGGCCATATGGCCTTTGTAAGGACATTTCTCTGTCAAATAGACCCTGGCATCTCTGCCTCCTGTCTCACCCCCCATCTGTCTCTTCAGTTGGCCTTGTATATGTGTATATTCATTGCACACATATATAAATAAGTGGATTTTGTTGCTATAACTGATTACCATAAGCAGGGTCATTTGTAAAGATTAAAGACGGGGCATGTAGCTTGTGGGTAGAACATTTGCCTAGCATGAACAAGGTCCCAGCCAAACACACGTGAATAGGGGCTTACAGCTTATTTGGTTCACATTTCTGGATGCTGGATACCTAGGAGCAGTGTGCTGGCTTCTAACTAGCGAGGGCCTTCTCGCTGCACCACAGCATGGCACAGGGTATCCTATGGTCAGACAGCAAGTGTGTGCTGAGATTGCTTTTCCTCTGCAAGGAGAGCCACTGACACCATCACACCTCCCCGCCCGCCATTACAAAAGGCTTTACCTCCGAATACCATTTACATGGCAATACAGGGATTGCCTTTCTAATAAGTGGGAAGACAGTCCAACCTATCCCACCCTTGGGGAGTCGAGCCTGTGGAAGTTAGAGGAAAGCCTCCCTTCTTAGCAGTGCCAGTCCGAACTAGCTCAAGCTCATGCATCCGTGCGGAGGTGCCTGCTTCACTGTCCTTGAGCTTCGAACTCAATCCTACACTCCCTGTCTTCCTGGAAGCCTGGCCCCACTAGGTAGTCAGCTCCCTGGCCTGCCAATCCCTACTCCCTGGCCTCCATGACTGTGCAAGCACAAGCAGGGGCCAAAGAGGCATGGCTGACTGACAGGTCTCAGCGTTCCGCAGCTGCCTCCAGCCCCGCCCCGCACCCCCCCCACGGGGATCACTTTAGCTTCTCCATTCCTCTACTTGCTGAATACACAGCCCTATTCACCCACCATTGCTTCCTCCCCTTCTCCCCTTCTCCAGCAGCATTGCACATGTCTACGATTCAATAGAACAGCATGCGTCCAGTTTCTGGGTTTGGTTCGGGTTTTTTTTTTTTTCCTGCTGTATAAAATAATGTGCATCTCAGCTTGCGTGCCCCCTAAACCCCAAATCACACCAGCTTTCACAGGCACAGTCCTTAGGCATGCTCCACTCCCTGCTGAGACTCCTTTCCCAGATTCACACACTAGTCAGCCCACCTCAAATTTCTTTGATATTTTCATTCTCTTCCCAAATGCCCAGTGGCATGTCATCGATTACCCATAACCCCCCTGACAAGACCACACACGCTTATGACTGCTTTACTTGAAATGGGCCCCAAGATGTACAACGCCTATGGTATGAGGGGCCCGGGACCGCTGTCCTCGTTTCATAGACTGGGGGCGGGTGACGGGCGGGAGATCACATTCATTGTCCTCTGTCAGTCCTGATCTGTGTAACATCCATAAGCCTGTATATCTATTAGAAACAGTTTGTTCTCAAAACTTCTACTCTTACATCTCATCAAACTGCTCTTGTTATTCCATTCTTGTTTGCATTTGAACCACTGAAAGAATATTCTGGAAATCTTGGCAGGGGCTGCCACTCAGGTGGTTAACAGTGCTTACAAGAGATTGAGCAGCATGGGGCTTTGAGGAGACAAGGGAGTTTATTGAAAAGAATAAACAGATGGCTTTGCTAAGCTCTCTATAAATTTACTGAGACAACCTAAGCCAAACATCCAAGCAAGCAAGCAAGCACACACACACACACACACACACACACAGAGAGAGAGAGAGAGAGAGAGAGAGAGAGAGAGAGAGAGAGAGATTTGTGTGCAAAGCACATGAGCACACAAGTACACTTGGAGAGAGGGAACCACTCAGAGGGAGGCCGGGGGCCCATGTGGACAGCCTGAGTCCACAGAGAGTGTTCTCACACAAGGCTGTGTGACCCCACTACAGACAGTGTGGAAGACCCAGGATCCAAAGTTCAGAGACAAGCCTGAGAGCTTCCTAGTTGTACTGTCTCATCACCATGACACAATACCTAACAAAAGCAACTTGAGGAAGAAAGGAGTTAATTTGGTTTACGGTTCCAAGGGACATAGTCCATAGCGATGGGGAAGGTACAGCAGGAGAAGCAGAGGCTGCTGGCCACACCTTGTCCAGAGTCAGCAAACAGTGGTGAATGCTGGTGTCAGTTTGCTCTTTTGTTTGTTTGCTTGTTTGTTTGTTTGTTTGTTTTGTTTTGTTTTTTCGAGACAGGGTTTCTCTGTGTAGCCCTGGCTGTCCTGGAACTCACTCTGTAGACCAGGCTGGCCTCGAGCTCAGAAATCCACCTGCCTCTGCCTCCCAAGTGCTGGGATTAAAGGCATGCGCCACCATCGCCCGGCTGCTTTTTCCTTTTCATTCAGTCCTGGACCTCAACCCTTGGGATGATGTCACCTACATTTAGGATGGGTTTTCCCACCTCAGTAAGCCTCACCTAGATATGTTCAAGGACTTGTATTCATGGTGAGTCTTAATCCTGTCAAGTTGGCAAGATACCTGAGTCTGTCCTGTTTACCTGAGATCCTGAAGCTGCCAGGTCAAGGTCATACCAACCCTCCCAAATCAAGCAGCCAAACCATCAGGAATCTATTGTAGATGTGACTGAGTCAACCACCTGCTCACCCTCCTGTGAGGACTTTCTAACCCAAACCCATGTTCCTATTGGCCTGGTTTAGCCCAAGCAATGGTTTCTTTCAGCAAGAAGGCCCTAAAGAAATGGCAGCCTCTGATCTCTAAACCTGAAGATGGGCACAAGTCATTGTTAAAATGATAGGAGCAGCTGGATGTGGTAGGTCATGCCTGTAATCCCATCCCTTAGGTAGCTGAGACAGAAGGATTGTCATGAGTCTGAGGCCAACCTGAGCCACAATGTAAAATATTATCTTAAAATAAGTTAAATAATAAGACAAGAGTGAACTATGGGTAGACACTTGGCCCAGGTGGAGGAATTGTGGCCCCGCAAAGCCACAGGAGACTCACTAGAGAGAGTGTGTATGTCATTACCTGCAGCAACTTGGTCTCTTGCTCTGGTCTGGCTGCCTGTGGGGATAGCTGTCTTAGTAAGGTTATACCTGGTCGGTTGATATCATGGTGGGGGTCTGGCTGGCTATTCAAGAAAGACCTTGAATTTCCTGCTGGAGCTGCCTCTTCCACCAACATACAAAAGAGTCCTGGTCCCAGAGTGTTAGAACCATAGAGCAGAGTCACCTCCATCATCAACAGCAGAGAGGCACAAACTGGTGCCGATCCCCGTGTTGCTTGCACCACTTTCTGACTTGGGCTGAAAAAAACAAACAAGCAAACTTTTTTTTTTTTTTTTTTTTTTTTTATAAATGGTTGAGAGCCAGCATGTGGTTTTTCTGGGACTTGAACTCAGGACCTCTGCTTGCTCTGGTCCTGCTCGCTCCAACCCCGCTCGCTCTTGCCCCGCAATTTATTTATTATTATATGTAAATACACTGTAGCTGTTTTCAGACACCCCAGAAGAGGGCATCAGATCTTGTTACGGATGGTTGTAAGCCACCATGGGGTTGCTGGGATTTGAACTCAGGACCTTTGGAAGAGCAGTTGGTGCTCTTAACCGTTGAGCCATCTCTCCAGTCCAAGCAAACATATTTAAGAGATGGATAGGGAGCCAAGTGGTTAAGAGTCTTGGCTGCTCTTGCAGAGGATCCTGGGTTCAGTTCCCAGCACCCACATGGTGCCTCACAAAGATCTCTAACTCCAGCCCAAAGGATCTGATGCCCTCTTGTGGCCTCCATGGGCACTGCAGTCACATGGTACCCAAAATAATTTTTTAATCTTAAAAAACTATAACTAAATGATAGTGCACACCTTCAATCCCAGAACTCAAGAGGCAGAAACAGAAAATTTTCTGTGAGTTCCAGGTTAGCCAGGGATGCATAGTGAGACCCCCTGAAACAAACAAACAAACAGAAATTAGAACTTAAATAAATGGGAAAAAATTACAAAAATGAATTTTCCTAAGTTTTAAAACAATAGCCACCAAGCAGTTGTGGCACATACCTTTAATCCCAGCACTTGGGAGGCAGAAGCAGGCGGATTTCTGAGTTCAAGGCCAGCCTGGTCTACAGTGTGAGTTCCAGGATAGCCAGGACTATACAGAGAAACTCTGGCTAGAAAAAAGAAAAAACAAAACAAAAAACAAAAAACAAACAAAAAACCAATAATCAAGTGTAGTGGCACAAGCTTGTAATTTTTAAGCCCTTGAGACTATGATGCAGGAGATGTAGAAGGCTTACTGAGCTTGTGTAGAGTCCTGGGTTCAATCCTAGGCACTGTAAAAATAAGTCATTAATAAACAAATAGTTTGGGCCGGGGGTGTCACTCACAGTAGGGCTGTGTGCACTACTGTGTGAGAACATGAGCTCTGTCTTCAATACCAAAAATAAAAAATAATTTTTAGAAATGGTCTTGGTGGGAGGAGCAAAAATAGCTCTCTTCACCACACACACACCTAAATTTATAAAAATAGAACTCTTGGGCCTTTGAGATTATTTTTAAAAAACTGGCATTTTCTAATTTGTATATAATAAAAATATACTAATTTGTATAGTAAAGTACTTATAGAAATAATTTTTAACAGATGGAGAGAAAAAATAGTTTTAAAAATACTGCCATTTGTACTTTTTTGCAAAGGGCTCCTGGGGGCCACTGGCTACAGGATGTCAGGTGTGGGTAGAGAGCTTTTTCTGGAATATGGTCACTCCCAGTCTCTTCAGTCTCTGCTCCAGGGGGCCTTTGTGGTTGGGTGACAATCTAGTTAACGTGTGCTCCTGTCCTCAGGCATCCGAAGGCGTCCCCATGAGGTTCTTCACGAAGCTGGACCAACTCATCGAGTTCTACAAGAAGGAAAACATGGGGCTGGTGACCCACCTGCAGTACCCCGTGCCTCTGGAGGAGGAGGATGCCATTGATGAGGCTGAGGAGGACACAGGTAGGAGGGGATGGCAAGGGTGGGGAGGTGCCCGCAGGACTCTGTGCTCCAGTCTCACAGGTGCTTATGGGCTAGAGTCCCTCTCTGGAGGTTGAGTCATCCTTTCACAGGGGTCCCGTAGTACCAGATATCTGCATTCAACTTCATAGCGGTAGCAAAAATAATAGTTACAAAGTAGCAACAAAATAATTGTATGGTCGCCATGACAACATGAGGACCGTATTAGTCTTGCTGGCACGGAAATGACTGGTCGGGAACGTGGCTCTGAAGTCAGGCGTGGACTAAAATTCCTGCTCCCTGGCTTGCTGTCCTTATGGCCTTGGGGGCACTTCGACTCTCTGAACCAAAAGCTTCCCTTTGAAGAGATTAGATGACAGTAGCACATTTTAGTCTCTCAGGATGTCACAGGAGCAGGTGAGCGTGTGAATGGGACGCCATTCGCGGCACACAGCAAACGCTCTAGCCGTGAACTTGCTGTCAGTTTCATCATCGTAATGAAAACAGTGAGGATGCTCCAGGCACATAAGTGAGAGGGTGGGAAAGTGCTTCTTCATGTACCATCACTAGAGGCAACCAAAATGGTCACATTGGTACATGCCACAGGCTATCCGAACATTTAGGAGGCCGAGGCAGGAGGAGCGTGAGTTTGAGCTATCCTGGGTTCCGTAGTAAGACACCACTATCTGTAAAGAGGCTTCTCAAACGCATTGGAAAAAAATAGTTCCTGAGAGTTTGTGAAGGCCAGCACGGAGACAAGGAGCCAGCCGTGGAGAGACAGGTGTACAGAACGCCCTGCGGCTGGACACCCTTCATTTCACCCCTAAGCTTCCGTGCCTGACAGAAGCCCACAAGTTACCTCCTGAGCTCTCAGTGGGCCAGGGAGTTCCCAGCAGGTTCCCTGGGGAAGGCATTAGACCCGGAATGTTGACATCCCAGGCCTGGCTCCTACTTGTCCCCGGCGAGAATATGCCAGGCACATTCATTCAAGGTGTCCTGTTGTAGCGTGGGCTAGCTGTGGATTGTCTGGCCTCTGTTCCAATCTTCTGCCTTCCTGGAGACCCTCCAAAGGGCAGCCAGGAGAGCTGCCTCACCATTCTTTAGGAGCTGCAGAGGCATTGGTGAAGCACACGCCCTAGATGGCCATGGTTCGAAGCCTGCTTAGATGGGGACTCTCCTCTGTCTGACCTCTAGAGATCAGCAGCTGAGGTATAGCTGAGACCAAGGCTCACAAGAAGGCCATGTGGCAGCCTTGACCTCATCCTGTAGACATGTCCTGGACATGTCACCACTCTCTCTTCCCTCAGGCCACCATGCTTTTCTCCATGTGTCCTGCCCCTGGCATTCCATTGGAGGCAATCCCCCAATGCTTCCTATAAAGCTCCAGAGAGAATCTCAGTCTCCTGACCTTGACTTCACCTCCCCAGTCAAGGCTTCTGATCACCTGCAAGACCCAAAGCTAAGGGAGATCCCGTGCCTGGACCAAGGCATCTGATCTGTCTCGGGTCTTCTCAAGGGCCTGCAGTTCCAAGGCTCCAAATAGATTCAGAGTTGTCTCCCACAGCCGGAGAGAAAGAAACGTGCAAATACACTGAGGGGAAAGACCCCTTGTTCCTGTCACCTGGGCAGTGCTGTGGCTAGACACCAGGGTGGCCATTAAGGGTCAGGGCAGGGCTTGGGCAGGAAGTCCTGAACCTAAATGTCCCAGTCGCCTTGACTTTGTTCACATGAAGGACATTTGAAAAGAGTAGGCAAGGGTTGCAATCTCCCAGATGAAGATCAAGGTATTCATTTGATATTTTAGATCTCAGAAGGCCCTTTCTAAATTTGTTTCTGAGGGTCTAAAAGAGGGAAAGGAAGCCTGAGGCTGGAGAGAATGGAGAGAGGAAGGCAGAAGTGAGAGAGAGACAGACAAAGAAAGACAGAGAGACACAGAGACAGAGAAAGACAGAGAGACACAGAGACAGAGAAAGACAGAGAGACAGAGACAGAAACAGAGACAGACAGACAGATACACAGACAAACAGACATTGGGTGGGCTTTATTTCCTGCCTCTAGGCCCTGGCTATACTTTGTAGACCCTGAGAGTTAAGTCATCTTGCAGATCTGCCGATTGATCTGTCTAAGGCCAGCAATCCTGACGATGTCCCCATGCTTCTCAGGGCCAGCTGACCCAAGGAGGCCTTCATGAGCAACATGGCAGGACAAAACCACAGCCAGAGGCTTCAGATCTAGGGATCATGGAAGCTGGGCTGCCTCAAGAGGCTCCCTATCCAGTCAGCCGAGGCATAGGAAGGGGAGGAAGAATGGGAACAGAGGGGCAGACGAGGACCTGGAACTGGAGCCTGAACCTCACAGGGCTGTGATAGAAAAGCAGAACAGGGCTGTATAGACAGCATCCTCACTGATGGCCTTTGTCCCCGCTGTTCTCCTGGTAGAAAGTGTCATGTCACCACCTGAGCTGCCTCCCAGAAACATTCCTGTGTCTGCCGGGCCCAGCGAGGCCAAGGACCTTCCAACAGAGTCCCCCCGAGCCCCTGAGGCCACCCGGCTGAGTCTCTCAGAGACGCTGTTTCAGCGTCTACAGAGCATGGATACCAGTGGGTAAGTTTCTACCTGGAGGGTCCTCTGGGAAGCAGACCAAATCAGCAGCTGTGGGGACAGGCTGTGCTCAAAGTCAGGCCACCTGAATATCCAGCCTGTGCCTAGGACCCCGCATCCAGCACCCAGGCATGCACAGGCCCCAACTGCAGGGAGCAGCAGGCCTGCTTATTCATAGTAAAGTTGAAAGCCAACGTCTGTCTTCCTAGTCAGGACTATTCCCCTGCCCCCAAGTCATTTTTGTCCTTAGCCCATGTCTCTATTAAGATTTTTGCATTTTTCTTGTGAAATTTTGATGATCTCCTTGGAGTATTTTTGTTTTGTTTTGGTTTTGGTTTTGGTTTTTTTCCGAGACAGGGTTTCTCTGTGTAGTCCTGGCTGTCCTGGAACTCACTCTGTAGACCAGGCTGGCCTCGAACTCAAAAATCTGCCTGCCTCTGCCTCCCAAGTGCTGGGATTACAGGTGTGCGCTACCACGCCCAGCTACATTCATAACTTTTAGGCCTTTCTGCCCTGTAAGTGCAAGATTGCTTTTTGTGTAGAAGGTCATTGTCATCAGATGGCACCTCCACACCCACGGTCGCCCACATTACTCAAGTGTTTCTCGCAGGAAATTACTCTGCAAGGCTGCCCTGCTTGGCACACTACATCCCACCACAGGCAGCTGCGGGAGGACCTCTCCATTCCACAGACACACCTTAGTCTAGCCCAGGAAATCCAATGTGACTGTCCTACTCCATCAAGTGCTAGGAGAAAGGCTGGCTGCTAAGAGCTGGAGCCCAGGAGCACATGGTCCCGGGGACATGTGACGGTGGTGAGGGGATCAGGTAATGAAGCCTGACTGAGAAGAGACAACATGGGTCCCAAACCAGGCCAAGCCAGAGGCTGTGGGGACAGGTTGTGCTCAAAGTCAGGCTACCTGAATATCCACTACCCGGTCTCACATTCTTGGCCCTAATCAGACACAGAAGCCAGGCATGGTGGTATGTGTCTGTCATTCCAACACTTGGGAAGTCAACTGGACATGGTCTTATACCTACTGTGCCAGCACTGAGAAGCCTGGAGGCTGGAAGATCAAGAGTTCAAAGTTAGCCTGGACTGCACAGGCAGACCCTATCCCCCTCCCTCCACCTCCAACCCCAGAGAAAATAAAATTAATACTACATCGGCTTTTCAATGGAGGCCTGAGGTGACTCCAGCCCCTCTCTACTGTAGTGCTCTGGGCTGCCTTTGCCTGAGAGTTTGGACTTGGCATGAGGGTCAGATCTATTTGTTATCTCTAAGCTAGATAGTTCTTCCAACCCTCGGATTGCAGCTGTATGAACTAAGGAGACAGAGAACTGACCCCTCCACCTGTTTCTGAGGCTGTCTCTTTAAAAAACAAAAAGCCAAGCCAGGCGTGGTGGCGCACGCCTGTAATCCCAGCACTTGGGAGGCAAAGGCAGGTGGATTTCTGAGTTCGAGGCCAGCCTGGTCTACAGAGTGAGTTCCAGGACTGCCAGAACTACACAGAGAAACCCTGTCTCGAACAAAACAAAAACAAAAACAAAACAAACAAACAAACAAACAAAAAGCCAGATGGAGGCGGTCCACACTTTTGATATCAGCACTCAGGAGGCAGAGGCAGGCAGATCTGTGTAAGATGGAGGCCAGCCTGGTCTACAGAGTGAGTTCTAGGATAGTCAGGACTGTATAGAGAAACCCCGTCTCAAAACAAAACAAAACCAATGACAAAAATAACCATATCCCAGCCTGTCACCCCCTCCAACAGTGCCCCAAAGTGCTCATCAGGAGAGGTACTGTCCGTGGCCTCTACTATCAATTCCTCTGCCTCTGCAGTCCCACCCGAGGGACCGTCCTCACAGAGGCACACAGGTCTCCGGAACACGTCTCTACCAAAGATCGGGAATCATCCTCAATGTAGCCGGCAGGGGAGAAGCAGACTGTCATTATTTCTTTGTTTCTCAGGCTCCCAGAGGAGCACCTGAAAGCCATCCAGGATTACCTGAGCACTCAGCTCACCCTGGACTCTGACTTTTTGAAGACGGGCTCCAGCAACCTTCCTCACCTGAAGAAGCTGACTTCACTGCTCTGCAAGGAACTCCATGGGTAATGGAGGCCCCCTGAGGGAGGGGCGGGGAAGCGTCGTGGATAATGGGAGCCAGTGGATAATGGAACCCCCGACCCAGCCAGGAGGATGGCCACGGCAAGAGAAGGTGCTCGTTAGAGTGACCCTGTGTCTCCGCTCTGTTCAAATGTCTCTGCAGCACTCGCAGTAATTGGACAGCGGTGGAGTCTGGGATGCTCCATGCTTGTTTGAAGCTCTTGTTCTCAGAGTCTGAACTCTGAGCTGGGAAAGTTGGTCATTTGTTTACTCCTTTTGGGTTTTTTTGTTTTGTTTTGTTTTTTTGAAAGGGGGAAGGGACACATATGTATACATGCTGGGGATGTAGGACCTTATGCATGCTAAATACATGTGCCTATTCTGTAGTGTTTTGTTTGTTTGGTTGGTTGGTTTTGGTTTTTTGAGACAGGGTTTCTCTGTGTAGTCCTGGCTGTCCTGGAACTCACTCTGTAGACCAGACTGGCCTCGAACTCAGAAATCCGCCCTGCCTCTGCCTTCCAAGTGCTGGGATTAAAGGCGTGCGCCACCACTGCCCAGCTCTTTGTTGTTTGTTTTTTAACTCAAGTTAATTAGAGGTAGTTTCTCTGTTAAAAAAAAAAGTGTTTGGACCTGGTCCATATATATATATATATATATATATATATATATATATATATATATATAATTTATGTGTATGTGTGTTTGTGTAAGAAAGGGGGAACACGCATATGCCATGGTGTGTAGGGGGACACACATGTGCTGTGGGGGAACACATACATGTGCTGTGATATGTGGGGGGGCACACATGTGCTGTGGGGGGGATATGTATGTGCCACTGTGTGTGAGTTGGGTGGGGGAGACACGTGTGCTATGGTGTCCGTGTGTAGGACAGAGGATGACTGTGTGTGAGTTGGGTGGGGGACACACGTGTGCTATGATGTCTGTGTGTAGGACAGAGGATGACTGTGTGTGAGTTGGGTGGGGGAGACACGTGTGCTATGATGTCCGTGTGTAGGACAGAGGATGGAGAGACTCACACAGGAGTCTCTCACCTGCCCAGCAGTCTCCACAGTCGAAGCCCTTCAGGCTACAGGCACTCTTGCTTCTTGCTACAGCCCCCACATCCAGCCAACACAGAAAGGCCCTGGCAAAAAATAAATTAAAGTCACTTTGTGTGTGGGCGGGGACAGCGCAAGTCTTCCGGTAATGGCAATGTTTAAAGCCAGCCCACTCTATTCCCCAGTACTGAAGTTGATGAATGACTGACCAATGGGTAAAACTTAGGATTTTTTAAAAATTCTTTTGATTGTACATTTTGAATTACATTAATCTTAAAATAAACTACAAACATAAACACACTGTGGTTGGAGCTGGGCATAGTGACACAAGCCTTTAGTCCCAGAATTTGGGAGGCAGAGGGCAGCATATCTCTATGACTTTGAGGCCAACCTGGTCTATATAATGAGTTCCAGCACAGAGAGACCCTGTCTCACAAAGAAAACCCCATAACTATACTTTTATTGTACAGTCTGACCTACAATGTAAAGAATTGGCAAAGAGTGTGAAAGGTTACACCACACCGGATGGTAATCCCAGCACTTGGGAGGCAGAGGCAGGCGGATTTCTGAGTTCAAGGCCAGCCTGGTCTACAGAGTGAGTTCCAGGACAGCTAGGGCTACACAGAGAAACCCTGTCTGGAAAAAACAAAACAAAACAAAACAAGAAAGAAAGGTTACACTGGGAAGTAACTGAAAGCCATCCGGAGTAACTAAGCAAACCCCTCACAAATGTGAAAAACACTTCGCACAGCAAGGGCTTGTAGCCAGCCTGTGCTAATTGCTGTTTTGTTACATGAGCCCTTCCTGCAGTTTCCAGTTCTCTGGTGCTCTACCAATCTTAGCTTGGTTAATATTCAGGAAAGAGTCTTCTCCCCAGTAATCTAATTCACCATTCTATTTAAAGGCTCTTAAAGGCACAGGCGGTGCATTTGGTAAATAATTTCTTTGACAAATCGACCAATTGTCAGATTGGCCTGCTAGTCATTTGTTTCAGTGAATTGTTTTTCTCAACGGATGCTCTTGTACACCCCGCTGGAAGCAGGGCTGTTGGTCTTTATAGGTCTCCATGGTATTTTTTTGTTGTTGTTGTTCTGTTGCTGCAAATCATTTATCACCAGGAGAAAACAGACACAAAGGGCCCTTTCTTTAACATTATACATGTCTCATTCTGTGACAGCTCATAAGAAGCTGTTGTTTCTGCCTGGACACAGGTCCTGACCTTCTCTGTGTCCTTGCTAAGCTTGTCCAGATCCTTCCACGGCTCCTCCCAACACTGAGGTCCCCAGCACCTGCCCACCTCATCACTATGGTGACAGAGTCTCTCTGACACGCCTGCTTCTCTGGCACATTATGGTGGTGTTAAACACTTCCATAGCTCTCCTTGCTGAATAATAAACTTCGAGTTGTTCAAGAGACCGGAATGCTCTTCACGTCCCGTCCCTGCACACTTTTCTCCGCTGTTACAGATCAGGTGGTGGTGACTAGGCATGCTGAGGGAACAAACTGTTTTCCGTTCCCGGCCGTCCCTGCAGGTGCACGCCACATAAATCAAGTGTTGGAAGTGCTCTGACTAAATAAATAGGTGTGTTTGTGAGTTCATCTGTTCACTTACCATCTAGCAAGCACCGACGGGGGTGGGGGTAGGGTCTCCTCTGCACCCTGTTCTGAGAACTAAGAGAAAGATGAATCAACGCACCAAAAACTGTAATTTAGTGACTGATTAAACACGTGAAGGCATGGGGCTGGAGAAAGGGCTCAGCGGTTGCAAGAACATTTGCTGACCTTACAGAGGGACCTGGGTTGGGTTCCTAGCACCCACAGGGACGGTTCCAGGGGATCTGATGTCCTGACCTCTGTGGCCACAAGTTTTACACTCATATACATAAAATAGAACCTTTAAAGGTATATTTAAATAAAGGAATCATTTACATAGATAAACCAGGCAGGCAAAAAAAAAAAAAAACATTTCTGCATTGTGTGTGCATGCCTCCTTATCTGTCTGTGTACCATGTGCATTCATGAACCCATAGAGAACAGAAGAGGGCCACAGATTCTTTTTTTTTTTTTTTTTTAAGATTTATTTATTCTATGTGAGTACACTGCTGCTGTTTTCAGACACACCAGAAGAGGGCATTGGATCCCCACTAAAAATAGTTGTGAGCCACCATGTGGTTGCTGGGAATTGAACTCAGGTCCTCTGGAAGAGAAGTCAGTGCTCTTAACTGCTGAGCCATTTCTCCAGCTCAAGCCACAGAATCTTTTTTTTTTCCCCTGAGATAGGGTTTCTCTTTGTAGCCCTGGTTGTTCTGGAACTCACGCTGTAGACCAGACTGGACTCAAACAGAAATTTGCCTCTGCCTCTGCCTCTGCCTCTGCCTCTGCCTCTGCCTCTGCCTCTGCCTCTGCCTCTGCCTCTGCCTCTGCCTCTGCCTCTGCCTCTGCCTCTGCCTCCCAAGTGCTGGGATTAAAGGCGTGCACCACCACCGCCCGGCGGAGTCACAGAATCTTTAGAGCTGGTGTGATAGGCTCTGGGGAGCTACTCACTCCACGTGGGTATTCAGAGTTGAACTCGGTTCTCTGCGAGAACAACCAGCTCCTAACTGGTGATTCATATCTCCTGCCACCTTTTCCTAATGTGTGAAACTTGCTTTTGTTCCTTCTTTTTTGAGACAGGGTCTCAATACGTAGCTCATCCCAACTTGACCCCTCTCTCCTCTTGCCTTAGTTTATAAGCATGCACTGCTATACCCAGCTTTAAAAAACCCACCCATAACCCCAGCATTGTAATAGACAAAAGGGAGGCTTGCTGGGGCTGGCTGGCCACGAGCCTTGTTTCACGCTCGATGAAAACCCTGTCTCAAGGGAATGAGGCACAGAGGATAGAGCCAAAACCTGACCTCTTCCTCTGGCCTCACACAGGCACAGGTGCATCTGTACACTTACAGGTGCATATAGCATACACACACACACACACACACACACACACACACACTTTTAATGAGCAAATAATTGCTCCCAAGTAAATACTGTTTGTAACCATACTATACAAGGAATTGCTATAGAATGGATAACAGGAGAATAAAGAATTATAAATCACTTTATAAAGGTATCTAATCCATCAAGAACGAAAACAATGTAATAATGCAAAAAGCAGTGCCCAGATTAAATAAAAAAAAGATCAATAAGTAAACCTTATAGCGGCATATGAAAATGACAAAATTCCCTACAAAAAGTCGGTTGGTGAGAGAAGTGGGCAGTTTATTTAAAGTGAAATGCAGAAGAAATAAAGCACAGAAAAATACTTAAAGGCATTAGGAGTTAATATACAAGCCTAGGCACACTCAGTCCTAGGGTGTGACATTATTATTGACATTAAAAAGAGAGAACATTCACTGTAGGTGCATATAGAAAGCCTTGAGTTTCATACCGAATATGGTTTAGACCACTTGTGTGGCCGTGCAAACCTGTAATCCTAGCCCTTGGCAAATGCAGGCAAAGGGATCAAAAACTCAAGTCATCTTCAGCTATGTAGCAAGTATGAGGCTAGCCGTGGCTCCAGGAGGCCCTGGGGGAGGGGCAGAGGGAGACAGTTCAGAAGGCAGGATCAGTCCAGGCAGCCTGGTCACCAGTGCTGTCCCCAGGCTTGTTAATGTTGAAATAAAGACGCAGTTGTGCTTCTCAAACTAACCCAAACTTCTAGCTTCTAGACATCGATTTGGAAATATCTCTCAGCAACTTATTTTGAAAACTTTACAATGTTAAATATGCAAAAACATGGGCAGGTTTGTTTTTTGTTGTTTTGGGGATGGAGATATAATATATATATATATATATATATACACACATATGCATACATATATGTGTGTGTATATATATACACATATACACATATATGTGTGTATTATTTTTAAAGATTTATTTATTTATTATATGTAAATACAATGTAGCTGTCTTCAGACACCCCAGAAGAGGACATCAGATGTCCTTATGGATGGTTGTGAGCCATCATGTGGTTGCTGGGATTTGAACTCATGACCTTTGGAAGAGCAGTCAGCACTCTTAACTGATGAGCTAGCTCTCCAGCCTGGCTGGACACTCTTCAGCTGTCAGGAGATCTGAATCTGAACACAGGGAGCCCTGCCCAGCACCCCAAAGTTGAATTATTACTTGTTTTATTTTATCTCCCTCCCCCACCTCCAAGACAGGGTTTCTCTGTGTAGTCCTGACTGTCCTGGAACTCAGAGACCCACCTGCTTCTGCCTCCTGAGTGCTGGGATCTAAAGGCATCCGCCATCACTTCCAGCTTGTGTTACCATTTTAAAAAAGAATTTCGTGTGTGATCACTGTATTTAAATCATTCTCCACCCTGTACTCCCCTCAACTCCTCCCAAATCCCCTCTACTCCCTCAAATTCCTATCTCGTATTTTTTTATTGTTACATGTATGTACATATCAATATATAAATGTAATCTGCTAATGAGCAATGTTTAGTGTTACTCATACATTGCATGTTTTAAACGTGCTTTCTAGAAGGCTGGGGAGATGGCTCAGTGGCAACGTTCTAGCTGCCCCAGCCTAAGGACCAGGGTTCAGATCCCAATTACCATGTAAACCTCAACCCCCTACATGCATGTGCACACACATACATCCACACCACACACACATAAATAAGTAAATGAATAAAATCTTTGGATCTCTAGACCAAGTCATGATGAACGTCCATTTGTATTTTGTGTGTGTGTGTGTGTGTGTGTGTGTGTGTGTAAGACTTCTACAAACACTAAAGGTTAAGAAGCATGTTCCTAAGTAATTTTATAGCAGTTTGTGTTTCTAGAGTGGAAACATATTCTACAGGTTACAGAGTGCTAAATGGATTATGCTCTGATACAAGATTGAAAAGAGTCAGGGTCTGGGCCAGGCTGATTGATCTTAGATCTGACTGATCTTTGCCCGGGCATGTCCTTCAGGGAAAGGTTACAGGATTCACCACTGGGGTGTGGCCTGTCTGCAGTTAGGACCTGTATTGTCTTGAGTGAGTCTAGTTCCCTCTAATTGTGGCACTTTCCCTTGATCCTCTGCTCTAGGGAAGTCCTCAGGACCCTCCCATCTCTGGAGTCTCTGCAGAGATTGTTTGACCAACAACTCTCCCCAGGCCTTCGCCCACGACCTCAGGTAAGGGGGGGGGTGGATTTGGAAAGATGCAATTGCTATACCAGAGACTCTGAAGGCAGTCGGAAGCACCGCCTCCTCATGGTCGCTAGTCTAATGTAAACATGGGGGTGGAGGTGAGGGTGGGGGTGGAGGTGAAGGTGGGGGTGGGGGGGGGCGGGGAATGGGAGTGGATGGTGAGGATAGACTCCATGCTGTTTTGTGAAGGCATTTCCTGGCATCAGCTCCTGATTTCAGACAGTTTCACCCATCAGACAAATTGCCTGGTGTTGGAGGAGGAGGCGAGCAGGGCCTTTCTCATCATTTCTCCTCAGAAATTGAAAGGCAAGGAAAACATGAGGTTCTTCAGACACTTAATCCCAGGGACTGCAAGATGGTGGTGCCCCTCTTCCACAGCTGCTCATGGTTGGGCAGGAGACAAGGGCCAAATGAAGCATAGATCTAGCTATGTTGTTGGTGTTTTTGTTTTTTGTTTTTTGTTTTTTTTTGTGCCCTCAGTAAATTTAAAATCAAGTAAGGGCAGGGACCTAGATCCTTACTTTATGGCATTGTTAAAAGTGAGAACACATAGCCCAGCATGGTGGCTCACTCCTTTAATCCCAGCCCTAGGAAGGCAGAGGCAAGTGGATCTCTGTGAGTTCAAGTCTGGTCTAAAAGCAAGTTCCAGGATATCCAGGACTACACAGAGAAACTCTAACGCTCTCTCTCTCTCTCTCTCTCTCTCTCTCTCTCTCTCTCTTTCTCTCTCTCTTTCTCTCTCTCTCTCTCTCTAGAGCTGAGGACTGAACCCAGGGCCTTGCGCTTGCGAGGCAAGCACTCTACCACTGAGCTAAATCCCCAACCCCTTTTGTGTGTATGTGTTTAAACTCTGTCTCAAAAACAAAACAAAACAAAAACAACAAGAAAGTGAGACTATTAAATAGAATAGCATGGTCTAGGGGTCAGAAAGGTCAGAATCTCTAAAACAACAGCGCCTACTGTAACTGCTAGAAACAGCAAACCAAGTCCATAAAAGTTAGCAAAAAAAAAAAAAAAAAAAAAAAAAAAAAAAAAAAAGCCAGGTGGTGGTGGCGCATGCCTTTAATCCCAGCACTTGGGAGGCAGAAGCAGGTAGACTTCTGAGTTCGAGGCCAGCCTGGTCTACAGAGTGAGTTCCAGGACAGCCAGGGCTATGCAGAGAAAAAAAAAAAAAAAAAAAAAAAAAAGTTAGCCCTATTCTGTTGATGAGTGTATGTAGTTGATTTGGGGAAGTTGGCCTCCAGCTCACCAGCTCACCAGCTCACCGGCTCACCGGCTCCTGCCTTAGCCTCCAAAGTGCTAGGATTATAGGTGTGAGCCAGCACATCTGGCTAAAGCCTATTGTGTGTGGAAAGGGAGTGACGAGCGTGTGTGTGTGTGTGTGTGTGTGTGTGTGTGTGTGTGTGTTTGTATTGTATATGAATATATGTATATACACATGTATATACTTGTATGTGAAGGCCAGAGGCCAAAGTCAGGTGCCTTCCCCCCACTGCTCTCACCTTATCCTTTTTATTACATTTTATTCATTCATTCGTTTGTTTGTTTGTTCGTTTGTTTGTATTGTGCGTGACGTGCATGCATCCACTCGAGCATGTTGCACAGCACAGGTGTGACGGTGGACTTGCAGGAGTCAATTCTCTCCTTCTACTCTATGTGTTAGAAGCCAGGGATAGGCTTGGTCGTGGCACAGTAAGGTGTAGGGGAGGAGGGTCCCTCTGGGGGCCCACGCTGAGGTGTCCCTTCCCCCTGGGGCACCAGCCACATAGTACAGAATAGAAGAGAGTTTATTTAGGGCATGGGGAGGGGAGCTGAGGGGGTAGTAGAAACAGAGAAAGGAAGGGGGGAGGATTAGAGGCTGGCCATGAGCATGTGGAGGTGGGGGAAGGGAATGGGGAGAGAAGGGACAGAGTGGGAAGAGGGCAAGAGAGAGCAAGAGAGTGAGGAGGGGGCAAGCAGCCCCCTTGATGGTGAGGCAGGCCTACCTGGCTATTGCCAGGTAACTGTGGGGCAGAGCCTAGAAGAAATGCTAACAATATGAGTCCCAGGACCCAACTCCAGTCCCCGGGCCTGGGCCGTAACCTTTACCTAATGAGCCATCTTACTGGTCCTCTACTTTTTTCTTCTGAGATAGCATCCCTCACGGAATCTGGAGCTCGTCTAGATTCACCTTGGCTGGCCAACCAATACGTTTTAAGATCAAATTCTCATTCCATCCCAACCGGACTGCCACTCCCAGTGCTGGAGTTCGGATGCCCGCCACCAAGCTCAGTTTTTTTTTTTTCCTGGACACTGATGCTCCAAACTCAGGTTCCCACGTTTGCACGGCAGGCACATTTTCAACTAAGTTTTTTCCCCAGCACCTTTACCCTAGCCTTTGAATGGGGGCGCGGGCGAGACTATAAGTCCGGCTGCTCACAGCCGGTAAGTAGGAAATAGAGCATACACATGAGGAGAGATGTTCGCCTGCCCCACGGGTACCAGGAGAGCCTGTCGACTCCTCTCTTGCTTATCAGTTAGGAGAAATGCTGACTGCCGCTGGGAATGTTGACTTTGGGAGGAACAGGGACATTCCTAGGGCCTCATTCCTCTGATGGTGAGGGTGGGAACAGGTTTTCCGAAGGGCAGGAAAAGATGGATGCTCTTTCCTAAAGAGAAATGGAGACGGAGTAGATCTGGGGAGAGGGGACGTGGGGGGCGGTTGGGAGGAATGGAAGGAAGGGAACAGCGGTTGGGCTGTATTGTGTAAGAGAAGAATCAGAGAGAAAACGAGAGAAAGAAAAGCTGACTGTACCCTTCAAGTCCTCCTCTGTGCGGGGAGCTGGCTTAGGGACCACATGGGCACGAAGAGACATCGGCGAGGGTAGGTACTGATGCTGTGTCTCTGAAAACGAAGACCGGAAGTCTGCTGCATGGCCAAAGATGGTGAAATGTGGCACAATCAAGCAAGGCACAGGGCTCAGTCCGTGGTGCAGATGCTGCAGTGGAAGGAGCTCCCAGCATTCCCACTTGCTGTGTGGAGACAGCGTGGTGCAGAGCAATGTGAAGATGAGGGTCTAAGCCAGGGGGATGTCAACCACCACCATGTGGCCAGTGGGACTGGGGACATGTGGGACTGGGGAGCACCGAGGAGCTTGAGCAAGCCGACAGTGGATCGTGTACATAAGTGGACGTGTCACACAAATGTGAGGCACTGAGAAAGCCCCTGTGATGACAGCTTCTAAACCACCCTGAGGCAAAAGGAGCAGATGGGGGCTTAGAGCCTGGCATGCTGGAGCCGGGTGGCCGTGCAGCTATTGGGAACATGAGAAAGGAAATTTCCTGGAAAGACAGGTTGTCTTCATAGCAGCCTTGACAATAGATGAACTATATAAGGTAGTATCTGCTGCAACCCTTGTTCTTCAGAAGACTGAGGCAGGGGGATTACTTGAACCCAGAAGTTCTAGGTCAGTATGGACAACATAACAAGATTCTGATTTTAAAAAAAAAAAAAAAGTAAAGGGGAAAACCAAACAGGTGAAGTGCCCCACTAGTGTCTTTCTGCTCCAAATGTCCTGTGCACATGAGCTTTCTTAGTGCCAGATAAGGCAGAGGAGGAGAGGGCAGGCGGAGACCCCCATCACCACCACCTTTGACCTGACTAACAGAGCCGGCTATAATCTGTTTCACAAAGGGACAGCTTTTCAGAGCTGTTTCTATCTGCAGTTGCTCTGAATAGCCATCTCGAAATATGCCAGAGAAGAATATTTTGAGGCGGCCTATTTTGGTCTCGCCACAAAGATTTTTCACAGGGAAAATGTATTTGTGTTCTATTTATGCAACTAAAAATATTCATCAGCAGGGGAAGCTGGGCTCTTTGCTGTCTTTGAGAAGTGAAGGATGGGTTAATTTCTAAGGAAGGAAAAGCAATGGTAGGCAACACGGATACTGCCAGACACCGGCGCTTAAGTAACTTGAATGGAAGAGCACACCGGACACCTTTGAAGTAGGTGAGGAGAGAGACCGGGTCTCTGGCGTTAGGCTTGCGGTGGCCATGGTAAATCCAACGGGCAGTGTGACAACTGTGTTCGCAGCTGGAAGCAGAACAGAGCGGTAACCTCTACCAGGAGTAGAATTCAGGTCTCACTCCTAACTTCCCATAAAGCAGAGGATATTGATCTTTTAATGTATCTCTCTCTTTCTGTTTTTTTTTTTGTTTTTTTTTGTTTTGTTTTTTTAACTCACAGAGATCCTCTGCCTCTCAGTGCTGGAATTAAAAGCGTGTGCCACCACATGTAGCTCTTTTTGTTTGAAGAGAGAAAGACAGACAGACAGAGTACAATGTGTGCAGGTACCCACAGAACCCGTAAGAGGGGGTTGGATCCCCAGAAGCTGGAGTTACAGGCACTTGTAAGCTGTCCAGTGGGTGGTGTGGACTGAGCTCAGGTCCTCCAGAAAACTGGAAAGTACTCTTAACCACTAAGTTATCTGTTAGTCCCCAATAATGTCTAACTTGATAGGCCTTCAGATCTCATAGTCTAGGGAGCTGACCTGCTATAAAGGGTAGAGGTAAAACAACTGGTGCCAGGCCCGAGTTAGAGTCTCATCTCCAGAGTTCCTCCTTCCCTTGCTCCTGCAGTAATTCCTACCCTACACGAGAAGGAAAGGAGCAGATATGCCCAGTAATGCCTGGCGTCTTGAAAGGGCACTGACCCTCGCCACCACAGAGCCCTTCTCCTTGGGGGGGGGGTGTGTGCAGAGAAGTACTACTGGAGAGGTTCAAGAGAAATACAATAGTCAAAATAGTTGCTGGCCAAGGAAATGGCATGTGTCCTGGGTTAGGCCTGCAGAACCATACAGGTCTGTAAGCCCCGTAAGCATGGGCGAGGGCTGTGGTAAAGGGCTACTGTTCAAGTTAGTGATATACACGTCAAGTTTGTTCATCCCACATCCTTAGGCAGGGGCAGTTAGCTTGTTAACTCCACCTCTCCAGCAGGGAAGCATGTCCACGGTAAGGTGGATACTGTAGAATCTAGCTTTGTTTTGATTTGTCTTCCTTTGTGACTTGTGATTGTACTTTGGGACCTTCTTCACTCGCAGCTCACGCCTTATCCTTGCAAATATCTCTTCTATAAATATATCCTGGGAGTCAGGCCCAGCATACGTGGATACCAGTCCTAGTCTGGTATAGCAATTTATTAGCTACTGCCTTTAGACAAGTAACTATAGGTTTCTGAGCCCCAGTGTCCACTAACCAGTTCTTTAAGCATCTTTATTGGCCAGACACCAGTGTTAAAACACGGGACAGAGTATGTTGGTTTCAATCCTCATGGAACCCACACTCTGTCAAGGGGATTTTACACCCAACTCACAAGTGATGCAGACCACAGCAGGGTGATTTGACAGAGACAATGAGGCGCTTGTCTGAGCTGCGGTAGTCAGGGGGCAGCTCTTTGTGGATCTGAGATCTAGATTGCAGAGTGCCCTTCCCAGATGAAATCCAAGCCTCTGGATTCTCCTCAGCAAGGATCGCTAGAGGAAGATCAGGAGTGAGGAGGAAAATGGCTCCGGGTAGAGCACCTAAGCTCGCACCACCTTCAGAGACAGGCTGTGGGGCTTGTCTGTGGTTCTGCCTGCCGTGGGAAGAAACCAGCGAGGGTTTTACGTCGTGGGGATGGGTATATTTCGGAAGGCGAGCAAGAACACCACCAGCTCAGGCGATGTAGGATGGCGGGAAGGTGATGATCGAGAATGGACCCAGAGTTTTTAAGGACTGTGTAGGTGGGGTGAGAAGCACTGTGGGTGAGGTGGAGAGGTGGAGTTAGAGAGAAGTGAGGATCTATTTTTTTTTTTAGGAATTTGGGGTACATATATACATACATGTATGTATGTATGTATGTGTGTATATATATATGTATATATATATATATACACACACACACACACACACACACACACACACACACACACACACACACCATAGTGTCCTTGTCTACAGAAGGGGTGATAATGGTACTGGAAGGTAGAAGATGGAAAGAGGACCAGCATGGAAAGTGTCCAGTGCCCACCCCACAGCTCACCCTCAGACAGACCTTGTTTGTTCTCACTTTCATTACCCAGGTGCCCGGAGAGGCCAGTCCCATCACCATGGTGGCCAAACTCAGCCAACTGACAAGCCTGCTGTCCTCCATTGAAGATAAGGTACTCACGGGGTCCTATGGCACCACTTGATTTCTCTGTAGCACCCTCTTTGCGCCGAGCGTCCAAGTCCCAGGTTCTGCATTCCTATGACTCTGACCCGTTCCTGCTGTCCACAGGTCAAGGCCTTGCTGCATGAGGGCTCTGAGTCTACCAACAGGCGTTCCCTTATCCCTCCGGTCACCTTTGAGGTGAGTGACTCTGGAGCAGGTGAGCCTGAGCTGAAGATCTACCATTGGGCGCCATTGTGGTTCCTGTGAAGAGTGCTTTTGACTTGGGCTGTAGAAAGACAAGGAACCCAGTGGCAGGGAATAGTAGTCAGGGAAGCCACCTAGCTGGGATAGTTAAACATTAAAATCGCTGCCAAAATGTATCAGTGAGAGCCGGGCAGTGGTGGTGCACACCTTTAATCCCAGCAGTTGGGAGGCAGAGGCAGGCAGATTTCTGAGTTTGAGGCCAGTCTGGTCTACAGAGTTCCAGGACAGCCAAGGCTACACAGAGAGACCCTGTCTAGAAAAACAAACAAACAAACAAACAGTGTATCCGTGAAGTACCCTTCATGGAAGGCTGCAAAGAAAGAATTCCCCATTGGTCCAAGATGGTATGAACCTCCTCCTTAAAATGGGAAGGAGGAGTGACATCAAACCAAGGGTCAAAGCTGCCTATAAAATAGTGTCTGGTGGAGGGACAGTGAGAGAAAACAGTTCTTATGATTTCCTTAAAAATGACTGGCTTAGGTTGAGACCTAGAAAGGTGGTTTTTTTTTCCTTAACGGACCCCCATGATTCTAGTACTTCCAGTCCAACTTGGTCCTGACTTTATGAGACACCCCATTGCCCACCCCAAAGCCCTCTTCATCCCTGAGAGGAGTTTCACAAAAGGCAGATTTCCATTTCTTCTACCACCTTGTTTTTTAAATTTCACATCTATATCTATCTATCTATCTATCTATCTATCTATCTATCTATCTATCTATCTATCTATCATGTGTGCTGAGAGAGAGAGAGAGAGAGAGAGAGAGAGAGAGAGAGAGAGAGAGAATATAAAGGAAGAGAACAGCTTGTAAGACTGGGTTCTCTCAGCCGGGCGTGGTGGCGCACGCCTGTAATCCCAGCACTTGGGAGGCAGAGGCAGGCGGATTTCTGAGTTCGAGGCCAGCCTGATCTACAGAGTGAGTTCCAGGACAGCCAGGACTACACAGAGAAACCCTGTCTCAAAAAAAAAAAAAAAAGACTAGGTTCTCTCCTATCATGTGGATCCCAAAAGATTGACTCCAGGTCACCAGGCTTGGTGACAGATTCCTCTCCCCACAAAACCATCTTGCCTGATTTCTCTATTGCTCCTGGTTTTAGAGGGCTTATTTGTTTGTTTTTATTTTTGTTTTTATGAGATAGAACCCCACATAGCCTCCCCTTTAGTCCACCTAAAACTGCCACCACACTCAGCTTAGATTTTTTTTCTGAACATGTCTACACAGGAATCTTCTCCCTAATTATTACCAGTCGATGTTCAATTAGTGGTTGTAACAAGGCCGCAGAGTGTGAATCTATTGCTAAGATTCTTTCCAGAAGCAGATGACACATCAGATTAATAAGTGTTGTCAAACTAATCAGTGAATGAACCATTTCCCAACAGTTCATCTGTTTCCTCCACCAAATCCGTTGGTGGAACAGCTGGGCAAGCTGGGCTCAGCCTCCGTGCCAGCCATTTCTCAAGCATGCCATAGAATAGGGGTGTTATCAGGCCAGGGTGAGAAAGGCCTGGAAATAGTAGACAGATAGCCTCACCCAGAACATTGCCCCAGGGTTCCCCAGCCATGCAGACAAATCGATCAGAGATGGCATTACCAGAGCCAGCCACTGACTGCATGTCTTACACTCTGAAGGTGAAGTCAGAGTCCCTGGGCATTCCTCAGAAAATGCATCTCAAAGTGGACGTCGAGTCTGGGAAACTGATCATTAAGAAGTCCAAGGATGGTTCTGAGGACAAGTTCTACAGCCACAAAAAGAGTAAGCCACCCACTTCCCACTCCCCAGCCCTCCCCAGCCCTGCAACACACACCCCGTGTTCTGGTTCTGTGTGGGAGCTCGTACGCATGACCAGTGACTAGATGTCAACAGCGACTGTCTTATTTACTTTTCTATTGCTATGACAAAACGCTATGACCAAAACATCTTACAAAATAAAATGTTTGATGTGGGACTCACAGTTCCAAGGGGTGGAGTCCATGACCATCAGAATGGAGAGCATTGCCAACAGGCAGGCAAGCGTGGTACTGGGTCAGTAGCTGAGAACCTACATCTCGATTCACATGCATGACGCAGAGAGAGATAACTAGAAATGCTGTAAGCTTTGGAACCACAAAGCCCACTCCAGGGCCACAACTCCCCCCCCCACCCCCAAAAGGCCACACCTCCTAATCCTTCCTAAACAGTTTCAGCAGCTGGAAACCAAACATTCAAATATATGCGTCTATGGGAACCATTCTCATTCAAACCACCTGACTGTCAGCAAATCCAGTTCTACCCCTTTTAGAGGCTGGTTCCTGTCCATGGAGGCCCTGTACTGATGCTAGCAGAGCTGATGGGTTAGCAAATCACTAACCCTGTGGAAATAAAGTATATGAAGTCTGCGTCTACATGATCCAAATTCACACCCCACACTGTCACTTATCAGCTGGGGGACCTTGACCCATCTTTCTGAGCCTCGGTTTCCAGTTTTCGGGGATGAGGAAGATTAAGTGAACAACACGGGGCACAGACCAACACCCAACTTCCTTTCGACTGGCTGTTCTCATGGACAGCTCTGAGCCACTGCAGCTCTGTATGTTGTACTGTCCAGTATTTGTACACACAGTGGGAAAGATCCCCATGACAGCTGGTGGAGAAGCTGCTGTGGGCAGAGCAGCATCCAGAGCAGCGAGCCTCCCATATGGTCTCTGCCCACGTGCAGTTTGTATTCTGGTGCATTGAGGGTGAATAAAACTCAGCTAAATCTATCCATACAGTGGTTTCAGCTACTCGGAAGCTTTGAAGAAATCAGAACAGCATGATAGGTAGAGATCCTTTGGGAAGAGAAAATGGTTTAGGGGAACAGATAGAGGAGGCTAGCCCTTTTAAGCAATGAGCATGTGAGCCGAGATCCCAGGTTTCGAGGCTACTGGTTGGACAGCTGCCCGAGGAAAGAGTCTTGCAAAGAGTACATAAGGTAGAGTGATATAGAATCTTAAAGAACAGAAATAGGTGTGGGGGCAGGGTGGGATGGAACAGAAGGGCGATGGGAGCGTTGACTGACCTAGGCTCCTGAGCAAGACAAGCATCTCATGAAGAGGACTTTGGAAAAACTCCCAAGCAAGAAGTTTCAGGCTAGTCCTTGGTGCTGTTGAGTTATTGCTGCAGATAGTTCTGAGGGAAGCACTGGGTGAATGCTCATCTGCACCTGGGGTTTGACAACCCAAATTCAGGCTCTACCTCCTGCCCGCAGTGTAACCTAGCCTCTCTGTGCCTCCACTCTCTATCTGTAAAATGGGGATGAAGACAATGGACGTCTTGGAGATTGCATGAGAAGCCATGAACTCATGCTGACGACAGCAACTTGCACATCTCCTCACTGCTCTGAGTGGAGTAAGAGAATGACCAGGCAGGGGCTAGAAAGGGGACCTGTTGATTCTGCAACTCTTCTCCTGAGCCATGCTTGGGTACTGGCCCAGAGTCAAGGGTAGGGTACAGCCAGAGAAGGGTCAAGATAGTACTGGGGAAGAAAAGGCCTCTCCCCCCCTCGTATTTTGAGTTCTTGGCAGATTTCAGGACAGATTACCAAAGAAAGGACAATGGATTGCTCACATCTAAGGGTCATGTGACGTGGAAGCCATCTCAGGATGGATGGCTTAGGAGGATGGCTAAGCAGAGTGTTGTAGCCAGGTTTGGGAATGGTGGGGAGCTAGAAAGTGACAGCCCAGTGGGGCTGGGAGCTAAGTTTAGGGCAGCGGGAGGAGCTTGGCCAGGCCTATAAGCTCAGACTCCTCTGAGTCTTCTCTGTCCTTAGCAATAGATGCCTTCCCTCCAGGTACAGAGCGCATACTCCTCACATGAGGGTTTTATCTCCAGCTTAGAGAAAGACCAGAAAGTCCTTTATCCCTCCCCGTCCCTCCTATCAAGGTGCTAATATTTTGGGATACTGGGTCCTCAGCTCCATCAGTAAATAGCACAGGAGGTATTAGAAGTCAAGAACTGAGTTTCCAGCTCAGTCACTGACTTGGTTTGGCACCCTTTCTGGTCCTCGGTTGCATGTTTGCTACAAGGCTTAAAAGAATGAATATCAAAATACACGGTGCCTGGCATGAAAAGAGCGTTTCGGTGTGATTGGCCACTGTCGGAGATGCCACCGGTACAGTTATCCTTCCCGTGTCTCTCTGAGGACAGAATGGGGGTGGAGGGTAAAGAGAGGAAGCAGGAAGGACAGCCTCTGGACTCGGGAGCAGCAAGCTGCCCGGTAATTGCAGAGCTGAGCTTACACCGTCAGGACAGGGCTCTGCGTGACTGTGTCTAGTTGTGGAGTGATAGATGGTTGGAACAGGAAGCCCACACCAGAAGCAGTTGGCTTAGAACAGTGCATGCCGCTTGTCCCGGGCAAATAAGTCAAGAGATCCACTGCAGTGGTGACAGCGACCTAGAACAAACCGAACTCCCGAGAAGTTCCGAGAGCCAGGGTTTGGCGCTAGCTGGGTGCTCTGGCTACTGTGACAGCCGCGTGATGCACTGCCCGTGCTACACAGGTGTTCCCGTTCCACAGTGTACCCATGCTTCAGAGCCTCGTGTGCACCGTGGTGTTTCTGTACTGCTTCCTCTGTCAATTTAAAAATGAATAAATAATAAAGGGACAATGTTGAGGGGGGTGGGGAGAGGGAGAGAGAGAGACAGGCTTTCTTTCTGTGGGTGGATATTTTGTTTTATTTCCTTGGTTGTTTTGTTTTGAGACAGAGGCTCATGTTTCATAAGCTAGTGTTGAATTCGCTTTGTAGCTAAGGCTAGTCTTGACACCTATTGATCCTCTTGACACCACCTGGATAATTGCACTCCTTACATAATCTGTATCTCATTGACTCTGGGAAAGCAGGAAATACAAATAAGCACCCGTTAAATAAAATCATAGGTTGCCAGAAAGCCTTGTACTGTACCCTCCTGGATGCTTTTACAAGTAATAGTGCTGGGCCATACGTGATGGTACCGCCTTTTAATGCTAGCACTTGGAAGGCAGAACAGGTCGGTCTCTGTGAGTTCAAAACCAGTGTGATCTACATAGAGAGCCATAGGCCAGCCAGTGCTGCATAATAAGACCCCGTGTTAAAAAAGAGAAAGGAAGGAAGGAAGGAAGGAAGGAAGGAAGGAAGGAGGGAGGGAGGGAGGGAGGGAGGGAGGGAGGGAGGGAGGGAGGGAAGGAAGGAAGGAAGGAAGGAAGGAAGGAAGGAAAAAGGGAGGGAGGGATGGACGGAGGGAGGGAGGGAAGGAAAAGGAGTAATAATAGTACAGGTTGAGTATTATTGTATATGGCTGCAATCATAACACCAAGGATGTTCTATCTTGTGTCACAGGAAAGGACTAATGCTGAGTAATTCAGACCCACAAAACCCAGAAATTTCACGATTCATCCCCATGGCTGCAAATCTCAGCTGTCCCCTCTTCAGCTTACAAAAAATGTAATGGTGGCTTCTTCATGAAGGCTAAATTTAATTGGAAGAGTCTCAAGATCTGGGGTCACGGTTATCTTCATGTCTTTATTCTTATGAGCTTGCACCCATGAAGGAAGAGTGAGATCAGGCAAAAATGAATATAAATAACTATAGATAACTATAACTATAGATAAAAAGAAATAAGAACATAATAACTATAGATAACTATAACTATAGATACAAAGAAATAAGAACATGAACCTATGAAATTAGCTGGAGAGACGGCCCGGTGGCTACGAGCACTGGGCGTTCTTTCAGGAGACCCAGGTGTGGTTCCAGCACAGGCATGACAGCTCTCAGCCATCTGTAACCCCAGTTCTAGGGGAATCACATGTTCTCCTCTGACCTGCATGGACTTTGCATGCACTTAGTGCACAGACACATGCAGGCAAACACCTGTACACATAAAATAAAAATTCAAATCCAAGCCAGAAATCCCTTTAATTCCCGCACTTGGGAGACAGAGACAGGGGGATCTCTGTGAGTTTGAGGACAGGCCTTATATAGAGAATTCTCTATATAGAGAATCCAAGGATAGTTAGGACTATGTAGAGAAATATATGTATGTAGTCTCAAACAAAGCAAAACAGAATTTTTAATTAAAAATATTTTTTAATTAACAGAAAGGGGAAAGAAAAGGGAAGACTAGCGCTGCACAAAGGCAGGGCATCGGGAATTCAAGCCAGCCGTGGCTATATAGGATTCAAAAATCCCAGAAGAAATAAACAGATTTTCAAAATAAAAGATTTAAAGGGCTGGAGATACATCTCTGTTGTCCAGTGCTTATCTCTCACATGTGGGCCCCTAGTACTGCCAAAATAGAATAAAAACAACCAGAAAGTAAAAATTTGAGGGAAGCTCTTAAAAGGTGGGTTTGGTTTGGGTTTGGGTTTGGTTTTTTGAGGTGGAGTCCAATGCTAACCTCAGTTGGCATGGAACTCATCATGCAGTTCAGGCTGGCTTCAGACTTGACCTGATGACGGGCTTCCTCACTCAGTCTCCTGACAGGCTCCACCAGACACAGCAGGCTTTCCTAAAGAGATGTACTAGCCCAGGGAGTTCACACCAGTAAGCGTTAATAAAAGGAAAGAGAAGAGAAAAGCTCATCAAAGAATCCAGAAAAACATCTCACTGAACGCACGCATGTCCCAAGTGCTCAGCACGCAGAGAAGGCAGCTCCAACAGTGAGAGCCTCACGGCACTAGCTTCTATGGAAAGACCAAGGTTCTTCCTGATTGAGGTAGAATCCAGAATACCTCAGGCATTCCCAGCTTCCGTGGATGCTCAGAAGACTCACGGCACTCAGCGTGGGACGCCGTGCTTAGCACTTAGAAGCTTTTCCACTAGAGTCATACGGATACACTCAATGCCCCCACCTCTGTTAGTTGTGACAAGTCTACTGGGGACTCTCTTTAGAGACTCGGTGCTCAAAGTGGTTGTTTGTTTAGCTAATTAGTTATAGTCACAGGAATGAAATCCAAGGACTTATGCATGTCAGGCAAGCGGTAGCCCAGGCACTCACTCCTCATCCTCCTGCCTCCACCTCCCAAGTGTTGGTTATGGTGTCTGCCGCTAGGCCTAGCTCTAGGGAAGGACTTCTCAATAGAAAAACAAAAACAAAACCTCCAATAACTCAGGAAATAAAGCAAAAGTTGACAAATGGGAATTTTATAAAATTAAAAAACTCTGACCAGCGAGGGAAACAGTTAGCAGAGTGAAAAGACAGAAGGAGAGAAAGTCTTCACCAGTCGCACAGACAGGGGACCAATGTCGGGGATAGCGGCACACCCGCGTTTATCAGAGCAACATTTGTTATAGTCCAGTTATAGAACCAACCTTGGTGCCCATCCGTGAAGGAAGAAGATGTTCCTGTGTATCATAGAATGAGTGTTACTCAGCCATGAAGAACAGCAAGATACTGTTTACCAAAAAATGGATGGCACTAGAGATGAGGGAGGGAGGGAGGAAGGGAGGAAGGGAATGGCCAGGAAAGGACAATTAGGGAAGAAAGGGACCAAGATAGAAAAGAGGGCAACAAAGAGTAACTGTGGAACGATCAAAGAGCAATGTGTGCACGAATGAAGATTACAATGAATAGCTAGGTTAATATATGCTCATTTAAAAGTCAAACACATTTTAGAAAAGAATTCTTGGAAAGGTGCTAGAGATGTTACCAGAATGAAGGTGTAAACAAAGAGAGAGGGAGACATAGAATGAGAGAGAGAAGGGTCCAAGGAGAGGGACAAAGGAGTAGATTCCAGGGTGCTGAAGAAGGAAGGTTTCTATCTGGCCCCAAAGTCAGCAGACCTAGAGGCTGTGGGGAAGCGCTTACTCACTGGACAGACAGCAGAGGAGTGCTTAGTCACGTGGGGATGAGAGTTGCAGATCGGGAGGGGAGTCTGAATGGAGGGAAGCACATAGCTCTGAATCAGGAGGGTAGCTCAGTGTGCAGTGCGACCCTCCATGTCATCAAAAGAGAAGAGAGCATGGCCACTGTACAGTTACTAACCCAGGAAAGGCTGGCATGATATGTGCCCATACTCTCACCCCACCCTCACCCCCTCCCTCCTCCCAACTTCCTGCCCTCTCACTGAGTCTATGTGATGGTTTGTATATGCTTGGCCCAAGGAGTGGCACTATTAGGAGGTGTGGCCCTGTTGGGGTAGGTGTGTCACTGTGGGCGTGGGCTTTAAGACCCTAGTCCTAGCTGCCTGGAAGCCAGTCTTCTGCTAGCAGCCTTCCGATGAAGATGTAGAACTCTCAGCTCCTCCTGCACCATGCCTGCCTGGATGCTGCCATGCTCCTGCCTTGATGATAATGGACTGAGCCTCTGAACCTGTCAGCCAGCCCCAATTAAATGATGTCCTCATGAGAGTTGCCTTGGTCATGGTATCTGCTTACAGCAGTAAAACCCTACCTAAGACAGAGGATGACATGTGCTCACAGGTGTGAGACCACCCCTGGGACTGGCACTACCCAGAAGCTTGACCTTCTTTCCCCCAGCGGCCAACTGCCAATAGTTCCTCAGCTTGTTGTGGGAAATATTAAAAAAGAGCCCGCCATCTCTCCTGCCCACCCGGCATGCTCTCACAGCCCAGCCGTTCTCTCCCGGCTAGCTCCTACAGCATTCCATCTGTGTTTTCTCTCCACCATAAACCCCTGTAATCGGTGGACCCACATTCCAGTAACCAAGTAAATCAAAACTGTTAATGCTTAACTAACCAATCAGATTTATGTATCAAAATCACAATTTACAAGATGCCAGTACAGTAATTTTAGAGCCAAATGATAATGATAAAGCCTTAACCCAATTATTCTAACCTTTTGATAACACCACATTGGCCTCCATCCTCTTTCCCTCTCCTCCTGTGACCTTCCTTGCTCCGCCTCCCTTTTCCTGTCCAATCACAGGCCTTCCGCTGCCCTACTGTGATTGGACAGGGAATGGCAGCATCAGCTAAGTTGCTTAGGAAAAGAACTAGAAAAGGACTAGTCTGTCAGGAGCCTTGTCATAGTCACAGAGGCACAAGCATTGAGTGTTTATGTAGCTGAAATACAATGATAAGCCAGGTGCTTGCGCATGCCTTTGATTTTTTTTTTTAAAGAAACATAGAATAAAGTTCGAAAGAGTTCATTAGAAAACTTGAAATCAGTGGCCTTCTGGGTGCCGGACATTGGAGGGAGCAGAGTGGAAAGATCTATTACCACCAACAACAAATCTTACGGAATGATATTATTCATTTTTAATTTTATCCTTATTATTTTTAATTATGTATGTGTGTGCGCCTGGGTATGTGAATGAAGGTCCTCCAAGAGACCAGAGGAGTCACATCTCCTCTGGAGCTGGGGTTACTGGTGGTTGTGAGCTGCCTGGTGTTGGTGCTGGGACTTGAACTCAGGTCCTCTGAGAGAGCAGTACGCATTCCTAGCTGCTCCGCCAACTCCCCAGCCTCTCCATTTTTTATTTAAAAAAAAAAAGAAAGAAAACTACAAATTTTCTGAGAATTTTTTTATGAATTAAGCAAGACAGAGGAGGTGGGGAGGAGGAGTGGCGTGGAAGAAGGAGAGAAGGTTGAACAGAGCCTCTCGGTGTGTGGAGCGAAGCTAACTTTAGCTGGTTCTGGGTACCACCCTTTAAAGTGAGCCCCTAGGGCTTAGCCTGGGTATGTGGGGTCAGGTTGAGGCTTGGGTGCCTAGAGTACATTGGACACTGGACAAAGCAGATAAAGGAGCATGTGTGTGCATCAATAAACTTCTGTTCTTCTGAAGTCCTGCAGCTCATCAAGTCCCAGAAGTTCCTGAACAAGCTGGTGATTTTGGTGGAGTCAGAGAAGGAGAAAATCCTAAGGAAGGAATATGTCTTTGCTGACTCTAAGGTAAGTGACAGTCGACATCTAATGTAGGGAGAGAGGGGACATGGACCTTGAGGACCATGATGTGCTGGCAGGGGTTGGGATCACTTACTCCCCGGGTTCTAGATCACCCTTTTCATACCTGGGACGCTGAGCATAGGTAGTTAAGGACCAGGCTCTGGGCTAGCTGGGACTTGCAGAACTTTAATTCCAATGTCCCAAGATCACAAGTACTATCTTCCAGATACACGAAGACACTCCTTTTCTCATGCACAGGGCTGAGCTGGCCAGGAGGCCTTTATTAATAGTGTCTCTTGGGTAGATTTAGGAGCACTTTGGGTAAGCTCTGGATTTGATTCTGAGTCCTGACCAGCGCTTCCCTGTGATTTCTGTTTGACTTCTGTTTTTAATTTCTACCCTGCTCTGCCAAAGTAAGATGCCTCCACCATCATTGCCTAACAAAAGGAAAAGGACCATGAGAAAAACCCCTAAGTGTGCCTCATCTGATCCAGATGTGTGCGGATGTGCCTCATCTGATCCAGATGTGTGTTCTCTGCATCTTGATTGCTCACTTCAGAAGTCATCTCAAATACACTGAATCCCACATAGAAGTCTTGCTGTTCGTGCTCAGAGGCAGTAAAAATGGATGGAAGAACAGAAAGTGTGGGTCCACAGTCTGCCCTACCTCTGGGGTGTGGGACACGCGGCTTAGGGAGGTAAAACCCAGGAGTTTGCCTATGCTTATTCCGTGCTGCCAACATTGGGTCTCCAAGACACTGTTCTGGGGTGGGAAGACGCAGTCTAAGTGGGGAGAGATCGAAGTTGGGGTTTCCCGATTTCCGGGCCTCCAGTTGCCACTGGAGAACCGCACAGAGAAGTCGGAACGAAATGTCAGGGTTTCATGGGCAACAGACCGGGAGGAGGAGTAAGGAGGGCGGTGTGTGTAGGGCTGAGTTGTGAGGAGTTGAGAGCATAGTTGGGGGTGGGGGTGGGGCACAGGACAGGGGCCAGAGGAATGGGAATTCTGGGTTAGCTTATTGACAAAGGGTAGTGGTGGTTGTTTGGGGGTGCAGATGGACTTTCTACTTCTTCTGTGGGTGAAGGCCTTCTCCCTGCCTCCCATGGCTGTTCTAATGAAAGAGACAGACCCTGGTTCCTTGTTCATCATGGAAAATGGATGTGTACCAATTTCTCAGAGTGGACCAGAGAGTAAATGCCTTCTGCAAGAAGGAATGTCTGGGAAGGGAAGCTTAATTGGTTAAACCCTCAGGGCCTCTGGGTACCTCATTGGCATGGAGACCTCTGTTTTGGGTTACACGACCAAGACCAATGTAGAGAGCATGGCAGGTGGCTGGGAGCAGACAGATGCCTACCGTCTCGGGTGTGAGTTTTTTCCAGGGTCTCAGACCTGCTCGACCTTACCACATGTCCTAGCATGATCCACTGTCCCATAAGATAGGGCACATAGCTTGGCGTGTGTGTCTGACCCTGTGTGTCAGACACTGGAGCGAAGCTAAGAGAG